>CAWUFW010014715.1:0-400470 GCA_963921515.1 Calotriton arnoldi
AGAAAACACTCCCCCATGTCGGCCACATGCAAGTTAATTGGAAGGAGTCACACAGCACCGACCTTGAACTGTCTGAGAAGCATGTGGGAAGAGGGCCCGTGTCCTCCAAACAAGCCAACAGAACACAAGTCCTGTCTCCCCACGACTACACAGAGCTCACAGCAACCCCGGAGCGTGCACATTGCAGACTGCACACACAGCCGGAGCACGCCACCTCTACGAACCGCTGCGAAATGGCAACCGCAACACACCTACCCAACTACGCCGAACAGCTCAAGCTGTACCAAACCAACACGATACATACATTGGGATGCGATCTCCTGTCCCTGCTGAACGTAAGTTACCGACTGACTTACCGCATCACATTGTTCAGCTGCGTCATGCCCGTCTTCTACTGTCGGAGGTGTCCCTACCAGCATCCCGTCGAGATATGCCTCTCCAACCCGGCATGTCTGAAGGCGGACCTGCTACCACTACTCCTCCCTCTGGACGCACACGACAGGGCCTGCTCTGCCTATGGGGGCATGGCGTATGTGGCCAACATCGCACGCGCACTGAAATGGAACCACTGTGCCTCCACACGACGGATCATCGAGAACAGCTACATCGAATGTCACCCAGCATGCCCCATCATGGTCCTCCAAGGGACAACCTACGAACAACACCTTGACAGCCACCATCCGCTTCATTGGCTGGCAAACATGTACACCACCAATGACATGGAAGCCCTGCTGGACGGCATCGCATACCTGACAACCTGTAAATACGTCGGACCACAACGCAGGTTCCCCGAGTGACCTATGAAGTCCAACCCCGCACCCATGCTCAGCTTCCGCACGGACTGGCCAGTCACCACCACAACAGCCATACCAAACGACCGGCAACTGTAACCACACCATCAACGACATCGCCATGACATCGGATATGACCGGGACATGCACACTGTTCCCCATCACATCCAGGAACACCGCATGCATCGTGGGAGGCAGTGGCATGGGCTCTGTGCATCGCACCCACATGGACGGAACTGCACGAACAACCAGGACACGACATGGATCCAGCGCACATGGACACACACACCGCTCAGTGGACATGAATAGGTCGCCTGGAGTCTGTGGGTGCTGCACCCCTCCCACCCCGCCCGGGAATCCCATACCAGGACCTTTGCATGGACGACAAGTGCATACAACAACAACACGACCCCAGTGACTGTGACATGTCCAGTAACCACCACAGTGCAACAACAAGTGGCACGCCGCTGCATGCACGCAAGCACATGCCCTGATGTCATCTCACATGCACGCGTGCATGAGGAACAACCGCAGCAAACCTGTCACATGGAACTGAGATGGACTGTGCCCATGATGCCGAGCGGTCTGGTAGGCTACATGTATACCGTCTGTGTCAAAGTCCGCAGCTCCGCAGCTATACGTAAATGTACATTAGCACAGCCTTGGCCAAGCAGATGTAACCCCACACCCTATCCCATTTGTTATCATGCTCAGTATATCCTCAACATGTATTCCGCTGCCAGTAGTGTCCACTATACTGCATCACAGAGGACAGAAGACTCAATATAATGTTTGAAACCAAAACTGTCTCCGCTGACTCATTTCACAAGTACGAATGAGAGAGGATGAGAGTATGTGAAGTACACGGCAGTCGTGACATGACCATGTAGTCCACTGGTATTGGATGTCAACGCAAATGAGTAGCACTACTGTGGAAGACACACATGTGTCGTGTGAAGTCGTATGGACGCAGTGCTCAGGTGGGTGGGTGCGACGGGCAGATGCGCACATGCCAAGTTGGAGCACGCCGTGTTGGGAGGGGTCATGAACAGTACACCACCGCTTCCCTGGGCATTGTGAGAGGACACCTGTCGGGGGAGTGAACACGTGTGTGCACAGCAGCCGGGCACACGTACAAAGCGGTACCAGGCGCACCTCAGCCCACCCTCTGTGGACAAGCTGGATCCTGTTGTGCGCCCGCCATGCCCCTTGACAAGGCACACACAGCCCCAGTCGACCAGGTGTAACCCCAACATAGTCAATCCGCACAGGCGATACAGGGCACGGGATGGCAGTGGAGCATGGTGTGTGAGAGGTCTCCTCGCGCTCCTCCTGGTCATATCACGCAGGCAATAGAACCTCAACGTCTAGCATGGCACAAGTCACATGGAAGTGTAGGGGGACGCACCACAGCACGAGCAGCACTGACGTCACGGGAGGAGGCTCGCACCATCCCATCCATTGCCCATCATACCAACCACGCCACATGCCATTGCGACTAAGTGCAAGCGCGTGCGCCACCACCCCGAGCCCTCCCCAGAGAGGCCAAAGAGTGAATGTGTGGGCCATCAGCCACAGACGGATGCGGCATGGCCGCAAGGGCAGCCACAGCCACTGGGTGTCGCAGGTGGCGGATCCGGAAGGCGAAGACTGTGATGCATAGTCCATGCAGGCCGGGTCTCCATTTGGGGCACCACGCAGGTGGACGGCGTCCCGCCACACATCATACCCTGGACCCACACATACACTCCTTGCCCTCTCTGGTGCGAGCTTGGGGCTGCCTGTGCAAGCGCTAGCCTCGCAGGTGAGCATGCATATTGGGGGAGCGAGGGGAGGACATGAGGGCTGGGGCGAAGATGACTGTATCACAGTCAGTTAGTACAAGGGATGACCCAGATGTGGAAAGGAAGAGACGTGTCCCGTGTGTACTGCAACTAGTCGCCAATCCGACTACCCCCATGTCCGGAATGTAAGCCCGCACCTAGGCCCGCCCATCCGCCACATCGAACATACCACCAGCACGACAACCTTCCCATTCGAAACACTGACTGGGGTGGCGACCAGTGAACAATCATGTGTAGCCTACCCACGCGTACATGTGGGCCCTCCATGATCCATGTCACCTGCGGCAAAGACATGACATGCGCAATGAGGGAAGTGAGGAGAGCTGTCCGCCCCACGCGCAGAAGGTGCATCAGCTCCACAGACCCAGCAGCGAGTCCAGCAGGGGTCAAATGTGCAGGGGCAGCTGTGCCTGGTGTGAAGGCACATGCATATAGACAGCACATCGACCAATGTGTAGTCTGCCCACATCTACAGTCCATCATCATGCGGACATAGGAATTGAACACAGGGCAACACATCTTAGTGGGTGCACCCACCGTGACCAACAATGCGCAATCATCGACGTACCCGCCCTGTGCATGGCCCCCCACCCAATGGAGGCACATCCAGTGCCACCATCCCACACACACAAGCCTTCCACGGAACATGCTGTGTCCAATGCTCAGTACAGAGTCAGCGCCCATCTGGTGGATCCTGAACAGGAGACACATGCACACACATGCCAGCTCCCACTATGTACGTCTGCCACCTGGCACGTGCAATGTAACCTCTCACCTGTGACGTGTGACTGCAAGCACACAGCCGTCTTGGCATGGGGCTGTCAATGTGGACACCTGTCAATGTTTCGGGAGGTGTGATCCGTACAGTACTGTACATAGGGTGCAGTGCTGACACCTACTACTGTCTCATATCCCCTCGTGCCACAGGTCCCACTTGTTTTGGCCGCTCAGCCTGTGCCCACATCGTCGTCAGTCGTGTGCCATACTCATCCAGCCTCGGAAGCAGTTCCATGCTCAGCAGACATTCATGTTGCCGTGGCGTTGCCGCTTGACGAATATGCAGTCAGTCCCCATCAGCACGCCCCGCAAGTCATTGGGGCCTAGATCCCCATGTGCATGCACATGGCAGTGGTATGTCTCACTTGCCATTGCCATTGTTGGGAGACCTGTGTAAGTGTATTGTGGCCGTGCCGTCCCAGCTTGACAGCTGGGCTGTGGCTCATGTGCTTGCTCAGTCATGTCAGTGATGTGTATGCGAAATTGCTATGTGTCGTGTTGCTTTGACATGTGTCCTCTGCCATTTTCCCCAGGCGGAGACCGAACATTGACCGCCCATACCAATTGCTGGCGGACATGGACGATACAGAGGTGATCAGGAAGTTTCGGCTGGACAGGCCAACCCTGCATCGACTGTGTGCCATGTTAGAGCCCCATCTCCGTCCCCGCAGGGTGTATCCGACTGCTGTCACCCCCACGGCTAAGGTGATGGCCGCCATGCATTTCTTCGCCACTGGGTCATTCCAGCACACAGTGGGCAGTGGAGGAGGGATGTCCCAGCCCATGTTCAGCAAGGTGCTGAGGGATGTACTGGCAGCCATGATGCTGTACCGGAACAGGTACATCAGATTCCCCAGGGCTCGTGAATTGGCGGCAGTGAAGGGTGCATTCTATGCCCTTGGCAGAATCCCACACGTCGTGGGAGCCATTGACTGCACACATGTTGGCCTTGTTCCACCACAGGCCACTGAGCACCTGTACCGCAACAGGAAGCACACGCACTCCCTGAATGTGCAAGTGGTGTGCCTTGCGGACATGGTGATCACCCACGTGTGTGCCAAGTTTCCAGGCTCGGCACATGACGCACACATAATGCGCAACAGCATCTTGCCACGACTGATGGCCAATCTGCAACAGGATCGTGGCTGTATTGTCGGTGAGTATGTGGAGTGGTGTAGCGTGCTGGTTGTGTGATGCTGTCCCCTGTCCAGTTGGAATAGCAACGGTTCTCTGTGTCCCTCACACCCAGGTGACTCTGCGTATCCGAATGGGGCATGGCTGCTCAGTCCATTGAGGAATCCTCGCACCCCAGCAGACGATCGATACAATGAGGCACATGGGAGGACCAGACGTGTGGTCGAGCGTACCTTTGGCCTCCTCAAGTCCAGGTTCAGGTGCCTGGACCGCACCGAGGTGCACTGGCGTACTCCCCACAGAAGGTGTGCCAGATAGTGGTGGCGTGCTGCATGCTGCACAATCTGGCCATTCGGAAGCAGATCCCCCTCATTGTGGATGACGGAGATCAACCAGGGCCCCAGCCCGCAGACCAGGACAGCTCGAGTGAGGTGGACAGCGGAGAGGAGGAAGCTGGGAATGTGCGCCAGCAGCTCATCGCCCGCTACTTCACTTGACGGTGAGTGTCCATGTACGACGGATGATGTGTCTGTATCTGTGCAGGTGTGTGTGTGCTGTGTCAGGGTGGCCGTATGTTCACTGCGTGCAGTGTGTCAACGCTCCATGGCCAGGGTAGTATGCCACTGTTGGTGACTGTGGCATTGTGCCCTATTGCTCTGTGCGATGTGTGTACATTGCTTGTAGTTGTTGACATGTACTGTGTGATGGGTGTGTGACACACTCATTGAATGTGCTCCTGTTCTGTCTCCCACCCCTAGGTCCCTACAGGCCCTCCGGATTCCATTGCCATGCCACGCATCAGGTGCCTTTCAGCCCAAGGTGGCCGTTGTATTCCGTACAAATAAAACACAGGGCACAAACAGCAGTTAGTGAAAAAGGTGCATTTATTACAAACTGTGACATGTGATTGTGTGTAAGGTGATGACAAAAGTGGTGCGTGCAGTGACAATGAGCTGTCGGTCATGGCTGCGTGAAGCTCAGGGTGTACCCACTGGTTCTATGTCCATAGTCCAACACACACATGCCATCCAGATGGCTGTGTGGAGTGGGATCGTAGAGCAAGTCAATGCAGTGGCTGGTCAAGGAAGGCTGGCGGAAGGCTGGCTGGCTGCCTCACTTGCGACTGGAGCGTGCGAAGTCCTCCCGGGAGATCTGTTTCCTCTTCGGACGGCCCCTTCCACATTTGGGAGGGGGGGTGTGTGGTGGTGACCTGCTGGTGGTGGGTGAGGTGTGCTCACTGGCTGTGGACGCAGGGGAAGTGGACACTGCTGCCCGACCCTGCGCCCTAGCAGGTGGTGGCGGAGGTGGTGTTGCTGGCCTTGCCTGTGACCCCACCGCCACCACCAGCTGGCCCATGAGGTCCACGAGTTGGTCCATACGGGACACGAATTGGCCCATATGGGCGTCCATGGACCTCAGCACCCCCAGCACCTCCCGCGTGTCTGTAGCAGACCTGGCCCATTGTCCTTGGGCCTCCTCATAGGCCCCAAGGACTCTGGCCATTTGAGGCAGGGCATGGCTCCCAGGGGAGGCTGGCGTTTCCCTGACCCTGCTCCTCCTACCAGTCCTGCTGCCACCGGCCTGCCCACTAGCCACATTGCACACCACGGTCCTCGCTGTGGCTCCCAGGGTGGATCCAGTCGGCCGGGCCACCACCTGCGCTGGGGCTGGTGCCAGCGAAGACGTGGTGGTGGTGGTGGCGGTGGTGGTCGGTGCGGCGATGGTGGCGGTTGCGGCAGTGGTAGTGGCCGCAATGACCGTGGGTGTGGCCGCAATGACCGTGGGTGTGGCCGCAATGACCGTGGGTGTGGCCGCAACGACAGTGGCAGCAGGGGCTGGGAATGTTCAGCAGCCCTGGATGATGGGTTGGTGGGTAGGAGGGGTCCTGGGGAGCGGCTGGGCCCTGCCACACCAGATGGGCCTGCTTGGTGGTCCGTGTCCGAAGAGGAGGTCAGATCCTCCAGATCCGTGTGTCCTCGTTGGGGGCTTGTGGGCTGGCTGTGCTGGCTGCTGTCTCCATCCCCAGCATCCGGCAGTTCGTCACCTGTGGAGAGAATGAGATTTGTTATTGTGTTGCACCTGGCGAAGTATGTATTTGTCGTCTGACATTGGCAGTTCGTGCACTCTCGTACATGGGTTTCCCGGAGGCGAGTGTGTGGCTGTGGCATCTGTAGTTGTGTGTGCTAGGCAATGGGACTGTGTGCTGTGCACATGTGGCATGGGACGGATTGGCCATGCCGATGGGTGTGTTGCTGTGCCCCTACTCATTGTGACTCTGGTGTATGCGGGCTCCTGGCCCATCCTGGGTCTGGTTTGTACTTTGCTTTTGGGGTTCATATGGAACGCTTAGGAACGCATATGGCAACATGGGGGCCATGCCCCAGATTCGCATTTGGGAGGGAATATGCTTTTGGGGTTCAAATGGAACGCTTAGGAACGCATATGGCAACATGGGGGCCATGCCCCAGATTCACATTTGGGAGGGAATATGCTTTTGGGGTTCAAATGGAACGCTTAGGAACGCATATGGCAACATGGGGGCCATGCCCCAGATTCACATTTGGGAGGGAATATGCTTTTGGG
The DNA here is from genome assembly GCA_963921515.1 of Calotriton arnoldi. Classification (NCBI taxonomy): domain Eukaryota; kingdom Metazoa; phylum Chordata; class Amphibia; order Caudata; family Salamandridae; genus Calotriton; species Calotriton arnoldi. Next base: position 7,130 of record CAWUFW010014715.1, read on the forward strand.
GTACATGCTGTAAGCCATGGGTGCCGAACGTGACATGTGTTGTGGCAGCATGACAGTGCATGGTTTGAGGTGTGTGCATGCTTGACATGGCCTGCATATTTGCTGTCTGGTGTGATTACTGGGCATGGCATTGGACGCATCGTTATGAGTGAGTGTTGGTTGTGTGCCAGCCAACGTATTGCAGTTGTCCCATCTCCTTGGTGTGCGTGCTGCCCTGTGCCATGTGCATCACTGCAGTGCTCGGGGGGTGTGTCCCATGTTGTGTGTTGTTGCTCACAGTGTGTCGTGCGCTTCATTGACTTCTGGCACATGGTTGGTCATGGGCATGTGTCTTAGCGTGACTGCTGTATGTGTGGCAGCTGTGCGGATGACATGCCTTTCATGAGACTGGGGCTGACGGATGGGATGGATGGTATGTTGTATGTGCATGGTGTGTCTGTGTGTTTGATGGGTTCAGTGGTGTTCGTGTGCATTTCTGTTGTTCCGCTCTGTTGCGTCTAGTGTTGTTTGTCTTACATAGGCGTAGTTGTGGGGTGTGTGGTTGACAGGCAGTAGGGGCTACATGAACTGGACTTCAATGGTGTTTCGGTTGTGTGTGATGGGTTGCACAGTGGCTGCCGTGTGGTACTATGTTCAGTGTGGCTTGTGCATGCAGACGTGGCTCCATGGGTGTTGCTGTGTTTGTGATGGGTCATGTGGGGTGTGAGTCTGTGGTTCATGTCCGTGTGCACATTGTTCACTTGTTCGTGACGGTGGGCGGTGCTGCGTGTTCGTCTGCTACGTGACATGTCCCATGTGTTGGTCGTGTTACGGCCCTCATGCCTCCAGTGATCCAGCCCTGTCCAGTTTCCCACCTGCAAGTTGTTCGGGCGTGCACTGTACTGGATGCCACATGGTTCTAAGCGGGGGTGCTCCATGTTGCAGGTCTATGGGGGTGGGGGGTGTTGTGGGTCGTAGTGGTGGCTGGACACCCACTGACACCGATTGCTGTGGACCGTGATGTCTACCTTTCGGCTGTCGTTGTGCACTGCGGTGGCTGACACGTGGCTGTGGGGTGTGGGGGATGCTCCTCCTTGCTGTACTGTGGGACTAGGGGCCTGGTGTGTTTTGTACTTGGGCTGTCCACCCTCCCACCCACTGCACTTTGTGTTCCTGCCACTTAACTGTTACTTGTCGGTTAGTGCAGCTGTGGCGGACACATGGGTGTGGTGGGTGCTCATTGTGGCGCTTCTGGCATATTTGGGGACCTGTTGGTGGTTACGTGGCTGGCTGAGTGTACACATGTCCCCACGCATCTTACAGTTGTTCTGTTTGGGCTGTGTGTGGTGGTGTCTGTTGCATGTGTGTGTGATGTGTTGTGTATTGTGTGCTGGACATGGGGGTGTTTGTCCCTGGGAGCTGTGGCATGGTGGTAGTGCATGTGAGTACATAGCGGTGTGCTGGTATACATTAGTTTGTACTTACCAGCCTCCACTCCCCTGCTAATCCGGCGAGGATCTCGGGATGGATGATGACTCGCACCTTCTCCTCCCACGCTTTGAAGGTCTTGAAGAGCGCGGGATTCCCTCCGCCAGTGACTGCAGCCAGCTCTCTGTTTTTGCCCTCCTTCTTCTTGACCAGGCTCTTGACGTCATTCCACCGTTTGTTTATTTCGACTCTGTTTCTGGGCAGGGTCCCGACTGCATTGACCTGGTCTACGATCCGGTTCCACATTCTGTTTCTGGTGGCTAGTGGTGTGTGCTGGACCATGTTCCCATAGATTTGTGGGTGCACCTTGATGATCTCGTCGACCATGACCGTCAGCTCCATGGGCGTGAACTTGGGCATTCTTTGTGGTGCCATGGTGTTTGTGGTGCTGGTGCGGTGTGTGTTGTGTAATGTGCAGGGGGTTTGTGGTGCCGGTGTTTGGTGATGGTGGTGGTTGTGATGTGTGCGTTTCTGTGGTGTGCTGCTGTCCTTGCTGTGTCACTGTGTCCTCTCCTCTCCTCTCTGGTTTGCAATGTAGCAAGGGGTTGTGGTCTGTGGGAGTGCTGCTTTTGTACTCACCTATGTGGGTGTGTCCTCATGGTCTGTTGTTTTCAGGTGTGTTGTGTCTGGGGTTCTGGCCTTTGTAGTTTTTGTTTGTCCGGGGGGTGTTTTCGGGATGTGTACTGTGCTTGTGTATTTGTGCGTGCCTTGCTGTGTGGACTTATTGGCCATGTTGTGTGCTATTGGTTTTGTGAGCGGATGGTTTCTGTGCAGGGACGTGGGCGCCATGGTTTCTGCCGTGTCGATTGGCATCGGCGTTGTTTGCGCTGGCGGGCGGTATATTTGTGGTTTTCCCGCGCTCATGGCGGTGCGATCGTAATTTCACGTGCGGTGTGTCGGCCGTGAGGGCGGGCGGTTTTGTGTTGTCGGGCGTGTTTCCGTCCGTGGCGGGCGGTTTGACTCCGACTCGGACGATGGCGGGCGGTATTTAGTGTGATTTTTCCGCCGATGGCGGTTTTCGGTTTGTGTTATCGTAATGGCGTGGTCGATGTTCAGACGGTGTATGCGGGCGGTATTTTGCCGATTCCATGCCTGGCGGATTTATTTACGCCGGGTATCGTAATGGGCCCCTAAGTTCTGTAGCGGGTTGTGGGTTTATAGGGGAATAGGGTGGGAAGTAATTTAATTATAATAAATTAATTATATTTTTTTATATATTAATATTTATTTAATTTAGATTTTTTAGCGTTAATTGTGGGAATTAATTTATGATTAATTAATTGGCTGCTAATTATTCATAAATTAATTGACAATTATGTTAATTGTGTCATTTTTTTAGGAGCGGGTTGTGGGTTTATAGGGGAATAGGGTGGGAAGTGATTTAATTATAATAAATAGATTAATATTTTTTATTTATAAATATTTATTTAATTTATATTTTATAGTGTTAATTGTGGGAGTTATTTTATTATTAATTGTTTATTAATGGGTTGTTCATTATTATAAATTATTTAATTTGTAATTAATTATGTTAATTGTATCATTTGTTTAGGAGTGGGTGGTGCGGTTATAGGAGAATAGGGTGGGAAGTAATTTATTTATAATCAATTAATAATTGTTTGTTAATTAATGATAATTAATTAATTAAAATTAAAATATGGCAATTGTGTAATTAATTTTTGATGTAAGTTGTGGGGTTTATAGTGGTAAAGGGTGGAAGTAAATTCTTCAAAATTAATTAATAAGTTGTTGTTAATTGATATTAATTTATTAATGTAAAATTAGTTATGGAAATTGTGTAATGATTTTTAGGTGTGTGTTTTGGTGTTTATTGGGGTAGAGGGAGGAAATTAATGTATGTTTAATTAATTAATAATTAGTTGATTATTAATATTAATTTATCAATTGATAAATATTTATGGTAAGTGTTTATTTTTATTTTGTGTGTGTGTTTTGTTTTTATAGGGGTAACGTTTAAGGACTAAATTAATTTTTAATTGTTTTACATTTTTTAAATTAATAATATTTGTTTAATTGATAATTAATTATGTTAATTATGGAGGCACATTTCTTTTAAAATGTAAATGTGGGTTGTGAATTGTGTGGTGTTATAAGGTAGGAAATAAAAAATATTACATTTATGTAATAAATAATGTTTTTGTTTATAAAAAAGTTCTATTAAAAAATAGTTCTTTGTTTTTAAACTATTTTTGAATTTTTTAAAATAATCTTTCTAGGTATTTGTTAGATCTTTTTAACATTCTAATCTGTTTCTGTCTTTTGTAATATTTAAAACTTTTATATATGTTTTATTTTTTTGTTTTTAAACTCTTTTCTGTTGTTAATTTGTTTGTTTTTAATTTTGAACTGACTCCAGTGGAAATATTCATTTTTACCCCTCCGCTATCTAACACTGTCCCTACTGTTGCACAAACTGGAGTGGGATTAATAATTTTTACCCCTCCGCCATCCAACACTTTCCTTACTGTTGCACTCACTAAAGTGGGAATAGTATTTTTTACCCCTCCGCTATCCAACACTTTCCCTGTGTTGCACAAGCTGGAGTGGGAATACTAATTTTTACCGCTACGCTATTCAACACTTTCCCTACTGTTCCACCCACTGGAGTGGGAATAGTAATTTTTACCCCTCCGCTATCCAACACTTTCCCTACTGTTGCACTCACTGGAGTGGGAATAGTAATTTTTACCTCTACGCTATTCAACAATTTCCCTACTGTTGCACCCACTGGAGTGGGAATAGTAATTTTTACCCATCCGCTATCCAACACTTTCCCTACTGTTGCAGCCACTGGAGTGGGAATAGTAATTTTTAGCTCTCCGCTATCCAACACTTTCCCTACTGTTGCACCCACTGGAGTGGGAATAGTAATTTTTACCACTCCGCTATCCAACATTTTCCCTACAGTTGCACTCACTGGTGTTGGAATATTAAGTTTTACCCCTCTGCTATCCAACACTTTCCCAACTGTTGCACTCACTGGAGTGGGAATAGTAATTTTTACCCCTCCGCTATCCAACATTTTCTTTACTATTGAACTTACTGGAGTTGGAATAATACGTTTTACCCCTCCGCTATCCAACACTTTCCTTACTGTTGCACTCACTGGAGTGGGAATAGTAAGTTTTACCCCTCCGCTACCTAACACTTTCCCTACTGTTGCACTCACTGGAATGGGAATAGTAATTTTTACCCCTTTGCTATCCAACACTTTCCCTACTGTTGCACTCACTGGAGTGGGAATAGTAATTTTTACCCCTCCGCTATCCAACACTTACCCTACTGTTGCACTCAATGGAGTGCAAAATTTAATTTTAAAGACTATTAAATATATTAATGTTTTAATTTATAATATATTTTTTTAATTAGATTTAATGTTATAGGTGTATGTAAATATATATATATTTATTTGTAAATTTGTATATATTTATAAAATTATAAAATACATTAAAATTAATAGTTTATTAATTGTTTTAAAGGAAATATATATATATACATATATATATTACATTTTATATATGTATGTTCAAATATTTTTTAAATTACATTTATTTTATTATATTTGTCAAAATGTATATTAAATCTGAATAATTTTTTTAAAGTTAATTTCAATATTTAATATATTTAACATTAACTTTTATTTAAATAAAATATCGATATTTTGTACATCTATATTTTTTGCATCGATATTTTTGTTTCGATATTTTTGTACTTACAATTTTAAATATAGGATGTCGATATTTTTGCCATCAATATTTTTGCATCGATATTTGTGTATGGGGATATTTTGGGAATCGATATTCTATCAGTGAACCAAATACCCGCCACTCCTTTGGGGTGAAAGAGCAGCCAAGCTCAGACTCCCAATGCTTTTGTGAAGGGGATTTATCGTCGGTCTGCATGGGTTGGAGGAGGACGTATAGCTCTGAAATGAGACGTTTATCTGTGTCTTTACCCAAGAGCCACCTCTTGTTTGGAGTCAGCGGCCTCTCCGCCCCAGGGCAGACCGACTGGTGTGTCACCCAGTGCCTGATCTGGAGATACCTAAAGCACTCCGCCTCGGGGATGGAATAGTCAGCTCTCAGGGTGGCAAAGGGTATAAGTCCCTCCAGGTCAAAGAAATGGCCTATCGCCCTACAGGGCGATTCCCGCCAGATCTGGAAAGAGGCTCCCAGGCAAGGGGTAAAGTCTGGATTGTCAGCGATTGGAGTCAAGGGGGACAGCAGCGAGGTCAGTTTCCCTTTGCGGATACACCCATCCCAAACCCGTAGCAGCAAACTTGTTATCAGGGAGATGTAGGGACTTGGGGCACTATGTATTCGAGGTAGGAAGGGAACTTTTGCTAGTGACGTACCGGCCAGGGTCCTGTCCATAAACAGCCACCTTTTTTCCAAGTCAGGTCTGGACCATTCTACTAAATAATGAAGCTGGGTTGCCTGATAGTATCTAATGAGACAGGGGTCCTCCAGTCCTCCTTCCGCCGGGAGGAGCCAGCTCCGCTCCTTGCTCATTCTTGGCCGTTTACCAGCCCATATAAAGTGGCTCAATGCCGCCTGAAGAGCCGAGACAATACCTGCCGAGGGGGTCAGCGGCAGGGCCTGAAAGAAAAAGAGGACCCTTTGTAAAATAGTCATTTTCGTGGCTGCGATGCGGTCTAGCAGGAAGAGCGGATAATGCCGCCACCTATCTAGCTCAGCGCATACGTGGGTCAATAGTGACCCGTAATTTAGGGTGTTCGTCTTTTCAATAGTCCTACATAGCTGTACTCCCAGGTGAGGGACGGAATCTGTAGCCCAGCTAATTGGATGTGATCGCCTTAGTGCCTCTAGCTCCAGAGGGGAAACAGTGAGGTTGAGAGCCTGGGACTTGTGGAGATTCATGCGAATCCCAGACACTGCCCCAAACATCTCCATCTCAGCCAAAAAGGGGGGAAGGCTCCTGACCGGGTCATCTAGCATGACCATGATGTCGTCTGCATATAGACTTACGGTGTTCTTCCCCCCCAAGGGGGATTCCTCTAATGAGTCTGTGGTCTTGGACGCTGACGAATCTGTCAATTTAGTCACAGGGGCTTCACAGAGATAGTCTGCTATGTCCTCGGGGGAGGTAGGCTGTGCCGAATAGAGTGCCGCGTAGAAGTCCCTGAAGTGGTCTGCTATAGTTGCGTCGGTCGTCAATTCCGTTCCACCCTCTGTCAGAAGAGAGCAGACCGTATTGGCTTGTCGTTGGGCTCTTAGCTTTGTGGCCAAAAGTCTACCACTCTTGTTGCCGTTAAGATAATATAAATGGTTAAGGCGGAGCAGGGCGAATTCCGCCCTGTCCAGGTACAGACCAGCTAATTTTTTCCGGGCGGCTTCTAACTGGCACCTACCCTGGGGGCCCCAGTTCAATGGTGTATTCCCTCTAGCTCCCTGACCCTCTCCTGCAGTTCAGCTCTTTTGAGTTTTCTCTCCTTATTTTCGGCAGCCGACAGGGATATGAGCTCACCCCTGACCACAGTCTTTAACGCGTCCCAGACTATTGGAAGTGGTACCTCTGCTTTGTCGTTGGCCTCCAGGTAGTCAGTAATAACCTTCTTAATTGTTGCCTGTGCTTCCGGTTTCCGTAGTAAGGTCTCTCTTAATCGCCATTGTCGCCAGGTCTGTTGTTGTAGGGGAGATAGAATCTCTAGGGCTATGGCTGAGTGGTCAGAGAGGGTTCTTGGTTCTATCTCGACGGAGCGGAGGAGCTGGTGTAGTTCCTGGGAGCCCAGGAGGTAATCTATTCGGGCGTAGGACTTATGAGCGGGAGAATAGAATGTGAAGTCCTTGGTGTTTGGGTGATTGGCCCTCCACAAATCTATAAGACCGGCCTCTTTCAGCCATGCATGCCTTCTCCCGAAAGGGACCCCGACCCTCCCTCTCTGTGTGCGGAGCAATCTATGTTTTTGTCCAAAACTATATTGCAATCGCCCCCTACCAGGACCAAGTGGTCCTGCGATGTGAGTGTTTCTGCCAGTGCCTCCCGAATAAAGCGCTCCTGCCCCATATTTGGCGCGTACAGGGTGCCCAGCGTTAATGTTTGCGTACCCAGCTGTATTTGGTGAACCAGAAGGCGGCCCTTACGTTCAGCTAGTTTAGGGCCAATAGTGCCACTGAATGTGCATGAAAATAAGATGGCAACCCCTCCCATTTTGCGCCCTGTTGAGGAGAATAGCTGTTGTGGAAAGGATCTGGACTTGAGTCGCTGGGTGTCTCCGGCCAGGAGGTGAGTTTCCTGGAGGAGGCAGATATCTGCCCCAGTGTTCTCTAGATAGAAGAGGATAGCTTTCCGCTTGACAGGGTTGTTCAACCCTTTAATGTTCAGTGAGATAATCTTTAAAGTGACACCTGCAGCCATAATGGGTGTACAAGGGCTTGCTGTATTAAAAGGACCTATCCAACCGTCCCCCCTCTCAGGGTGGCATGCAGAGTGGTGTCCTGAAACCAAGAAGGTGACATCTTAACATCCCCCGCTTGCATCATGCATTGGTACTTGATGAACAAACATTCAAAATAATAACTCTCACAAACAAAACATATCAATGATTTGAACAATGTCTCTAGGAGGGGGGTGCCCAAGAGGAGTCCCCACCCACCGCCGAGAAGGTTTCATGAAGGGGTTCATCGTGTCCAGAGGTCATCATAGGGATCGCTACTCTCTCAATCCCGAATAGCGTCCATTAGGTGCCCCAGAGGCTATCAGGGCAAGCTGTGTAGATTCAGTCTGTCCCCCCTGACGATGTGCCCCCGGTGAGGCTGTCGAGCACTGCCTTTCTCTCCTGCGCCATAGCCTCAAGACCCGGCTTCATAGGTTTTTTGCCCCTCCGTCGCAGTTTCTCCCACCGGCCCGCCCCTGCCTCATCTGCGCTCCCTACGTGGATCTCTGGTTGCTCGATCCGGAGTAGGTCACAGGCTGCACTTAGGGAGCGTACCTGGCGGGTCTTCCCCTCCCATTCAAAGATCAGGTTGAATGGGTGGCCCCAAGCATAAGAGATGTCGTGGTTCCTGAGAAAGGAAGTCACTGGATGGAACTCCCGCCTTTTCTGGAGTGTTATTGCTGACAGACCTTGGAACAGTTGCAGCGAATGGCCCCTGAAGATCGTCGTGTCGGATCCTCATACAGTTCGTAGGATGCGCTCCTTCCTCTTTAAGTGATGAAAATAGTGACTCAAAGTAGGAGCGGGTGATGGGGGCCTCACCTTCATTTCCACCCTCGAGGGTTTGGAGCACGCTGGGGGGTCAGGGCAGTCTTGAGGTGGGAGGTTAATCAATATATTTTTCAGTGTGCGGTTAATTTGACCCGGGCTGCGCCATCTTCTTTTGGCTAGTTATAGGTGCTAAAATGGCGTAGAGGATGTAGGGGTGCTGCTCAGCTTCCACCGCTGCTCCACGTGGCCCCGTACAGGGTGGGTCGTCTTCCAGAATTTCGTGAGCCGTCAGCCAGAGGGGTGTATCGTTCTTTGAAGAGGGGTCCCAGGGAGGGCCCTCGGCGCTGAAGCTGCTGTGGGGGGGGGTCCCTCTGCGGCGCAACAGGAGTCTCTATGCGTCTCGACCCTCCAGGCCCCATGCCTCTCCGCTGCTCTTTCATGATGTGACCTACCGGGCCAAGGCTAGGCCTCCAGCCGCACCTCTTTTATGTTTCTCCTCCACCAGGGCCATGGTGCTCTCTGCTATACTGTCCCACAATTCAGGCCCCGCGGCTCTCCGCAGGATAAGGCCTCAGCGCAGATACTGCCGCCCCCAAAACCGGTCCTGCCAGAAAGTCCTGAGCTTCGTGGGGAGAGACGAGGTCTTCAGGATTTGTCGTTCCTCCTGCCCCCCCTGCCTGGCTAATCCCACTGTCCCGTTCCCCAAAAGGCTAGGTGGGCACCTCTCACCTCTTCACAGGCCTGTGGGAGTCGTGCGGCGCCGTTGGATGATCGTCCGCTGCTGTGGGGGGGGAGCCTTCAGGCTTGGGGGGTCCGTCAAATGGGGAAGGACACGTCAGACAGCTGTGTGCTGTGAGGGGGGCCAGAACCGACCTGTCCTGCCACCCCCAGCGCTGCTGGATTCACTTGAGCCGACTCACGTCGGGAAGAGGGTGCTGTGGGGGCCCTCACCCATGCAGGAGGGCCTAGACTTCTTCCCAGCCCAAGGGGGGAGCACCAGAAGCACCCCTCAGGCCTCCACAGTAGCGCCGCTCAGATCCCCCTTCAAGCAGATCCAGACGGGGCCTCCCTGGCCCGCCGTGCCTCCCAAATGTCTGCTGGAGGAGGGGCCGGCCTCGTGGAATCCCAGGCCTTCCCTCTGCCCTCTGTGTCCAGGATCCGTTGCCCCAGTTTGAGCGGCCCGACGGCCGGAAGCCACAGGCCAGAGCCGACCCCAGGTGGCGGCGAGCGTTTCTGCATCCATGCTGGGCCCGGGAGGCCTCGTCCTCCCCTTCGGTCGCCACTGCCACAGCCGCACTCAGATGCGCTGCGGCCCAGAGACCTCAGGCCCGGGGTCCGCCCCCAGCGCAGCGCCAGGACAGCTGAGCCGGCTCTCTCACCCGGCTTCTGAAGCTGCCGCGCCACTCGTCAGCAGGGCCGGAGACTCCCAGAGCCCTGAGCTCGATGGGGGCCCTCTCAAAGCCTCGGGGCATCGCTATTGCAGGCTTATGTTCAGGCTTGGAGCGGAGCGATCATCAAGTTCGCCTGCTCACTAAGCCATCTTGGCCACGCCCCCTAACATATATTTTAGTGATTGTTTGCTTGATTTTGAAATGTATTAAGGTATATCCTACTACGAGGTGCAATGCACTGACAGTTGTAAATTGTTGCTGAGGAAGATGATTACAAGATTTAGCTTACCAATGTCTACAGTGAAAGATAAGGGTCCACATTTTAAGAATTAAATCATGTGGGTTTTGTCTGCAACTCTGAACTTCGAGAAAATATTCCATTGTAGTTATCACCCAGAAGCATCAGTCAATGCTAAGATGAAAGCAAAATTTGCAAGGGTGTGCTCCTCAATGTCATCAAAATGGCCAGATGTTCCTACTTTAGTCTTACTTAGCATGAGAAGTACCCTGAGCAAGATGACTGATTTGAGTGCCTATGAAGTACTCATGAGGAGAGACATGAAAACCCCTGGAATTGCATCATCTGCTGCTCTTGTGAATATTACTGATGACATAGTCTTTGATTATGTTATGTTATGTTAACGAGTCTTGTAAAGCACAACAGCTACCCAAAAAATGGCCTCCCGGCGCTGATAGGAGGAACCAACGAAGAAATAGATTCAACTAATAGGTAAGTAATTATATGAAGAGGTGAGTCTTAAGTTGTTTTCTAAAACTCAGCAAATTGTTGTTCAGCCTGAGTCGAACATGAAGGTAGCTCCACAATTTGGCCACCAGTTAAGCAAATGAGCGGCCTCTTCCTCTTGGTCTCTTGATTCTGAGAACATCAAGAAGGGCGAGTTTGTTTGATCTCAATGCTCTGGAGGCTGTTTGTGGAGTGATGAGGTGCTGGAGAATATGTGCACCTGGAGAGTGTTTTAATCTATGTGCAATACATAGGGCTTTAAACTCAATTCTTTTTGTGACCGGCAATCAATGCAGTTCCGCAAGTGCTGGACGTGCAGAGTTCCTTTTCGGCACATTTAGTAGTGCTCGAGTTGCTGCATTTTGGATAACCTGCAATTTTTTATGACTTATTCTGGGCTGCCCAAATATAAAGAGTTACCATAATCCAAATGAGAGAAAATTAGGCCTTGTTTTTCTAAGGGATCTTAATAATCCAATGCACGTGCCAGACATTTTCTTGGCCTGGGAGGCCATGGTCAGATCCTTGTCTAGCATGACACCTAGGCTCTTAACCGCAGTTGTATGGATGGGGGCATGGCCCAAGCACGGGGGCCAAATAAATTGGTCCCATAGTGAGGAGTTATTGCTGACACTAGTATAGGAGAAGGAATCCTTTGGACTGGACACCTATAAACTGCAACGCTGGAAATTAAAATCCTAACACAGTCGTGCAGACCACATTCAAATGATATCACAATCACATATACTGTTGGGAAGGCTACTCATATATCTAAATGACAAACTAAATGATGTACCACTTTTTTAGAAAAGTATCAAAATCTTTTATTAAATTTTTTTCCATAGAGCATATAAAACCACAAAAACACCAATCATAAAGTAATATAATACAAAATATCTATATAAATTTCATACACATGGATCTCAAAGAACAAATTAAAAAAACATATGAGAGTACATAGAACCAGACAAAAAACAATATGTCATTAGCACAACCATCCTTGATTACTCAAATTTTTAGGACTGGAGCCCGGTATGTCTTACTTGATTGAATACTCCAAAGGCCCAGACCATAACACAGATTGGGTTGTATTTAAAAGTGCGTCGACGCGTTTCGATGGTTAGTAGATAATACCATCTTTCTCAAGACAAAAACAATTTTCCGACTCTCAAACAATTAAAAAGCAACAGTGCTGCAATCAGGAAGCACCTATATAATAAAAACACATAGCTTAGTGTCACAAAATAAATGCATGTCATAATAAAAATACAAATAAAAAAATGTAATTAAGACACTATATTCAACACATAATCCTACTAATATAAGATTGCAAGATTTTTTTTTTTTTTTAAATCAAATAGTGGTCAACCAAGACACATGATACCCTTCCCAAAATGTTAACCCAGCCAATCACATTCATTCTTCTCCCTAAACATTCCCACATCTTCATACTAACGTAATGCTTACCCAATATGGTTTTACTGCATTACGTATTGATTTAACTTATATTAACCCTTCAATGGCAAAGCTTACCAATGATAATTAGGGTATGCTGCTGTGACTTCCAGAAACTGGTATGGTCTTGTAAGGATAGGATAAATCCTTCAGTCATCGAAGAAGTAGAAATGTATAAATATCTACAGGAGGAATTAAAATCCTATTATAAGCGACCCTTCTACCTCCTTATAATATGTTCATCATTGTTATATATTGGGGAGTTATATTTCTCTCACCTGAATTCTAGATATTAATTAGCCGCCTCGTTATTCATGAAGCCAAAGCACCTCAGTGTTGTCGCCGTTTAACCTTAATCGGCTTGCTGCCAGCCAGCTAACCACCTGATCCATACATACAGTGAGCTTCATAGAGGTGAAGTTGGTATGTGGTGACAATGCAACGACTAGCTGCGTGTTGTCTACGTATGATACCATTGTGAAGCTATGGGAACAGATGATGTCAGCAAGAGGAGGCACGTATATGTTAAAAAGCATAGGGCTTAATGACGAGCCCTGTGGCACTCCACGCTGCAGCTTGTACGTTTCTGACAAAAATGGCCTTTCAATCACTTGAAAAGTTCTATTTGCCAGGGAGGGCGTTAACCATTTTAACCTGGCCCTGAGATTCCTAGTGCTTCCATCCTTTCTCTCATGACTGTGTGCGACACGGTGTCGAAGGCTGCGCTCAGATCAAGAGGAATGAACCCAGCTGAACCTCCATGGTCTAGAGTCATTTTTAAGTTCTCTGTGGCCAGTTGAAGAGCAGTCTCCGTACTACAGCCTTGTCGAAACCCTGTTTGTGTGTGATGTAGCAGATTATTAGATTCCAAGAAGTTTGAGAGAAGGCCATTTAAAAATGTCTCTAGGATTTTGCTTATCCCTGGAAGCAAGATCGGTCTGGAATTTTCGGGTTTGACGGGATCCAAGGACACTTTTTTCAGTAAAGGTTGGATAATAGCATGCTTCCTTGCCTCAGAAACACAGCCCGCCATTAGAGAGGAATTGTATAAGGCCATTAAAGCCAAAGATATAGCTTTTACTCCTTTCAACAAAATATTAACTGGAGTAAGATCGAGTGGAGAGCCTGATTTTATTGTGCTCGCTACTCCTAAAATATCAGATTCAGTTACCTTGGAGAAGGATGAGAGTTCAGCTGGGGGCTTGCTGCCTATATTGCCGGCTTTTGATATATTTGGGGAGTCTGATGTCTCTCCTTAAGAATGATAGATCTGTCTGATTTTACCCAGAAAATAATTCCCCTGCTGTTTGCAGCGCTCCTTGGATGGAGGGGCACCTATTCCTGCAACGTCTGGGTTCAAAAATGTATTGACAATCATTTATATTTCTTTGGCTGGGTATTTTGCCTGGCTCATCTTGTCAGCGAAGTCGCTCAATTTGGCCATTTGAATTGCATAATGATACTTTTTTACTGATATCTTATACAATTTTTTATTTTTATCATCATAATGGCGCCTCCATTTCCTTTCTTGTTTTTTACATTCCTTCTTTAGATCCCTTAATTCGGGCGAGAACTAACTGGCCCTTGTTTTGGTGCAGGAAGATCTAATGGAGTATATCGGGACCATAGTAGAGTCTAATCAATCCCTGAAGATAAGATAGGATGCACAAACTTCCCCATCAAGTCTAGGAGTGGACCTACTCAATGCTGCTTGTCAGCCTAAAATGTCCAATTTCAACCATTGTCTTGAAGGTCCTCCAAAGGCTTTATCAACATTAGGTGATGCGATTATCTGCAATGGCTTGTCTGATTTAGTATGCTGTATCTCTCACCAAGTGAACCTTCTACAAGCACTAATCCCTGCCATGAACTTGATCCTGGCGATTGGGTTTCGGTGAAGAAACATATGAGAAAGTTGTGCCTGGAAGTCAGGTGGAGTGGATGATACCAAGTCAAGTGATTAATATCGGTGTAAAATGTGTAGGCTTGCCATATTAGATCCACTCATCTCACACAAAAATAGTAAATACTGCTTATGAAGAAATTGTGCCACATACTGTTGATTCATAAAAGTCAAGCTCAAGTTCACAATGTGAATCCAGAGAGGGGAGAACAAAGTGTTCAAGAACAACCACAAGAAACTCAAAAAAATCTATCTTTTCAAAAATCAACAAGAAGAAAATAAAACTCTGAAAACCCCAAGTTCAATTCAGAGAGTAAACAAGACTCCATTAGTTGCAAATGGTATGAAGAAGCAGAAAAAAATCAGGCAGATCAAGAAAATGAAGCTGAATATGTAAGTATGATCCATGCTGAATGGCCTGGAAGTGTGAGAGAAAGAAGCAGAGCTTTGCAAAAACTAAGACACCTGAAAGGAAGTGATGGGCATTCAGTTGAAGCAGAAATCAGATCATTAAGGATAAGAGTGCCAAAATACACAGCTTCTGAATGGGTATATTTGACAAAGATTGCACCAGAAGAAAGAACCTTGACCTGAACAACTTTACATTTTTGCTTGAAGAACGTCAATGAAGTGGCACATGAACGGAGAAATGAAACACCTGATACTAAATATTCCCTTATGAAATTGTGAACTTTGGATTTTCAATTTTTGATTTTAACTTTTGAAAAAACTGAATTGATTTTGAGAATAATGCTTATGCCAGCATTGCTATTGAGAGTTTGGGTTTCAATTTCTGTTTAAGTCTCTCTTTCATGTGCTCCCATTTATTGTCTAATATCTGCCTGCATTTAATTTTTAGAAGTCTATTTTTTAAGTTTTCTCTATATGCTCGCATAGACTGTCTCTTAGATGCCTGAAGAATTTTAAATTTTGTACCTGGCTTTTGATATTGAAGATTTACTGAGAGACTGTATATTGAACGGTGAAGATAGCTTCAACTAGAGAAAAAGTTTGCTTGGCTTTCCTATAAAGTTTATGGTTTTTATTTCAGTAACTCTAGTTGTTGTTTTGGGGCATTTATATTTTCCTGATGGATACATTTCATTCTATAATAATAATAGTAATAGTTCAATGTCACATAATACTACTTTTATTAATTGGCATAAGTTTGATAATATAGATAGTCATAGTGAAATGTTTAGGGAAAATTCTTCTATAAAATCAATGAAAGCATAAAATAATGAATTTATCTGACAGTTATATATGTACTCAACTAACCACTTCTATTTCTGAAGGTGTGAGTTATGTTCAGTTACTTTTTAAATATGGTTCGTCCTATATTCTGTCATTAATCATAAAGATTACCTAGAAAACAACAACATAGATTATTATCGTAATACTGTAAAAACTACCTGTGCTTTGAAATTCTGAAGCAACTGATTCTTTTACAGGCACTGTATCATTTTATAGTACTAATACTAACGCTATGAATGCAAAGAATGTATGTAAATTGTGTGAAGTTCATTGTGTATTTATTAGAGAATACAATAGAAAAAGGATCAAAGGAAAGATTTTTAAGAGCTGTGGAAACGAAACCGAATTTTAAAGAAGAAATAGAGATCAAGAATTCACAATTAATTTGGAAAGAGAAAGAATAAAATGTGTGTTCAACATGAATAAAACAAAATGAGTATGAACATAGAAATTATTAATTAATATATTGATAACATAACTAATATTATGAATGAGATTCATCCTATGGAATAAGTTAGTGTGTGGGAAAAGATTAACGCATGGTTTGGTGATTTTGGAAAAGGATTAATAATGAAAATACTAATAATGTTAATAATATTAATCACAACGGAGTGTCATACAAATGTTTAGGTTCTAAAAGCCATTTGTATTCGAGTCTTAGATTATAGTGGCAGAAAGAAGAAAAAGTCAACTATACAGATGAGGAAGGAGGAAATTCTGCTTGATGAGATGAAAGTGAGAGCTTATGATGACCTAAAGGCCGTACAGAAGAAGTTGACAAAATTAAGAAGGATGGAGGAAATATTATAGTAGTGTAGTATTTTGTAAAACTATCATGGAGGGTATTGTAGAAGAGTTTTTATTAATTGATAAATAATGTTTAATATAAATGTGTTAATAGCATTACTAGGCCGTAATCAGCTGAATTGACAGCCATTCATATTAGCAGAATAATAGTAGACCTCTGTTTTATGTGAGCAAGATTTTTTCTTTCACTAAAGCTTGTGTGTTTTTCCATTTCAGGAAAATCATTTAAAATTAAACCTGAATGGTGGTGTCTCTAATGTAATATCTGTGTTCTTTTGAAAAAGAAATGTGCAGGATGTTCCTCTCATTTGTAACTTTTCAAGGTTTCCTGATGATGTTCTGTGTATGTCATTCATTAGCTGAATAAGCCATTGTATTGCTGTCTTATATAAAATTTGTATTTGTTTCCTTAATTAGTTATGATTGACCTGACCAATGAAATGCATTAGGAGGTAAGAGTCTCTAGAAGTATCTTGCTTACCAGAATATTGATTGGTTTACATGTTGCAACACTTGTAGTCCAATGGCCTATGTCCTATCATACCATGAAATGTGAGTGGCTTCTGTACTCTGAAACCTTATAAAAGCTGCTATATTTTGAAGATGAGCAAGTACTTTCTGGGTTTCCTTAGAGGGCAGACTCTGTGCTAGTCTGTTTATTGATTTCCTACCGTCCCCATCTTCAATGACCCCTTTAGGGCATTACAGCACCCAGGAGTCTGCAACAAATATCCTACATTGACTAGGGCATTGCTGTTTTTGGCCCATTAGGGACTTGAAGGGCCTTGGACCAGAACCCCTGTTCCAGTGAAATCTATAAAATAAGATTATAATCACATGCCTCACCTAGCACTCCATATTGCTAATCCCCATGATCACACCTAAATGTAGACAAACCAGACACTCACATCGCCTTCACACAACACATACACCCAACCTAATACGCATCCCACTAACTACCACACACCCTCAAATTACAGAACACACCTTTCAACTTATGCTGATTAATGCTTGCTCTATAGTACTCCACAAACCAGACATTGAAGACTTCTTCACCTATCACAAGCTTGACACCCTCTTCATCACAGACACGTGGTCACCCTCACATCTTTTAAACAATTTATTTTTAGAAAAGTATGTGTATATCCTCACCCCAAATAGAACACAAGTGCAAGTCATAGCCATCCCGAAGGACACCACCCCAATTCCCACAATACACAAAACGTGGAAACGTGAAAGCGCCGAGTCGAGCCGCGAGCTGAGGAGCTGAGAAGCGGAGGAGCGGAGGTGCAGGGGGAGCGCGGCAGAGCACCTTGGTTACACCGGCAGCGCAGTGAGCATACCGTGAATCGCGGGGAATAACGGCCGGTCGGCCGGATAGCTTTTGGACATCTGAGGAATCCGAGGGAAGGCAGTAACGGTAGAGGGTAAGCGTGAGCAAAGTGCGAGAGCAAGAGAGTGCGGCCGCCATTAGCAGCGGCCGCTGAGTGCATGCCCAGCGAGTCCGCGGAAGCGGCCCAACTAGGTTGGGTGCGGCTCTCCAGTGTGCCCTGCTCTCTGTCTCCCCATTTCCTTGTTATGTTATGTTATGTTATTGTATTCTTATATAGCGCGTGTATACCGACAGGTCTCTTAGCGCTTCGGAAGAAGAGAACAGCGTCAGGGCCGGGTGGTCACCATGGTACTAGGAAGAATTAGGTCATGTTTCCCTGTTTTCCTCTCCAGCGTGCCCTGCTCTCCGTCTTCCCGTTTCCTTGTTTTCCTGTTTTCCTCTCCCAGCCCTCTTATTAGTCCACTCGCTGCCCGTTCGTCTGCTGGTCATCTGCCTTCTCCCTCCGCGTCCCCCTGGGCCCTCCAGTCTCTACTGCTCCACTGCCCCACCGCCCCACAGGCTCCATCAGCCCCACTACCCCCAACCAGTCCTGAGCTGAGCCGAGCTGTGCTCCTTTTGGGTGCGGCAGCTGACTCAAGGCTTCAGGGTTCCTTCCGCGGCCCGGGGGACTCCGGACTCTAGACCGGGCGCGGCTCGCGGAGGTCATACGCCCACTCCATTTGCATTTGGGGCCGCTTTAGGAACCGCCAAGGAACCGGAGACGCCTTCTAGGGGCTGTTACGAGCAAGGTACAGGGGGAAAGGAGAGGTGGGGGGGGCTCCCGCAAAGGGTCTGTCAATAGCAGAGGGGCCAGGGAGTGAGGCAGGAGTTGGGAGTTTTTTCGTGCCCCTGGTTGCCCCTGTTTGGCTCTGTGTTCCCCCGCATCAGAACCCCCACAGGCCTCGCAGGACTCACAGCTCTTTGTGACCATATAGTTTCAGACAGTTACCACGCTGCGCCAAAGGAAGGCCCATAATACCTGGGCGGACATTCTCAAAAGAAAAGTGCGCTCGCTAGCCTGCTTGCTAGCCAGCTCTTACTGTCTGCCTTAGTCTTCCCGCTGTGAGGGAGCCAGTGGGGGGGGAGTAAGAAGGTGCAGGGGCCCCAGATCCCCAGAAATGACTGACGACTGGCCAGTAACGGCAATAGCACCTTGCAACGCAATCTACAATAGAGGAAGCATACACTCTTAAAACATCTCCACACCCTACAAATACAGAACTAAGTGGCCAGTTAAAACAAATTAAATCCAAGGAATATCAACTTACTCAGGGAAGATGAGATCAGGAAAAATTCGCCAGGTGGCAACAAGAAAAAATATCCCCTCAACGGTACTAACTCCTTCATCGAGCAAAAAAAGGAAGACGCCCGGGTCGAGAGAGAGGCTAGTTTCGGCACCAACTCCAGAACCAACACTCTTTAATTTTGGCAGCAAAAATGGAAAAGAGAAATTCTTTCTCCTAAAGGATCCAATGGCTGCAATCTATGCTCCAACAGAAGAGGTATCCGGTTTGCCGAGCCCAATAATCCCAAATAAAATGGACAAAAAAAGCCATCACAATTCAGGAATGTCCGAACAACACGTCCATCTCCGCTAAAACAAGTCCTCCTTCCATCAAGGCTGATAGTAGTAAAGCCCAAACAGAGAATCCAGCCCCACAGGGAACAGGTTTAGCAAGCAGACAGTTACCTACAACAGCACAGGTGCCCCAGAACGTATCCCCACCAAGCAAAAACAACGAAATAGGAAGAAGATCATACTTGGGCAATAAAAATACGTTCACAGAAGACTTGTTAGAAAACTCTAGCCTACAGGCAGTCCCCTTGGACGAAGCGTGGACCCGCTCCTTCTCCTTATCTAATGATGCCAACCTCCTTCAAATTTTGGAAATAAACAAGATACAACTGCCGCAGTTAATCAAGGGAAACCCCTACCAACTGTTACCCCAAAGGGATCGTCATCTGGCGGAGAGGGGATGGTAGCCTCCACCCCCCTAAATCTGACCCTCAGAAAAGACCAACAAGAGGAAAAATCAAAAGATGGAAGCTTCTCAATAAAAACTAACCAGATATGCCTGTCATCTCCAATAACAATCTCATCAGTAAGTAGGATTGAGTCACAGTCGGGGTCACCAGGAAAGTCCCCCCAAGAGATACCAACTGCCCCATGGAGCAAATCCCTGCTAGGCACCCTGGAGCAAGCAATAAGGGCTCTGAATTTTCAAGCAGATAAAATGGAGGTGCAGATCGACCTCATTAATCTAATTGCAGAACACATTGCAGGCTTAAACATCAAACTGGATTTAATTACAACGCTACTTAAAAGCAGGGGTAGTACAGAGCCACAAATAAGCAACCAACAACAACCTGTTAATTGCGGTTGCGGTAAACTAATCGATAAATTGGTCAAGCTCCCAGAAATACTCACAGATATACTAAGGGCAGTTCAACCAACATGCAAAGCAGAACCTATAGTAGGTCCGCAAAAGAATGACGAGAACGAATTCAAAGTGGAGTCCCCAAAGACAACAAAAGTGACTAAAGTGACAAGTGGAAAAAACAAAGGGGAAGCAGAGGAAGAGGATAAAGAGGAAAAGTCTGGCTCAGGGGTCAATCAACCTGAGGCAAAACAGGCTTCCGTTAATCTCTCGCTAATCGGAAAACCTACAAAAAGGCAATGAAAACGCCCCAGGAAGGCCAGGCTAAAGCATAGTATTCAAACTACCTCAGGTTCCGGGAAAATCTACTCAATATTTACCAATCAACCTACGCTTAAAAAAACAAAACAGGATACACAAAGAAGCAAAGTCAGACACCTCCACTGCAGGGTCCAATATATCTAATAACTCAGTTGATCTAAATAAATCAAACAAAATTCATGCGCCCCTGCCCGACAAAGCTTTCAGCAATCAAGAGAAAACAAGTCAGGAATACATCAACATAACCAAAAAACAAGAGGTCTACAAAGGGGTGCAAAAGCAAGGACCCGAGAAGGGGATATCAGATCAAAAACAACTGATTAACAACGGAGATGGGGTAGTAAAAATCCCTCTGGCCCAGACAGCATTAGCACCCTCAAGTCGTAGAGACCTAAGCCCAGATAAGGGGGCACAAAGTACCAACACAAAAGAGCTGCAAGGGAAATTGAATAAACCTGCTAAAGCTGAAGAAATATTAGGTGTAAAGCTTTCTGACGAAACCAAAAATAAGGAACAAAGCATCCAAATCCCGATAACAGTTACAAAAAATAAGAAGGGCCGCACCTGCAGGCTCCCTT
The DNA here is from genome assembly GCA_963921515.1 of Calotriton arnoldi. Lineage (NCBI taxonomy): Eukaryota > Metazoa > Chordata > Amphibia > Caudata > Salamandridae > Calotriton > Calotriton arnoldi. Next base: position 27,990 of record CAWUFW010014715.1, read on the forward strand.
TCACTGAGTCAAAAATTGAGACCCCCTGGGCATCAACATACAAAAATCCTGGGAACCCGGAGACAGAAACAAAAGAAGGAAACTTCAAGGCTTTATCACAAGAAAGGGCTCCCAAAGAACCTGTTGGCCAAGAAACTCAAAGAGGCTGCGAAACACACAACACCCCTAAATCTCAACCAGCCAAAGATGATACTACAAATCCTTTAAACAACACCATAGAGACTACATCAAAATTGACATTCGTGCCAGAGTACCCCACCAAAGGAAGACAAGACATACTGAACCGAGGGAACTTGTTAACGCTGTTCAAAGAGATACCGGAATTAAAGGGGATAACATCAATGGATCTTGTAGCTGTAGAATTCCATCCAACTGCATTTTCCCCAGACACAGAAGAGTCTTTGATTACTTGGACTTCCAAGGAACTAGTGGACAGGATCTAAGCAACAAGAACAACATTCGAAGCCTGGGGAATCACTTTAAGGCTCCACAAATGACCAAAATATCCATACCCCCTTTTACAAAGCACAGCGATACCAAAAACGGGACAATCCTTCGGGAAAGGCCAAAATACTTGCCTACGTGGCGCTAGAAACACCTCGCCACCTGCACAAAACAACTCAACCCAGAAAGATGTAATAGCAAGCCCATCAAACTTCGAACATCAGCCAGGTAGCAGCCAGGACTGGTCCTGGGTGCCAACGGCCCTGAGCAAAAAACGCACCTGATTAAAATCTATGGACAGGTCCTGATGACACCATGGAGGTGTACTCAGGCAGGAACAATGGGGACGAATTTAAGAACTGCTCAATGAACAACCACGGTTCTGGAGTAATGGGTTTGGAGACAATTAAGATCTGCTCATGGAATGTCCACTGCTTTAGAGAAATGGGCCAAGACCACGAAACCATGTCCTTCTTACAAAATCAAGATCTAATATTGCTCCAAGAAACATGGAACATGAAACCAGTCCCAATTCCGGGCTATATAGGACATCATATTCTGGCAGAAAAATTCTCAAATTTCGGGCATCCTAGAGGAGGATTATCAATCTATGCTACGGCAAAATACGGTTGGTTAATAGAAGAATTAGACGCTGGAGAAAACTGGTTGCAAGTATTAAAACTCACTGGTAAACTTCAGTCCAACAAGTCAAGCTGGCAGGTAATACAACCATCCTAAGAAAAAGTCGCAGAAGGAAAAATTCCTAACACTGGTGAACCTGATTAAGGTGCTGCAAAGGACCCACGAACACAGAAATCTGATTATTTCGGGAGATTTTAACAGTAACCTCATCAGAAGCAAACAGACCAGAAGAAAGGAGAAGGACGTCCTGGGAAACCAATTAATAACTCAGGAGTTGGAAGTTCTAGGCCTGACCACCTTGAACGGTAACGTAACTGGAGATAGACCAGCGGCCATTACGCACCTGAGCGGAAAAAGCCAATCAATTATAGATTTCACCATTGCCAGCAATAACCTCATCCCCATGATTGATTCTTTTCAAGTCTGTCCAAGCCCAGAAAGTGATCACTTTCCGCAGATCATGAAAATTAACATCATACTGATCCAGGCATGAAAATCAAAATCTCTAGTACAATATCCAGAAAATTATAACCTGAGGAAATTGAAGTGGCGAGAATCAGACACAAAGATAATAATGGATACAATCCAGGTTCACGTGAATCAAATAGGGACACAGAAAGAAGAAGAAACAGTAAAAAAATGGGGAACTTTTGGGTAAAGTTTTCACTCAAACATTCCCAGTCACTCCCGGACGCCAAAAGAAAATAGAAACCAAGAAGGAGCCATGGTTTAACATTCAACTGATCAAAAAAGAAGGATCGCAAGAGAGATTCGACTTCAAGCAGCGGCAGCAAGAAAGGGTAAAAAACCAGACAAAGGCAATTTTAAGGAAATGCGGAAAAAGTACAAGGAAAAATTAAGGGAAGCAAAAATAGAGTAAAAGAAACCATCTGGAAAAAATTACTGTGGGCAAGCAAATTGCAAATAAGCAGGGAGTTCTGGGGAATAATTAACAACTTGACCAAGGGACCAAGAATCCAACAAGAAGCAGGAATAGGCGAAGAAATATGGATACAACATGTGCAAAACATGTACAACACTACGGACCATAATCAGTATGCTACTGCAACTATGGCTTTTGAATCATCTCGAGAGAAAAAGCGCAGAGAAGAAAAAATCAGTCCCCAGCATCATGAAGAAAGCCATCAGACAGAACCAGAGATAAGTAGTAACGAACAAAATAATCTCACCGACGCTAAACAACTAAGTGGAATAATAAAAAAACTAAAAACGGAGGGGGCAGCGGGACCAAACGGGCTCCCAAATGCTCTATTCAAGCAAGCACCTGATTTTTGGGCAGACTATCTCACGCCCCTCTTCAACCACATTTATAGCCAGAACAAGGTTCCAAACTCCTGGAAAGGGAATATAATTCATCCAATATTTAAACAAGGAATCCACAGTAAGCCAGAAAACTACAGACTAATATCCCTGATCGATGTAGAGGCCAAATTATACGCATCATGTCTCCAAGCTCACCTCCAAGATTGGATAAATAAAAAGAGCATCATTTCAAAGTTTCAAACAGGCTTTAGGTCAGGGATGGGAACAACCACAAAGTTGGCAACCCTGGTACTTTTAACAGAAAAAGCAGTAAAAAGAAAAACACGATTACTTGCATGCTTCATCGACCTGAAATCAGCGTTCGATAGAGTGACCAGAATTCGACTTTGGGAAAAACTAAAAACCTGGGGGTTACCAACCAAATTACTGGATGCAATGATCGCCCTTCATAGTGAAGCCTGGGCGAGAGTGAAACTAGGCGACGGGAGAGAAGTATCAGCCAAAATAAATACACAGCACAGCCTAAAACAAGGCTGCGTCCTGGCACCGAGCCTATTCAATCTGTTTCTAGCAGATATAACAAAATACATGCAATCAGCTAAGAGTCACCCGCCAACTTTGGCCGAAGAGCCAATTCCTTTTTTACAATGCGCAGATGACATTGTGGTGTTGAGTCAAAGCCCGATTGGTCTGCAAAGAGCAATAAACAACCTAGTAATTTACTTGGACCAGGAAAACCTTGAGTTGAATAAAAAGAAAACGAAGGTTGTATGCCTAGTGGATCCCAAGAAAAATAAGTTTAAATGGTACGTCAAGGGTGTTCAAGCGGAAGAGCAAGCTTCTTATAAATACCTAGGTATAAAACTGAGGCGGGGCACGACATATAAGGACCAAAAATGGATCTCAGAGCGAAAGCCCAATCACTAATCTTCGCCTTTAGATTGTTGAACAAAAAACTGAGCTTCCCGGCATACACCCACCTCTTGAAAGGGATGGCAGCACAAACATTGCCCACTCTGTCATACGGCCTGGAAACATGGTGTGGCAAGGAGTCCGAGTTATTGAACGAGCTCCAGACCAAGGTATACAAGGCCGTCTTCAATCTCCCTAAGTCCGCATCCCCTGCACAGGTTCGGCTAGAATTTGGCCTTCAAAACCAGAAATTCCGTAGTATGAATTCCTTTGTGAAGCTGTGCCATAGATTTCGATCATCAGAGCCCGGCTCATTGAACAGCCTATGCTGGGAAGAGATCAAAGCCCAAATGGCCCAAGAAACACCGAAAACATGGGGAGCTCACTTGAGAAAATCTTTGGTGGAATTGGATATTCAAACAGTATGGGAGAGCATGGTAGAAAAGGCAAAATTTAACAAAGTCAGCAACGATTCTGCAAAGAAAAAATCCCTCTTGGAAGACAAAAAAACCTTGTCCAAACGATGTCACGCGTGGACAGTGATAAACTCTTACACACATACAAAGCCCCAAGCTTATTTAGCAGTCCATTTCTGTATCGGGATAAAAAAGAGCTTCATTCATTACCGTTTAGGAATGCACGACTCGAAGGATCTGCTGCCATCATGGAAATGCAAAAAACAAGCTGCGAACTGTTGATTATGTGGTTACTCTAACGAAACAATAACTCATTTGTTGTGTGCATGTCCCGCAGTTAAGGATTTAAGGAAATCCTTTTTTAAATCTATTTTCAACGAGCTAAACATTCGCACATGTAGACAAGCCGTGATTAGCTGGATGGAGGGATCTTCGATTATTTTGTCTTGCTGGGGTATAAAATATTTTACACAAATAAGGAAACTCCTCCAGCACGAAGTCTCAGAAAATAAGAGTGTTGGCTAAAGGAATAGCTATTTGGAAAGGGTCTTAGGGCCCCATTACCATACCCGGCGTAAAAAAATCCGCCAGGCATGGAAGCGGCAAAAATCCGCCCGCACACACCGCCTGAACACCGACCACGCCATTACGATTACACAAACCGAAAACCGCCATCGGCGGAAAATTTACACAAAATACCACCCGCCAACGTCCGAGTCGGAGTCAAACCGCCCGCCACGGACGGAAACACGCACGACAACACAAAACCGCCCGCCCTCACGGCCGACACACCGCACGTGAAATTACGATCGCACCGACATGAGCGCGGAAAAACCACAAATATACCGCCCGCCAGCGCAAACAACGCCGATGAGAATCGACACGGCAGAAGCCATGGCGCCAACGTACCTGCACAGAAACCATCCGCACACAAAACCAATAGCACACAACATGGCCAACAAGTCCACACAGCAAGGCACGCACAAATACACAAGCACAGTACACATCCCGAAAACACCCCCGGACAAACAAAAAATACAAAGGCCAGAACCCCAGACACAACACACCTGAAAACAACAGACCATGAGGACACACCCACATAGGTGAGTACAAAAGCAGCACTCCCACAGACCACAACCCCTTGCTACATTGCAAACCAGAGAGGAGAGGAGAGGACACAGTGACACAGCAAGGACAGCAGCACACCACAGAAACGCACACATCACAACCACCACCACCACCACCACCACCACCACCAAACACCGGCACCACAAACCCCCTGCACATTACACAACACACACCGCACCAGCACCACAAACACCATGGCACCACAAAGAATGCCCAAGTTCACGCCCATTGAGCTGACGGTCATGGTCGACGAGATCATCAAGGTGTACCCACAAATCTATGGGAACATGGTCCAGCACACACCACTAGCCACCAGAAACAGAATGTGGAACCGGATCGTAGACCAGGTCAATGCAGTCGGGACCCTGCCCAGGAACAGAGGTGAAATAAACAAACGTTGGAATGACGTAAAGAGCCTGGTCAAGAAGAAGGAGGGCAAAAACAGAGAGCTGGCTGCCGTCACTGGCGGAGGGAATCCCGCGCTCTTTAAGACCTTCAAAGCATGGGAGGAGAAGGTGCGAGTCGTAATACATCCGGAGATCCTCGCCGGATTAGCAGGGGGAGTGGAGGCTGGTAAGTACAAACTAATGTATACCAGCACACCGCTATGTACTCACATGCGCAACCACCATGCCACAGCTCCCAGGGACAAACACCCCCATGTCCAGCACACAATACACAACACATCACACACACATGCAACAGACACCACCACACACAGCCCAAACCGAACAACTGTAACATACGTGGGGACATGTGTACACTCAGCCAGCCACGTAACCACCAACAGGTCCCCAAATATGCCAGAAGCGCCACAACGAGCACCCACCACACCCATGTGTCCGCCACAGCTGCACTAACCGACAAGTAACAGGTAAGTGGCAGGAACACAAAGTGCAGTGGGTGGGACGGTGGACAGCCCAAGTACAACACACACCAGGCCCCAGTCCCACAGCACAGCAAGGAGGAGCATCCCCCACACCCCACAGCCACGTGTCAGCCACCGCAGTGCACAACGACAGCCGAAAGGCAGACATCACGGTCCACAGCAATCGGTGTCAGTGGGTGTCCAGCCACCCCCACGACCCACAACACCCCCCACCCCCACAGACCTGCAACATGGAGCACCCCCGCTTAGAGCCATGTGGCATCCAGTACAGTGCACGCACGAACAACTTGCAGGTGGGAAACTGGACAGGGCTGGATTACTGGAGGCATGAGGACCATAACACGACCAACACATGGGACATGTCACGTAGCAGACGAACACGCAGCACCGCCCACCGTCACGAACAAGTGAACAATGTGCACACGGACATGAACAACAGACTCACACCCCACATGACCCATCACATACATAGCAACACCCAAGGAGCCACGTCTGCATGCACAAGCCACACTTAATATAGTACCACACGGCAGCCACTGTGCAACTCATCACACACAACCGAAACACCATTGAAGTCCTGTCCATGTAGCCCCTACTGCCTGTCAACCACACACCCCACAACTACACCTATGTAAGACAAACAACACTAGACGCAACAGAGCGGAACAACATATATGCACACGAACACCACTGAACCCATCAAACACACAGACACACCATGCACATACAACATACCATCCATCCGTCAGCCCCAGTCTCATGAAAGGCATGTCATCCGCACAGCTGCCACACATACAGCAGTCACGCTAAGATACATGCCCATGACCAACCATGTGCCAGAAGTCAATGAAGCGCACGACACACTGTGAGCAACAACACACAACATGGGCCACACCCCCCGAGCACTGCAGTGATGCAGATGGCACAGGGCAGCACGCACACCAAGGAGATGGGACAACTGCAATACGTTGGCTGGCACACAACCATCACTCACTCATAACGATGCGTCCAATGCCATGTCCAGTAATCACAACAGACAGCAAATATGCAGGCCATGTCAAGCATGCACACACCTCAAACCATGCACTGTCATGCTGCCACAACACATGTCACGTTCGGCATCCATGGCTCACAGCATATACCCCAAAAGCATATCCCCTCCCAAATGCAAATCTGGGGCATGGCCCCCATGTTGCCATATGCGTTCCTAAGCGTTCCATTTGAACCCCAAAAGCATATTCCCTCCCAAATGCGAATCTGGGGCATGGCCCCCATGTTGCCATATGCGTTCCTAAGCGTTCCATTTGAACCCCAAAAGCATATTCCCTCCCAAATGCGAATCTGGGGCATGGCCCCCATGTTGCCATATGCGTTCCTAAGCGTTCCATTTGAACCCCAAAAGCATATTCCCTCCCAAATGCGAATCTGGGGCATGGCCCCCATGTTGCCATATGCGTTCCTAAGCGTCCCATCTGAACACCAAAAGCAAAGTACAAACCAGACCCAGGATGGGCCAGGAGCCCGCATACACCAGAGTCACAATAAGTAGGGGCACAGCAACACACCCATCGGCATGGCCAATCCGTCCCATGCCACATGTGCACAGCACACAGTCCCATTGCCAAGCACACACAACTACAAATGCTACAGCCACACACACGCCTCCGGGAAACCCATGTACGAGATTGCACGAACTGTTAATGTCAGACGACAACTACATACTTCGCCAGGTGCAACACAATAACAAATCTCATTCTCTCCACAGGTGACGAACTGCTGGATGCTGGGGATGGAGCCAGCAGCCAGCACAGCCAGCCTACAAGCCCCCAACGAGGACACACGGATCTGGAGGATCTGTCCTCCTCTTCGGACACGGACCACCAAGCAGGCCCATCTGGTGTGGCAGGGCCCAGCCGCTCCCCAGGACCCCTCCTACCCACCAACCCATCATCCAGGGCTGCTGAACATTCCCAGCCCCCTGCTGCCACTGTCGTTGCGGCCACACCCACGGTCATTGCGGCCACACCCACGGTCATTGCGGCCACTACCATTGCCGCAACCGCCACCATCGCCGCACCGACCACCACCGCCGCCACCACCACCACGTCTTCGCTGGCACCAGCCCCAGCGCAGGTGGTGGCCCGGCCGACTGGATCCACCCTGGGAGCCACGGCGAGGACCGTGGTGAGCAATGTGGCTAGTGGGCAGGCCGGTGGCAGCAGGACTGGTAGGAGGAGCAGGGTCAGGGAAACGCCAGCCTCCCCTGGGAGCCATGCCCTGCCTCAAATGGCCAGAGTCCTTGGGGGCCTATGAAGAGGCCCAAGGACAATGGGTCCGGTCTGCTTCAGACACGCGTGAGGTGCTGGGGGTGCTGAGGTCCATGGACGCCCGTATGGGCCAACTCGTGGACCTCATGGGCCAGCTGGTGGTGGCGGTGAGGTCACTGCCAGGGACAGCAGCTCCCCTCCGCCACAACCTGCCGGGGCGCAGGGTGGAGCAGCAGTGTCCAGTTCCCCTGCGTCCACAGCCAGTGAGCACACCTCAACCACCAGCATGTCGCAAGCAGGCACCCCCTCGCAAACGTGGAAGGGGCCGTCCGAAGTGGAAACAGATCTCCCGGGAGGACTTCGCACGCTCCAAACGCAAGTGAGGCAGCCAGCCAGCCTTCCGCCAGCCTTCCTTGACCAGCCACTGCATTGACTTGGACTACGATCCCACTCCACACAGCCATCTGGATGGCATGTGTGTGTTGGACTATGGACATAGAACCAGTGGGTACACCCTGATCATCACGCAGCCATGACCGACAGCTCATTGTCACTGCACGCACCACTTTTGTCATCACCTTACACACAATCACATGTCACAGTTTGTAATAAATGCACCTTTTTCACTAACTGCTGTTTGTGCCCTGTGTTTTATTTGTACGGAATACAACGGCCACCTTGGGCGGAAAGGCACCTGATGCGTGGCATGGCAATTGAATCCGGAGGACCTGTAGGGACCTAGGGGTGGGAGACAGAACAGGAGCACATTCAATGAGTGTGTCACACACCCATCACACAGTACATGTCAACAACTACAAGCAATGTACACACATCGCACAGAGCAATAGGGCACAATGCCACAGCCACCAACAGTGGCATACTACCCTGGCCATGGAGCGTTGACACACAGCACGCAGTGAACAAACGGCCACCCTGACACAGCACACACACACCTGCACAGATACTGCCACATCAGCCGTCGTACATGGACACTCACCGTCAAGTGAAGTAGCGGGCGATGAGCTGCTGCCGCACATTACCAGCTTCCTCCTCTCCGCTGTCCTCCTCACTCAAACTGTCCTGGTCTGCGGGCTGGGGCCCTGGTTGATCTCCGTCATCCACGATGAGGGGATCTGCTTCCGAATGGCCAGATTGTGCAGCATGCAGCACGCCACCACTATCTGGCACACCTTCTGTGGGGAGTATGCCAGCGCACCCCCGGTGCGGTCCAGGCACCTGAACCTGGACTTGAGGAGGCCAAAGGTACGCTCGACCACACGTCTGGTCCTCCCATGTGCCTCATTGTAGCGATCGTCTGCTGGGGTGCGAGGATTCCTCAATGGACTGAGCAGCCATGCCCCATTCGGGTACGCAGAGTCACCTGGGTGTGAGGGACACAGAGAACCGTTGCTATTCCAACTGGACAGGGGACAGCATCGCACAACCAGCACGCTACACCACTCCACATACTCACCGACAATACAGGCACGATCCTGTTGCATATTGGACATCAGTCGTGGCAAGATGCTGTTGCGCATTATGTGTGCGTCATGGGCCGAGCCTGGGAACTTTGCACACACGTGGGTGATCACCATGTCCGCAAGGCACACCACTTGCACATTCAGGGAGTGCGTGTGCTTCCTGTTGCGGTACAGGTGCTCAGTGGCCTGTGGTGGAACAAGGCCGACATGTGTGCAGTCAATGGCTCCAACGACGTGTGGGATTCTGCCAAGGGCATAGAATGCACCCTTCACTGCCGCCAATTCACGAGCCCTGGGGAAGCGGATGTACCTGTTTCGGTACAGCATCATGGCTGCCAGTACATCCCTCAGCACCTTGCTGAACATGGGCTGGGACATCCCTCCTCCAATGCCCACTGTGTGCTGGAATGACCCAGTGGCGAAGAAATGCATGGCGGCCATCACCTTAGCCGTGGGGGTGAAAGCAGTCGGATACACCCTGCGGGGACGGAGATGGGGTTCTAACATGGCACACAGTCGATGCAGGGTTGGCCTGTCCAGCCGAAACTTCCTAATAACCTCTGTATCGTCCATGTCCGCCAGCAATTGGTATGGGCGGTCAATGTTCGGTCTCCGCCTAGGGACAATGGCAGAGGACACATGTCAAAGCAACACGACACATAGCAATTTCGCATACACATCACTGACATGACTGAGCAAGCACATGAGCCACAGCCCAGCTGTCAAGCTGGGACGGCACGGCCACAATACACTTACACAGGTCTCCCAACAATGGCAATGGCTAGTGATACAAACCACTGCCATGTGCATGCACATGGGGATCTAGGCCCCAATGACTTGCGGGGCGTGCTGATGGGGACTGACTGCATATCCGTCAAGCGGCAACGCCACGGCAACATGAATGTCTGCTGAGCATGGAACTGCTTCCGCGGCTGGATGAGTATGGCACACGACGACGACGATGTGGGCACAGGCTGAGCGGCCAAAACAAGTGGGACCTGTGGCACGAGGGGATATGAGACAGTAGTAGGTGTCAGCACTGCACCCTATGTACAGCACTGTACGGATCACACCTCCCGAAACATTGACAGGTGTCCACATTGACAGCCCCATGCCAAGACGGCTGTGTGCTTGCAGTCACACGTCACAGGTGAGAGGTTACATTGCACGTGCCAGGTGGCAGACGTACATAGTGGGAGCTGGCATGTGTGTGCATGTGTCTCCTGTTCAGGATCCACCAGATGGGCGCTGACTCTGTACTGAGCATTGGACACAGCATGTTCCGTGGAAGGCTTGTGTGTGTGGGATGGTGGCACTGGATGTGCCTCCGTTGGGTGGGGTGCCATGCACAGGGCGGGTACGTCGATGATTGCGCATTGTTGGTCACGGTGGGTGCACCAACTAAGATGTGTTGCCCTGTGTTCAATTCCTATGTCCGCATGATGATGGACTGTAGATGTGGGCAGACTACACATTGGTCGATGTGCTGTCTATATGCATGTGCCTTCACACCAGGCACAGCTGCCCCTGCACATGTGACCCCTGCTGGACTCGCTGCTGGGTCTGTGGAGCTGATGCACCTTCTGCGCGTGGGGCGGACAGCTCTCCTCACTTCCCTCATTGCGCATGTCATGACTTTGCCGCAGGTGACATGGATCATGGAGGGCCCACATGTACGCGTGGGTAGGCTACACATGATTGTACACTGGTCGCCACCCCCAGTCAGTGTTTCGAATGGGAAGGTTGTCGTGCTGGTGGTATGTTCGATGTGGCGGATGGGCGGGCCTAGGTGCGGGCTTACATTCCGGACATGGGGGTAGTTGGATTGGCGACTAGTTGCAGTACACACGGGACACGTCTCTTCCTTTCCACATCTGGGTCATCCCTTGTACTAACTGACAGTGATACAGTCATCTTCGCCCCAGCCCTCATGTCCTCCCCTCGCTCCCCCAATATGCATGCTCACCTGCGAGGCTAGCGCTTGCACAGGCAGCCCCAAGCTCGCACCAGAGAGGGCAAGGAGTGTATGTGTGGGTCCAGTTGCACGAGTGGGCTGTCTCAGGGTATGATGTGTTGCGGGACGCCGTCCACCTGCGTGGTGCCCCAAATGGAGACCCGGCCTGCATGGACTATGCATCACAGTCTTCGCCTTCCGGATCCGCCACCTGCGACACCCAGTGGCTGTGGCTGCCCTTGCGGCCAGGCCACGTCCGTCTGTGACTGATGGCCCACACATTCACTCTTTGGCCTCTCTGGGGAGGGCTCGGGGGTGGTGGCGCACGCGCTTGCACTTAGTCGCAATGGCATGTGGCGTGGTTGGTATGATGGGCAATGGATGGGATGGTGCGAGCCACCTCCCGTGACGTCAGTGCTGCTCGTGCTGTGGTGCGTCCCCCTACACTTCCATTTGACTTGTGCCATGCTAGACGTTGAGGTTCTATTGCCTGCGTGATATGACCAGGAGGAGCGCGAGGAGACCTCTCACACACCATGCTCCACTGCCATCCCGTGCCCTGTATCGCCTGTGCGGATTGACTATGTTGGGGTTACACCTGGTCGACTGGGGCTGTGTGTGCCTTGTCAAGGGGCATGGCGGGCGCACAACAGGATCCAGCTTGTCCACAGAGGGTGGGCTGAGGTGCGCCTGGTACCGCTTTGTACGTGTGCCCGGCTGCTGTGCACACACGTGTTCACTCCCCCGACAGGTGTCCTCTCACAATGCCCAGGGAAGCGGTGGTGTACTGTTCATGACCCCTCCCAACACGGCGTGCTCCAACTTGGCATGTGCGCATCTACCCGTCGCACCCACCCACCTGAGCACTGCGTCCATACTACTTCACACGACACATGTGTGTCTTCCACAGTAGTGCTACTCATTTGCGTTGACATCCAATACCAGTGGACTACATGGTCATGTCACGACTGCCGTGTACTTCACATACTCTCATCCTCTCTCATTCGTACTTGTGAAATGAGTCAGCGGAGACAGTTTTGGTTTCAAACATTATATTGAGTCTTCTGTCCTCTGTGATGCAGTATAGTGGACACTACTGGCAGCGGAATACATGTTGAGGATATACTGAGCATGATTTCAAATGGGATAGGGTGTGGGGTTACATGTGATTGGCTGTTGCATGTGGGATGTGGGCTTCAGAGTGACATCTGCTGGGCCAAGGCTGTGCTAATGTACATTTACGTATAGCTGCGGAGCTGCGGACTTTGGCACAGACGGTATACATGTAGCCTACCAGACCGCTTGGCATCATGGGCACAGTCCATCTCAGTTCCATGTGACAGGTTTGCTGCGGTTGTTCCTCATGCACGCGTGCATGTGAGATGACATCAGGGCATGTGCTTGCGTGCATGCAGCGGCGTGCCACTTGTTGTTGCACTGTGGTGGTTACTGGACATGTCACAGTCACTGGGGTCGTGTTGTTGTTGTATGCACTTGTCGTCCATGCAAAGGTCCTGGTATGGGATTCCCGGGGCGGGGTGGGAGGGGTGCAGCACCCACAGACTCCAGGCGACCTATTCATGTCCACTGAGCGGTGTGTGTGTCCATGGGCGCTGGATCCATGTCGTGTCCTGGTTGTTCGTGCAGTTCCGTCCATGTGGGTGCGATACACAGAGCCCATGCCACTGCCTCCCACGATGCATGCGGTGTTCCTGGATGTGATGGGGAACAGTGTGCATGTCCCGGTCATATCCGATGTCATGGCGATGTCGTTGATGGTGTGGTTACAGTTGCCGGTCGTTTGGTATGGCTGTTGTGGTGGTGACTGGCCAGTCCGTGCGGAAGCTAAGCATGGGTGCGGGGTTGGACATCATAGGTCACTTGGGGAACCTGCGTTGTGGTCCGACGAATTGACAGGTTGTCAGGTATGCGATGCCGCCCAGCAGGGCTTCCATGTCATTGGTGGTGTACATGTTTGCCAGCCAATGTAGCGGATGGTGGCTGTCAAGGTGTTGTTCGTAAGTTGTCCCTTGGAGGACCATGATGGGGCATGCTGGGTGACATTCGATGTAGCTGTTCTCGATGATCCGTCGTGTGGAGGCACAGTGGTCCCATTTCAGTGCGGGTGCGATGTTGGCCACATACGCCATGCCCCCATAGGCAGAGCAGGCCCTGTCGTGTGCATCCAGAGGGAGGAGTAGTGGTAGCAGGTCCGCCTTCAGACATGCCGGGTTGGAGAGGCATATCTCGACGGGATGCTGGTATGGACACCTCCGACAGTAGAAGACGGGCATGACGCAGCTGAACAATGTGATGCGGTAAGTCAGTCGGTAACTTACGTTCAGCAGGGACAGGAGATCGCATCCCAATGTATGGAACAGGTTGGTTTTGTACAGCTTGAGCTGTTCGGCGTAGTTGGGTAGGTGTGTTGCGGTTGCCATTTCCCAGCGGTGCGTTGTGGTGGCGTGCTCCGGCTGTGTGTGCAGTCTGCAATGTGCACGCTCCGAGGTTGCTGTGAGCTCTGTGTAGTCGTAGGGAGACAGGACTTTTGTTCTGTTTGCTTGTTTGGAGGACACGGGCCCTCTTCCCACATGCTTCTCAGACAGTTCAAGGTCAGTGATGTGTGACTCCTTCCAATTAACTTGCATGTGGCCGATATGGGGGAGTGTTTTCTTCTTTCTTCCCCGTCCGTTGTGTGCTTCTGTGATATGCGCTATCTGCCCTGTGGTCGGTCTCCTCGGCATGCCTGTGTTGGTCTATTCTTGGACAATGGCTGTATTCACCGGCTTCTGTCGTAGGGCTGTGGTTTCGGAGTTGGAATGGAAGGTCATTCAGTGCTGTCTGCTCTCCCTTGTGTGGGCGGCAGGCTGCCTTTCCGCTCTGCGTTGGGCCTTGTGTGTGAATGTTATTCTTGGGCCACCTGTTGTCGGTCCCCGGGCTCTTTGGTGTTCCGTTTTATATGTCTTGTTCATATGTGCAGGGTGGTATGGGTGTTTCAGTGTGGTACTGGCGTTCCTCTTCCCGAAGGGGCCCTGCTTCTCCTAGTTGGTGTTGCCGCCGCTGTGTGCTACGCCATGTTTGTTACACTGGGGTGTGTCCTGCTGTTGCGTGACTTCACTGACATGTGTGCGTCGGTTGTGTGGCGTTGGGTGTTGTCCGTGAATTGGGCGTTGGGGACATGTCTGTGGCAGGCCTGTCACGTGTCATGTGCGTTCGGGGTGGGGCTGATGTGTGTGCTGCTTGGTTGTGTCCCTGTGTCTGTGTGCGACGCATGCATGGCGCTGCGGTTGGCCTCTGCGTTGTGCGCATGTGTGGCGGCGTCATCGGCGCTTTGGGGCCGTGACGGGGTGGTTGGTTCCTAGTCCCAGGTGGTGTGTACACATGTGTTCCGCGATGTTACGATTTGGCCTGTGTGTCATATGTGGATGCAATGGTGGATGTGTTGTGTACACGCGCTGGTGGGGGGTTGTCCGCTTTTTCCGCCCTTGCACTGTGTGCGCTGTTTGCGTGCACTTGTTGTGTGTGTGCCTACCTGCGTCTCCGCGGTACGTTGCGTCCTTGGTGGTGCATCAGCAGAAGCAAGGGGAGGGCCTGCAGTGCTGGATTCATGCTCGGGAGCCGCTTCTTCGTTGTCCGTGCTCGGCATCCGTGTTACCGCTTCGGTTTGTCGTACGGTATCTCTTGGCCGTGGGAGCCGTTTGTTTGCGGCATCGTAATTTATGCGCCGGGCGGGACGTGTTTCGTCGGACGGTGTGTGTCAGTTGAGCTGCGCCGCTACGTGTACGGGCGCACTTTGATGGCGGACGGTGTTGCTGGCTTGCCGGCGGTGTTTGGCCTACTTTTCGCATCGTAATTGGACGGGCGTGTGGACTGCTGCGTGCCGGCGGTAACTGGTGCTTTTTGCATCCGCCAGCACGGCGGTGGTGCTTCCGCCCGCCATCGTAATGTGCCCCTTAGGCACTATTTACAATTGGTCAAATTCACACCAGGTTTAGAAGTAGGATCAATATTTTAACCATTCAACAAAATTAAATGCACTGAATTTCTTGTTTTTAAGGTTTTTTTTTTAAAGGGAAGGGAAAAAAAAAGAAAATACTTTTAGTACGAATTTTTATTAATTAAACAAATAAAGATTGATTGATATATGAATCATTATAGGCTGTTCGCACATTACAGACCCTATTCTCCTAGGCACGTTACTCTACGGCTTGATTTGTCGATACAGTTTTTAACCAACCCTGCTGCTTGTGTTTCATCAAACTGCGACCGCTTGCGGCTTCTGTTTATCAATCTTCATTACATTATTTGCACTTAGAAAGATACATGCCTTCAGGCACAGAACTTTGCACTTTACCCTTAGCTTTAAACATGCATCACTCATTTTTACATATTGTCTGTATTTTATAAACTGTACATTGTTCGTCGCTGCCCTACAAATACTCATGTCATGGTCCAGTGGCACTTTGGGTGTTCTTATTGTGATATTTGTATTTTATGTATTTTGTAATGATTTTAAGTAATCACACAATAAACTTTGAAACATAGCCATCAGCACTGTGGTATTGTAAAGACCTAGCTAACAATAATTGATCTATCCGCAGACAGGAAAGAAAATGGAAAACAAAACAGAGCTTCCGAGAACCTCTTAATAGCAAAGGCCCTCTGTGCAACACACAGACAGCTCAGCACATCAGCCAAAGTACAGTACTATGCCATCACCATCAATAAAGCCACTAACAGAAGCAGAGCACTGTTCAAAACAATCAAGTTCTGCATTAACCTACTCCCAGACCCACCTTTTCCTCAGTCCACAAAAAAGTGCAATGCTATCAATCACTTCTTTAGTGAAAAAATTCAGAAGATCTGACAGCACACCGTCAATACCAAGCCTGCTTCATCTCTTATACCCACCCTCGTCCATATAATCCTGCAATGGTAAGCCTTCAAAGTTCTATCTCTCCCAGATCTCACTGACATACTCAATGTCTTCAAAGTCACTTGTTATGAAGAAGATGTCTAACCATTGTCTTTCACCAAAGCTGTCTCTGGGAATGCTCTCTTACCCCTACTTAGCATTGTCAATGTCTCTCTCACTCAAGGGATCTTCCCAGAAGGTCTCAAGACTGGTCAGATCCGCCTACTTCTGAAGAAACCTACACTGGACCCTGATGACCTCATCAACTACCTCAAGCACTCACCCACCATTCATCGGCAGCATTACTGGAAAAGCAGTCTGTGTTCAACTCCAAGATCCCATCACTGCTAACAATCTCCTGCATGACTACCAGTCCGGCTTCAGCTCATGCTGTGTCACAGAGACTACTACCTTGCTCATTGAAGACAATGTCCTCTTGACCACAGATGAAGATGACCCCTGCCTCCTGAGATTGCTGGAACTCTCAACTGCTTCTGCTACAGTTGACCATCCCACCCACATATACACCCTCAAGTTGCCAATGGGATTCACTGGGAATACCCTCCACTGGTTCTCTGCCCACCTTTTCAACTGACACCATTTTGTTCACATGGGCACCTCAAGGTCACAAAACATCTTTATCACATGTGGAGAACCTAAGGGTTCCATTCTGTCGCCTATAAACTTCAACGCTTACATGGAGCTGCTTGGTGATCTACTCACAGATAATGGTATTAAGATTCACCAAATTGCTGATGATATACAACTCTACTTTCATGTCTCTTGTGCTTCAGACATCCAGCTACACAAACACTGCTTGCACCTCACATAGACACCCAGCGCCTACCTGAAGCTCATCCTAACTAAGACAGAATTCCTATTATTTGTATAGAACAGAAAACAAGATTCAGTACAAACCTAGCTCAATGAAATGAACCTTGAGGGCTTCGAACAGCAACTCTCACTGAATGCCAAATCCCTTGGAGTCACCCTGGACACCAACCACTTCCTCAAGAAATACAAATAAAGAAGGCCTGGTACCATCACTCTTTTCTAAAAAAATCAAATTGTTTCTTTCAGAAAGCGACTTCGGAACTGCTGTTCAAGGCCTTGTACTCTTGCATCTAGATGGTGGTAATACCATATTCCATGGCCTTACAGACTCCACACTAGCACCATTTAGGGGAATCCTACGTGCTGCAGCATGATTCATCCAGGGTCTAAAGAAATATGATCACATCACCCCCATCATGATAGAACCCTATGGCTCCCCTTGCAGCCCCCACCATCTTCAGAACCAGCAGCATCCTTTACAAAGCCATTACAAAGCCATTACAACCATTACGCCATTACAACCAGCATCCTCGTTCATCTTGCAGACAAGCTCACCATCGATGGTGGTTCTCGTCACACCTGCAGCCAGGACACCATCAGACTAAGAAGCCTAAAAAAATTAAAACAAGACAACAAGCCTTTTCCATCTATGCACTCATGATCTGGAACAACAGCACCGTACCAATCAAGCCCACCTCAACACTGCTCCAATTTAGGAAAGAGTTGAAGACTCACCTCTTTAAAGAACACCAAATAATAATGCCTTAACTGTCCACAACTCAGCATCCTATCCTGTTACTCACTGACTTTAAGCTTGCCTGTGGCAGTGTACAGCACTCCACTCCTTTTTGGCTAATTTAGCACTAAATAAATATTATATGTGTGTGTGCGTTTATATACAGACACATACATTCTGTTGTAGATTAGGAGCAATAATGACACTCTGTTCTCGGTACCTGCATACTACTGACATTTTGTAGACATTTTGCTTTCCACACAGATGCCAATAAAGGGTCACCAGGGGTAGTTACCAAGATCCCAGACATCTTCCTGTCGCCGGGGGTCAGAAATGCTGCGGGAGGAAGTTAGGCAAATCCTGTAGAGCCCGTTTCTACGCCATGCTGTTCCTAATCCCATTTTAGTGAATTGATGTCAATGGCTTTACCATCCTCTGCGTGTTTACAAGGTCACAAATGCATACAATGTGAGTTTCTTTCGATGCTCTTTTAAATTTCTTACCTCCCTCCTGCACCTTCTTAAGGGCAGTGATTTTAACCAGAGCTCATTCAATCTCAGGGCCTGTTGTTGATCTATGTGGTAGCTGTGTGGCATTGGTGGGAGAGTACAGTCAATGTGATCCTGTTGCTACCAAGATTAAGTGCATGGATATGGGGCGGCAACATCACTGTGTTGGCACTGCTGCCTGTGGTGTGCAGGGGCAGTCTGTAAAGAAAGAATAAATAGCACAAATTCAAGACCACCACACAAAACCATTAACATATGCGATGATAAAAGAGAGTGCACCTACTCAAGCACAGTGCCCGACCAAAGAACTGCTGTGCATGCCAATGAAGAAGGTGCGATTCGGAGCATCAACAAGGACAGCATGAGAAGATGGCATGTGTACATGTACCAAGTATGTGGGATGCCAATGTAGGCCTCTAACCTCCCTTTGTAAATACTATTTTGTGGCTGTTCTGCCTGGAGAAATGGCTAGATCACGAAATGAGTGAGCCTGTCATGGGACTCATTGACTAATGTAAAAAGCATGTGTTGTGTTTTTTATTCCTCTCCGCTCTTTTACATGCCTACGCACAGCAACCTAAGGCAAGATAAGAACACCACTCTGGTAACTCTGGCAGCACACCAAAAGGCTCCCCATACACGCCATGTTGTTATCCAACACAAAACCAACCAAGCATTCACCCACAGTGTAGTGTGCTACCCCTCTGCTTAGGCAATTCAATACCTTGTCAAAAATGCTATATAAATGCAACCACAACATGAAGGGACACCATATTTGTACTGAAACTTAAGGAACTTTTCTAGGTATTTCCTATGTCTGATTTATTTATTTGTCAATTTTCTACAGTCCATGATTACCAAATGAGGCATCACAGTGAAGAGCCAAGTCTTTATGGCCAATCGGAATTGGAGATGGCTGGGTTACCCAATGAGCAAATGGATATGGGAAAATAATTCCTGGTCTTGGAAGTCTGAAAGGAGAAAGAATGACCACCTTAATGGGCCTTCGTGATCCTATGAACTGTAAGAGTGAAATAATTAGTGGAATGAAGCAATTAAGAAGGTTGATAGAACTGAGAAAGGCCAGCTAGGGATTCTGGGGCAGAACCATGAGCTGTTGTAGGATCAATGCATAAACGTTTGAATACTGATTTATTTTCAATAGCCAGAAAATACAGAGTATTCAAGTGAAGAGATGAATGAGACCGATGTATTAAGCAGATGTCTTGTACCAAAGTTTTGGATGAACTGCACTCGGCGGCTGAGGCAATTTCATAACCCAAGTTATAAACAATTTCAACAAACAAGTCTGGATTATGAATATGACTGTGGCTTGAATAACGCTAAAATGTGTGTCATTTAGTAGCAATGGCAAACCCTTGCTCAATGTTTCTAATAGTGCAAACAGTGTTTTTTAACTGTAAAAAGTTTCAGGATGTAGTTTTTGAGCTATAATCTGCAAAAGAAAGTGAATCATTGAAAATGACACCCAGAGCACGAGCAGATCTAGCTGGTGGGGGGACAGTTGTCCAGCTCAGGAGGCCAATAGATATTTCACCACCATGACAGAGCAAGTGTAAAAACAGAACCTCTGCCTTATTGGAATTGCTCTTAAGATGGTCGGTGCTCTTCCACTTAGCGAGAACAAGTATGCAGTTCTGAAAGTTAGACCTTAGACGATTCTGATTCGCATCAATTTGTAGCACAATCTGCATGACATATGCATGGCATCTGAAGAAAAATCTGAAGGAATGAGTATGTTTTGTTATAGGTGCTACGCATAAGTTCAATAGGGTGGGACTCTACGAGGAGCCCTGAGGAACCCAGCAGGTAACAGCTCTGTATGGTGAAGTGAAGAAAGTCAAACAGCCTGCATACTATCGGAAACAAATCTAGGCTCTAATCTCTCCCTCAGGGTTTACAGCTACCCCTGCGTTTCAGGTTATGAATCCTTGCCCACTATTTCCTTCAAAAGACAGGGCAACCACTTCCCTTTGGAAACAGTAGTTGGAGGAGCCTTATCTAGAGGGCTTGGCAGCAGAAACAAAAGCTGTATCGATGCAGTGCCAGGGATCTGAAGGGTATTCTATTAGTAGGCATCTCAATCGGTTTTGAATAAGGAAGGAGAAAGTGTGATTGGCTTTGATGATGAAGCTGTAAAAAACCCTGTGCTACATTTTTAAGCGTGCTCACTTTGTCACTGGAACAAAGCTGTACCCGACTGGTGAGTCCATAACCAGTGTGAAACCGGTCCTAGGTTGCTTGTGTTCCGATTCAGGGAGGACCTGGCTTGGCAGTTCGGACTGGACTGTTCCCATGAAAAACGGGGTCCAGACGGATTTGCATATGGCTGGGTCCAAACTGAGGTGGCATGGTGAGCATAAGAACAATGAGTTGATGGGGTGCTAGAGAGACCACGGCAAGATGACCGCACTGTAGTGCAGCTCCGCCGGCTGAGAGCTATAATCCATTAAGAATCTTGCAATCCGGTTGATTTTGGCGACTGAAATCAATACTATGAGATGGTGAGGTGTGGCTGCACACTTCGCTGGTAAAATTGGGGGTCAGTGCCACGAAACTGCACTAAATACGGAACAACAGTAGACCGGCACAACAGGCCACAATTCACAAGATGGTGGGCGCAGACTCCACACCACAGCGGCTGGAGGGCCAATATGACTGGGCCAGTGGTTGACAGGAGGTGCAGTGCCAATGTGCTGGTTGCACCACCAAGCAAGCTTGAAGGCTGTTAATAACCTGGTAAGTGGTCCCAGTTGGGAGAAGGTGCAGGCGTGGCTATAGCCGCGGCTTGGTGGAGGAGGAGACATGGCATCGCGGCCGGGCCAGGTGGGGTGTGCCCCCCCCCAACAAGGCATCCTGTAGGTTCCCACTGCTGGTGAGTAGCAACATGCAGACAGAGGGCCCCAGTGTGAAGAGTGTAGCGACACAGCTGGAGAGCAGTGAGAATTTTACCAGCGTTGACTGCCGGCTGCGAGGTGGCGGTAAGAAGGGCCCTAGCAATGACTGGATGAGCAATACACACAAGCGGCTTGCTGAGGTAGGGGTCAACGATCGGTTGAGGTCGCAACCCACAGCGTGTGACCGAGTGGGTGCTGGTGCATTTGCGCGGATCCCTGCCAGCTGGTGAGGAAGGCGCTGTGAGAGCCACTATGTGGAGGCCCTAGTAACATGCCAAGCATGGTGGCGGTGAAATAAATTGTGCAGGCCCTTGGCTTCCTTCCTACATGCCATAAAGTTCTAACTACCAGTGTGCGGGATGTCCCGTGATGTGTGAATGTTGGATAACCCTAGGGCCCAGCTGCAGGGGTATAGAAACCTGTGGTGCGAATGCCTCTATTACAGGAGTGCGAAGTTTCAAAGGGCCGGAGTAAAATTAGAACACTTCTTCCACTGGGCCGGCATGCCGGGGACGGAATTACCCATCTCTAATTATGATCATTAAAGGCTGTTGGCAGGCGGCACCAAGGACAAAGGTGCAAACTCAAGGTGGAGGAGGATAGCCAGCCAAACAATAGCACCGCAGCGAGGGAGACCGTAACTGACTCTTGATCTGCACTGAGCACTTTCCAGGGGAGAAGTGGGGGACTACATATCCCAGCAGGCTGATCAACTCGCCGCACGCAGGAGATGCTGCCCACGCGCCAGGAGGGTGGGCCCGTCTGCACCCGTCCGAGACCGGAGGAGGCCAGCTGGGCCACCCATCTAACGCCTGCTATCCGGCCATCGTTTTGTCAGCTATAGTTGAAAGTTCCGCTGGGATGGTGAAAAAGAAGCCTACAGCGACGTCAACCCCTGGGGTAACTATAGCCACCCTGGATTCATTTCTAACTAAAGCCACTAATGCCATTTCTATGGAAATTGCTATAGCAGAGCGAAGGCTTTCATCGGGGGCTGGTGCCTGTGCCTCTTTGGAGGGCCCTGAGGGCGTGATTCTTGCTCCCGAGTCTAATGATAATTCTGGAATATTGGGTCCGGGACTTCCGGAAGCTGGTAACTCGCTTCCAAAGGTGCTGCTGCCTTGCCTTCAACGGAAAATGCCACAGAAAAAGCTATGGCTAATCCCACACCAATTACTACCTCTCTTACAACGGAGTCTACCATCCTTCCGCCGGCAAGCGGAAAGAGGAAGAAAGGCCCATATAAAGAGCCAGCCCTCCCTAAAACAAAAAAGGCAAGGAAGTTAACCCCCCCCGGTCAACCTTATATCCGGACTCCATCAACCCGATTTTATCACGTTCCCCGGAGAATCTTTACCTTTTATTATCCTCTTTGCTTCAACCAATTTTTTCCCGTTTGGAGTCCATCGAACAGAAATTACAAGAGCTCTTGAATCACAGCTCTGCTTCTAAACAAAAAACTGCTCTTGTTAATGATGTTTCACAACACCCAGAAATTCTTTCTAATGCTCATCCTCTGCACCCACGGGCAGTTAGCCATCTAAGTGAGGGCAAACTTGGGTCTGGGGCGGCAACAATGCCCTGTACTACAACGTCTCAAACTAATGTTAGTTCAACGACAATAAGCGCCAGAGACGTTCCACAGGTGATTAGACCCCCGAATGCTATGCCCCTAGGCCCTTCCCCCCCTGTTCTTCACGAGTCCAGACCGCCTATCAGAAGCTCTCAGAGAGAATATAGCCAGTCACAGGGTGATTCTTGCAATCACATATTGAATCTACCGCCTGCAGCCTGTCCATATGTCCTAGTACTGGTGAATGTTCCAGTCGCCCAAAGAGAATCAACGTTACAACTAATGGACAAATCTCAGCAATGGCTTGCTAACCACACAAGATCGGGACACCTAATACAGAATCACCTAAGAATGGCGAGAAGAACACCATGGATTGGTCCAACTACAAAGGCCTTGGAGGGTGACTGTATCATGCTAAATTTTGACAACTCACTTATTGTAAGAGATTTACTTTTTCAACCCTTGCTGGCTCACAAGGGGCCTACTAAAATTTCCTTTGTACCCCTGGGTTTTTTCTATAACCAACTAGAGTTTGCAACGTGGGTCGGTCCTTACTAGCAGTATGGTTCTCCCTGTTCGCGATAATACCTCTTTGCTGAATCACATAAATCCTCCAGATTATCTCTCTTATAACAGGTTTGCCCCCCTATCAGGTTTGGACTCCTCTGATTGACTCGTACCAGCTAACCAGTCATTCCACATGCCACCTGAGTTAGGGGAAAATGGGGGCGCTGCTAATGATGATTATCTGTCGCTTCAGAGGGTACTGGATCCACACTTTAACCAGAGCCATGATCCCACAGCTTTACCTCACCCAGTGTCCCAGGGTACTCATTATGATACAAACTTCCTATCTTACACACTCCTGTCCTGGAACATAGCAGGCTACAATAGCAAGCGAGACAACGCAGAATGGCTCTCAGGCATTATTAATTTTCACATCATCTGCGTGCAAGAAACCTGGGAGACTGAATCAATTTCCATTAATGGATATCGCTCGTTCCAAACACTAGCATTACCCGCCTCAGGGGGAGGCATAGGAGGGTTTGCTTACACTGATTTCTAATTCGGTCGTATTCAATATTTAAAATTTTATAAATATATCACCTTATTTTCATATTTTAATAATTAAAGGTTATGACTCCTGGGATCTTATGTTAGTGAATTATTATAATAATAATTTCCTAAACCCCGATGTGGTCCCTAAGCATTTAGATAAGCTACTAGAAGATCTAGTGGAGTCTCATCCTAATCCTTTGAAACTCATCTGACTCGGAGACTTTATTTAAAGGCGTGTCCAAGAAACACTAAGGAAACATGTGGGATAGTGGATTTTAGTGACGATTCTATTATACATTTTCAGCATGATTTACAGGGTGATGTCATAAATAACATCTTGATGAAATGGCAATTGAAAGGCCGTAATGAGATATATTCAATTACAGGGCAGCTGTTCCCCACATTTTATAGAGCAGAGTACTCCTCCACAATCGACTATATTATTTCCACAGACACCCTTGAAATACGCTTTATAGAATTAGAGCCACAATTCACAGCCCTTAGTGATCATGCCATGCTTACCTGTGCCTTATGTTGGCATGAACCAAAATCGCGTAATGGCACCAGAGTCCCCGAACCTACTTTAGCCAGGAAAAATGGCTGTGTGCTAAAGTGGGACAAAGTCGATGATACTAAGTTTTTTGCGAATGTTCTCTCGGCAAACCAAGAGGCTATTAATTTCTGCTTGGATCTCTTGGCAGGTCAAACCCAGGTAGTTGAGGCGTTTAGTAATCTTTTAACTAATATTAAGTTACAACTGACACGCCCACTGTCGGCAAGAGCCTCCCCACAGCATCGTTGGTTTGATAAGTCCTGTGTCACTGCCTCAAACAAACTACGGTTAGCTCTTAAAACTATACCAAGGGATAGAGGCCTTATTCATACTTTGAGGGATGCTTATAAATATGCGAGAGTTTCTAAATTAAAACAGCTTAAATCTGAGGCCTGGGACAACTTAAAGCAAGCTTCTGCACTTCAAAATAACAATGCATTTTGGAAGGTGATTAACACTCCATTTTTAAATGATCGTGGTGGTCCCTCTACGGACATACATATTGACAAAGACTCCTGGATAAGGTACTTCCAGGAAACCTTCAAACTCTCAGACGCTTCGAACTTGCCAGATAGCTGTCCACCTAAAAAGCCACCTTTTTATCTTTCATTTGAGCTTGAAGAAATGATACTGGCACTGACTCAATCACCATCTATGAAAGCGCCAGATCCTGACAGGGTCCCTATGGACATATTCCTATTGAATATCCCCTTTTTGGGCTCCTCTGTTAAATGTGGTTTTTAACGTAATCGCACAGTCTGGTCCCCTGCCCTCCTGGAAACAATCTGCTATCATCCAAACCTTCAAGAAAGGGGATTCCTCCTCCCCTGCTAATTATCAACCTTTTTCTTTACTTGACAGTACGGCCAAGCTAATGGATAGACTATTATTAAATAAATTGGAAGCTTGGGCGGAGGATAACAAGATCCTCATGGATGAACAGTATGGTTTCAGGAAGGGCAGGGGAACCATTGACCAGTGTCCTAATTTGTCCTTGATGATAGGAAAGTATACTGTGGCAAAAAAGGGCACCATATACATGGCCTTTATGGACCTTTTTAAGGCCATTGATTGTGTTGTGCATAGTAAACTTTGGCTCATCTTGAAGGAAATGGGAGTAAACGAGGCAATTATAGAGTTTATTAGGGATTTATATAGGGACGCTACTGCCATGGTTCGGTATGGGAGGCATGGCGAATGCACTAATTCCTTTAAGATCGAAAGGGGCGTCAGACAAAGGTGCATACTGGCACCGTTTGTGTTTGCCCTTTACACTAATGAATTAAATACTGCCTTGTGTAACAGCGCAAAAGATACTCCCCATGTTCTGACGACTCTCCTTCCAAATCTGCTCTATGCAGATGATGCCGTTTTATTGGCAAGGACCCCTATGGCCATTCAAAATTTGATTGTACATTACTCTGCCTTTATGAATAAATTGGACCTACATGTTAATAAAGCAAAAACCCATATTATGACATCGGGGGGTCCAAATAAAAAGCAGTTTAGCCTCCATCTAGGTGGGGATAAAATAGAGCAAGTTCATTGTTTTAATTATTTAGGGGTTGTTTTTGATGACAAGCAGAATTGGAAGGAGGTGTTGCAGACGCAATCAAATCTTGTGGCCCAAAGTACTGCTGCCTTCTTCAGGTTCTCCAAGAAATTAGGATGTAAACCATTAAGGGAAATGTCCAAAATCTATCTGGCCAAAACTGTATCAATTGCCACATACGGAGTGGCTATATGGGGGATATCGGAGGTGAGGGCACTTCAAATCATAGAGGATAAATTTGTTAAAAGATTGCTCTCACTCCCTTAAGCAGGCAATAATTTTATTGCTCACAAGGAACTAAGGGGCATATTATCAACGGCCAGCGATAATTATCGCTGGCCGTGCTTAGCGACAGATTCCCTATCGCAGGCTATCTCTGGAATTTATCGCCCTGGTAGCGCGTTATTAACAACGCGCTTCTCCAGGGCGATAAAAATTCCAGAGATAGCGAGGTCATCGCCGTTTTGCATGGAACATCGCTGGTTTTCCAGCGATGTTCCCTGCAAACGGCGATAACTCCTGCTGATACGACCCTGTGGTCGTATCAGCAGAATCCACCCCTATGTTAGGGATGGCTAAGTCAGGATTTTAGCAGACGTTAGATTTTGGCGAAAACGGCCGTTTTCGGCGAAATCTGACCTCTGCTAAAATCATGTGGGCTGCCTTGTAAATATCGCGATGTGGACATCAGCGATATTTGCAACGTAGTCCATCCGGGGTACGCCCACTTTGCAACTCATTAGAGATGCAAAGATGGGCGTTGGGGGAAAGGGCGATAATGCAAGGATTCACGCGATAGCGTGACCTTGCTGATTAGGCGATAAAATTATCGCCGCTTTTCGTCCGAAAACGGACGCAAAAGCGGCGATAATTGAATATCGCCTCGTTGCTAATATGCCCCTAAGTCTGCCTTTTATCACTGACGCTATCAAATTGGCCCCACTCACTCTATGGCTTTCAGTCTGGAAAAGAAGCTCGGTTGATCTAAATCATAAGATCCTAATAGATATCATGAACCTAGATCTTGCTCACAAAATCCCCTGGCTTTCATATGTTCATCAAACTCTTGCCTCCCTGGGGCTTGCATATTTATATGACACTCCTTCCTTATGCCAAAAATTCCCAAAAGCAAGCTTAAAAGATATTTTTATTAAGAAAGCAGTAGCAGAAAGATGGGATAGATCTAGAGGCAAACAATCTGTTAGGTTCTATGACAGTCTAACTTATATTTCCTTAGACCATAACTCTTACCTTGTCTTTGTACAGAATATACAGCATCGCCATATTTTGATCAGATTCAGATTAAATTATATACCATTAATGTTGGGCCACCCGAATAATGTTTTTTCTATAAACGATTTACCCCCTTGCCCCTGTAATGATAAGGCAATCCAATCTACTGAGCATATTCTCTTTTTTTGTCCATTTTACACACTAGAGAGAAAGAATTTTATTGTACCACTTTTAACCAAATTTTCACTCCGTTCTTCTGCACTCGCACTTTCCATATTTTATCAATTAGAAACCGAGTTTGTGTGTTTCGCTGTGTCATCATTTTTATTGGCAGCTATAAGATCTCGAAAAGCTTTATAGTATATTTCTGATAGTATTTTTATAATGATTGTTTAATTAGAAACTCGATGTTTACTGCTATTTTTCATCTTTTAATATGAAATTTTTAAACTTAACTGCTCATTGGCTGCTCTATATTATAATCATTTTTCTAATTACCTTTCCTTGTATCATATGTAATGATATTTTACTTGTACTTTCATGCATTCTTTATTGTAATGTGAAATAAAGTTATGATGATGATGAACAGTAAATGTATCAACATGGAAAAAGTGCTTACGATAATACAAGCATAAAATGAAGAACTAGAGGCGTGCTCATGCGAACACAATCTACGCATAACAGATATCCCTGAGATGACAAACACTGGAAAGATGGAAATATACGCTGAGCGCATGCTGTTAGACACTGTCGGCCCAGACAACCTCTCACAACTAATGGTGGTAGAATGTGCTCACTGTTCATTGGCAACAAGACCCCCCCCCGCCCCGGTACACCCCAAGGCCGCTTATCACCAAGCTGTTAAATTACAGGGGCTGCGACGTGGTATTAAGATTAGCATGTGAAAAAGGAGACATTACCTATCAAAGCAACGCAGTGTGTTTTTTCCCAAATTTACAGCCAATGTCCAGACTGCCCGGAAAGAGTACCTACAAGTTAAAAAAAAGCTACACAATATGCAGATTCTCTGTACAATGCTGTACCCAGCCAGGCTGAGGATCAATCATCAAGGCAAAATTAAGATTTTCACGACGCCCACTGTTGTGATGAAATACTTTAACAAACTTTCCCCTCGAAGAAGAGATTGGCACACCCAAGCAGAGGATGGCAAGAAAGGCTAAAACACACCCATAAAACGGGAAAAAACTGATGATGCTACTAATGCCCCGCTTTTTCCCTTTATAGTTACCCATTGAGATCCGATGACCAATATGTTCCCATGCTGGAACATGTGGGATGGCAGGCTGGGGTGAGTGGCAAGGCGGCCAACAAGCGTATGTCCCTTATTTCCTAATTATACTATGACCCAGTTTTGCTATTTGTGCCTGACATAACTCCCTTGAGTAACTGTAAGATATGATGTACCCTGCCGCTGCAATCCACAACACCTACCTTATATCCAATATATAAGCTAATCATACATGAGTCTCCTAGCCACCCCGTCCATTGGATGGGCAACTTGGACTCTGGCTGTCCCTACACGGGTACACCCCAAATGTGTTACACAGTTACTGCATCAGCAGCCATCTCTGACTGTCAACATATGTTAATGTTATTGTTTGCACTGATTTTTTATTACAGAGTGGTATTTAGAATGTTTGGGATGCTGAAGTGGGTGGGGATGTTAAGTGTTTTGCAATGTTATTGCCACAACACAGTAATATCTTATGTAGCTGTCACACACATGGACATGCCACTCACACTTAAGTTTCAAATTTCCCTCCATGACAGGAAGGGATAGGCCCCTGTCACTTATCATGATATCTCTTATTACATGAAACGTAAGAGGGCTCACTGATCCCCCAAAGACACGTCAGATGCTGGCTTATCTGGACCATCACCATATCCAAATTGCTCTCCTTCAAGAGACACATTTAATGAAGTGGATGGATGCCACTGAGGGGGCAAGATGGGCTACGATTAGGCTGGCCTCATCATATTTTACATATCCTCGAGGGGTACTATGTTGCTCCTTGGTCACACTGGTAAATGCATATAGCCCAAATGCAGAAGACCCTCACTTTTACACCCACATCTGGAATGTGCTGCTCTCCCTGCCACTGTCCGAAATAATATGGGGAGATCTGAACACATCCCTTGACCCAATGCGAGATAGATCGTCACAAGCTGTCAGGCACAATTGGCAATCTCAAAGCAAACACAAGGAGATGATGGACGGAGTGCTGTTACCTTTCAGACACTCACCCCCAGCCACAGATCTGGGTTGAATCCATCATAATTTAGCTCACTTTGCCACCTCAGTTCAGACACAGCTATATGCAAATCAGTCTTGACCCTCTGCCTCATGGAAACAGTGCAGCCCGAACTGCCAAGCCATGTCTTCCCTGGACCAGAAACAAGCATCCTGGGACCGGTTTCGGGGTAACACCCCTCATCAGCCAGGCTAGCTTGAATCCAGTGGCAAAGTGAGCAAGGTACCCACGTTTGGGCATACCCTGCCAACTTAGGGCGAACAAAGTAAACACAAGGAGATGATGGACGGAGTGCTGAAACTTTTCAGACACTCACCCCCAGTCACAGATCTGGGTTAAATCCATCATTGTTCTTTAGCTCACTTTGCCACCCCAGTTCAGACACAGCTATATGCAAATCATTCTTGACCCTGTGCCTCATGGGAACAGTCCAGCCTGAACTGCAAAGCCATGTCTTCCCTGGACCAGAAAGAAGCATCCTGGAACCGGTTTCGGGGTAACACCCCTCATCCGCCAGGTTAGCTTGAATCCGGTGGCAAAGTGAGCAAGGGACCCACGTCTGGGCATACCCTGCCAACTTAGGGCAAACAAAGCAAACACAAGGAGATGATGGACAGAGTGCTGAAACCTTTTAGACACTCACCCCCAGTCACAGATCTGGGTTGAATCCATCATTGTTCTTTAGCTCACTTTGCCACCCCAGTTCAGACACAGCTATATGCAAATCAGTCTTGACCCTGTGCCTCATGGGAACAGTCCTGCCTGAACTGCCAAGTCATGTCTTCCCTGGACCAGAAACAAGCATACTGGGACTGGTTTCAGGGTAACACCCCTCATCAGCCAGGCTAGCTTGAATCCGGTGGCAAAGTGAGCAAGGGACACACGTCTGGGCATACACTGCCAACTTAGGGTGAAGAAAGCAAGCACAAGGAGATGATGGACGGAGTGCTGAAACTTTTCAGACACTCACCCCCAGCCACAGATCTGGGTTGAATCCATCATCATTCTTTAACTCACTTTGCCACCCCAGTTCAGACACAGATATATGCAAATCAGTCTTGACCCTGTGCCTCATGGGAACAGTCCAGCCCGAACTACCAAGCAATGTCTTCCCTGGACCAGAAACAAGCATCCTGGGACCGGTTTCGGGGTAACACCCCTCACCAGCCAGGCTAGCTTGAAACCAGTGGCACTGGAGTCAAGCTAGCCTGGCTGATGAGGAGTGATGCCCTGAAACCGGTCCCAGGATGCTTGTTTTCAGTCCAGGGAGGACCTGGCCTGGCAGTTCGGGCTGGACTGTTCCCATGGGGAACAAGGTCAAGACTGATTTGCATTTGGCTAGTCTGAACTGGAATGGCATGGGGAGCACAAAAATGATGGATTTAGGCCCAGATCTCTGTACTGGGTTGAATGTCTGACATTGTGCAACATTCTGTCCATCAATTGTTCTTTTTGCATTTGTCACCCCGAGTGGGACGGGTATGCCCAGACATGGGTCCCGCGCTCTCCATGCCACTGGAGTCAAGCTAGCCTGGCTGATGAGGGATGATGCCCCGAAACTGGTCCCAGGATGCTTGTTTCCAGTCCAGGGACGGCCTGGCCTGGCAGTTCGGGCTGGACTGTTCCCATGGGGAACAAGGTCAAGACTGATTTGCATATGGCTGGGTCTGAGCTGAAATGGCAAGGGGAGCAAAATAACGATGGATTTAGGCCCATATTTCTGTACTGGGGTGAATGTCTGACATTGTGCAGCATTCTGTCCATCAATTGTTCTTTTTACAATTGGCAATCTGCCTGAGTTCTAAGGGAGGGTATGGAGGAATTTGGCATAGTGGACCTATGGCGGGTGAGAAACCCGGATGGTCATGAGGGCACCTTCATTTCATCTGCACATGCCTTCTGGTCTCGGCTGAATTACTGGCTAGCGACCGGTGGAGTGAGTACCTGGACGACAGATGTGAGACATCTTGCGAAAACCCTGTTGGGTCACAAACCAGTTGCACTGGGTGTTGTGGTGCCATCGTATGTACCAATGCAATTTACTTGGAAATTCAATGCCATGGCACTGCTGGACTCGGTGTACTAGTAAACCATTCAACATGCCATTATAGAAAATTTTGGTCATTGTAGAATATTTAGATCTAAATAAGAATTCGTTCAGCGGGGCAGATACCCTCTGGGAGCCCTTTACAGCCACCGTATGGAGGATATGCATCAGCACGAATGCGGGTATACTTACAGACATATGTACGCAACTGACCAACCTTGAACTAACATTGCAACAGTTAGAAAGAGACTATGAAAACATACCACGAGCCACCGCTCTCACCGACATCAGAGAACAAATCACAAATTACAACCACATGGTGGAGCAAGACCTGCGCTACATCTCCAGACAACATGTCATGAGGACATATGGAAAGGGGGACAGCTGGGCCACACTCTGGCCACTAGATTAAGTCCTGCAAGAGGACAAATCTATGTGATACAAATCATAGGCAGGGATGGGACAGATCACTCCGATCCCCCTGGGGTCCTGTCTGTATTCTCCGAATTATAAGAGGACCTATATGCATCTCGCGGGATGTCCACAGAAGCAGAGATAGCTGCATACCGAGATGACATAGCTCTGCCATAGCTGTTGCTGGGACAGCAGGAGTATCTGACACAACCAATAGAGTTAGAGGAGGTGCGCGAGGCTATCCACACTCTGCCAAATGGCAAAGCGCCAGGGAAAGATGAGCTAACTAGTGAATTTTATAAGGAATTTGCAGACCTGCTTGCACCCTGACTCCAGGCGTTGTATGCAGAGGCATACACCATGCAGACCCTTCCCCCAACCTTCTGAGAGGCCCTTATCATAGCACTAGTAAAACCTGATAAACTGCTAAACCAGTGCGAATCATATCCCTCTCTCTCGTTTATCAACCTTGACGCTAAAATTTTAGCAAAAATCTAGCTAGTAGACTCTTACTGACAAATATTGTTCTCCCGAACCAGTCGGGCTTTAATCCAACTTGCTCCACCACTCACAATTTACGCCCAGTTTTCTCGTTATTGCACCAGCTGAACCCAAACCAAGAGGCTGCAGTGGTATTATTAGATGCTGCCAAAGCATTTGGTTCTATAGAGTGGACCTATATGTTCACTATTCTAAAGCAAATGGGGATGCTAGTACACTTTCTGAGATGGATAAACCTGCTGTACACAGCCCTAATAGCTTGAGTGCACACTAACGGTCACACATCAGAACTGCTGTATATACATCGGAGCACCAGACAGAGTTGCCCCCTTTCCCAAATCCTGTTCACACACTTCCATGGAACTGCTTTCATGCATGATCTGACTGAGGCATGCGATGGCAGTGCTGTACTTCTGGCAGAGACCAATCAGCATATCACTATATGCACGAGCATGGTCCTTTATGTTCAAAACCCCGTGAGCCACTTAGCACCACTTCTCCGTGAATACATCCGATTTTAACGACATTCAGGACTAAGTATCAACTGGGCAAAGTCTGTGATACATCTGCTGACACCATGTCCGACAACGCACACTTTAGAATACCCCATGGAATGGAGCACAGATCCAGTGAAATACCTGGGGGTGTGACTACACAGGGATCCAGAACTAGTGATGTGTGAAAACTACGGTAAGGCAATAGCAAAACTAGAGGATCAAGTGATGAGATTGATCAGGATGCCACTATCCTTGGCGGACTGGATAGCAATACTGAAAATGATCATATTGCCACGATTCCTCTACTTATTTAGTAATATACCCATAGTCCTACCCAAATCCCTCCTCTAAACGTTACGCACACACCTCATAATGCTAGCACGGGCAGGCAAGCAACCTCACATTGAGTGGGATATTATAACCTTGCCATATGATCAGGGCGGCTTTGGAGCGCTAGATATGCACTTATATTCCCTCTGCACCCAAGCGCAATTCACGCAATACTGGTACCATCCTCATGCATGCACGGTCTACCTGGCAGTTAAGGAGGGGGATGCACACCCCACTCCATTACATTTTCATTCACAAGCGCACAGATGTACTATGCACAGAAATTAACATGATACACTGTACAATGTCGGCGTGGTTGGCTTTAGGAGTGAGAGTCCACAAATTTACATTGTATGACCCTGCGTTCCTCATTGGTCATCATCCTGCCCTGTCAGTAACTCAAGAGAAGGGGGCAGTCGCGTTATTTAAACAGGTAGGGGTGAAGAGCATGAGTGACGTGCACTCACAGGGGAAATTCATAGACCCAACTGATCTAACCTATATCCAAAATATAGCACCACTCTTTACATTCATATATTATTGCCTCAGATCATCCATTAGGGTACTATACCCTTTCATTCCTGTACGAACCCCCACACTAAATGTTCTACAAATATTACTTACTAGTCACACACGCTGACACCTGGTTACTAGGCTATAGAATGCGCTCAGAGGAGCAGGCCGCCTTTCCCAAACCAAGCGTTCAAACGGGTAGGGGTGAAGACCATGAGTGACATGCACTCACAGGGGAAATTCATAGACCCAACTGATCTAACCTATATCCAAAATATAACACCACTCTTTACATTCATATATTATTGCCTCAGATCATCCATTAGGGAACTATACCCTTCATTCCTGTACGAACCCCCACACTAAACGCTCTACAAATATTACTTACTAGTCCCACACGCTGACACCTGGTTACTAGGCTATAGAATGCAGCTCGGAGGAGCAGGCTGTCTTTCCCGAACCAAGCGTTCAAACGATGGAACACCTCACTAGACCCACCCTTTATTCTGAAGGAATGGAGTTTTTGCTGCACGTTGACGGGGATGCTAATGCAATTGGAACCTACTTATCATTCACTTCAAATACTTACAACAAATGTATTGCACACCTGCTAGACTGTTCGGATATGGGTTGAGAGTTGAAACAAACTGTATAAGATTTGGAATGTCAGGTGCAGACTTCCTGCATTTGGCATGGAGCTGCGACCAGGTTCAGAGGTTCTGGACATGGGTGGTTCAGGACTTGAGATCCATGAAGTCGGATTTGCTGGACTGTACCCCTACATGTGCTTGCAGGTAATTGTTAAGAAGCTGAAACCCCAAGGGTGCAAGTTTATAGCAGTAGCCTTATTGTTAGTCAAACACAACATGAACTGGGGAAAGCGCACATCACCCAAACATAAACACTGGTTGCAGGACATGATATATTGTCAAAACAATCAGGAGTTCTATGCAGAGGAATTGCCAGTATCGTCACACCCAAGATGCATATGGGGACCCTTAATGGAACATTTACAAGAGACCCTGGCAATGTATAATTGGTAGTTATGGCTGGGAGAGGCGGAGCATTGAACTTGTGGTAAAGCATATGATATTTTTTGTAATAGGATTGTGTTGTGTGTAATAGACATTAAACTGCTGATGGCATGTAGTTTCTGAGCTGTTCTAAATGCTAAAAATCATTAAAAATATTATTAAAAAAGAACGGTGGGTTAGAGAGCTACCCGAGCTATTGCCAGTGGTTAGACTTATTGCAAGCGGATCACTGACAAAATATCGAAGGTCAAAAAATCGACCTACAAAAATATCGCAACAAAAATATCGATGTCAATAATATCGAAATCCTATCTACAACATGGTAAGTACAAAAATATCGATGTCAAAAATATCGTTATCAAAAATATCGTTTTTTTTTGTTAAAAATAATATGTAAAATAAACTAAATAATACTTATAATTAAAATAAACATAGTTAAAAATATTTTATAATTTTTAAAATTAATAAGTAACATATATAATTAAATAAAACATTAATTAAACATATACATATAATATATAATATATATACTTACTTAATAATCAGTTTGAATAATTATTTTAATAAATTATAAATTATAAAAAAATATTATAAATTACAAATACATCTATACACATAAAACAATAACATAAATAAAAATTAAATAATTATGTATAACAAATTAAAAAATTAAATTTACTTTTAATATTTTTAAAATTAATTATATACTATATTAACTAAAATAATACAAAAAATATTAAATAGCGTAGGGCAGTGGTTCCCAAACTTTTGACTCCTGAGGACCCCCATTGAGTCACCACTGGAAGCCGGGGACCCCCAAGCAATTTGTATGATTTAAATTTCAAACATTAAAACAGTAATTCAGAAAAAATAAACACACGTGCACACAAAACAAATACTCGAATTACTAAGGATTTTAGGGGCATATTTAGAAGCCCCTATCGCCATGGGAACGTGACACTTTTTGCAACGTTCCCGTGGCGATAGAGGCTTCGCCTTATTTACAAGGCAGCGTTAAGCCACTTAACATGGCTTAACGCTGCCTTGTAATAAGGCCCCTGTCACACAATGCCTAGCGTGAAAGGGGTGGGCAGTGGGTGTTGCGGTGGGCGTTCCACCGCAACACCCATTGATTTTGACGCTGCCCCCTATTTACAAGGGCAGCATAAATAGGAGGTAGCGCCAAAATTAAGCCAGGGAAAACCAGGTCTTAACTTGGCAAAATGAGGAGAAATCCTTTATTTCTCTCTGTTTTTGCTTTTTCAATGTGTGCTGCTTTGTGCAGCACACATGGAAAAAGCAAAACGCTTTGGATTGTTTATGTTCAGGAAGGTGACCCTTCCTGCACATAAACAATCTTTTAAAATGCCATTTTGTAACTTCCATGTGTGCTGCATTAAGCAGCACACATAGAAGTGACAAAACGGAATTTCAAGATTGAAGGGGGACCTTCCTGCACATAAACAATCTTCCACTGCATCTACACACCCTTGCACTATGGTGCAAGGGTTCCCGCTGGCGCTACACTGCTAAGTGTAGCGCCAGCACAGGGAAACGCAGGGCTGCACCATAATCTTGTAAATATGGTGCAGCCCTGTGTTTCGAAGTGGCGGAGCGTGTTGTTAAGCCAAGGAGGCTAACGACACGCTCCGCCACTTCTGTTGTAAATATCCCCCTTAGTATTTTATATTCAAAGAATTTGCAAAAAACAAAACATTTTAATGGGAAAGTTGGTGCTGCATCTCCGTGACTAACTTTTAAATGGTTGGTTTTATTTCGCAGTACGAGGCTCCTGCTCCTGCTAGGGCCAGACTGGAAACCCAAAGCAGCCCTGGCAAATGTTTTCAGACCAGTCACCATACGGTGCACACCAAGTGAAGTGTGTGAGTCTGACCACTACAAAGGGGGCCTTGGGAGGCTCTCCCCAAGAAATTTAGGAAACATTGGTGCAGTTTAAAACACATTTATCATTATATATTAAATTGTATTGGCTTTTAACGAATAGTAAATGAAGACCTTACTATGCACCAGGATACGACAATCTTTGTTGGGGTTCTTCAATGATTCCCTTATTATCACCCTTCAACAGTGCCTCTCATCTCTCCATAGCCTCTCTGTCACATGTATTTCATTTGTTTTATAGTATCTCTCATACCATTGTAGGATGTCAGAGCACTTTACATCACACACATATAGCGACAATGAATCATACGTGTAAATCAGAGTATAGAAAATGTTACATAAGGCAAAGGGTACTACAATGTGTAGGATTCACATGTCATTCATACTGGTAGGCATTTTTAAAGAGTGCTTGATCCGGAGAAGCGCAAACTTGGGATTCAGAACATCAGCCAGTGGTTAGCATTGACTTTATAAAATAAAAATGTATTTCCGCCCAAATAAACCTTTTTAGCAGCATCAGGATAATGAAAGACTGGGAAAAAACATAAGTTACTAACTTGTACCATGCAGTTTGCAAGCAGCTCTTTGATGACAGTTTATAGGTCACTGTGCTAGATTACGATTGTCACTTATGAACTGCAGAGTAACAAAAAAATCTCTGTGACAAAAGCAGTAACCCACTGACCAATGCACATAAAACACTGTTTTTTAAAATGCATGGTACATGTTCTTTGCAGTAGGCATATTAACCCTCTGTGCTATGTTAGATTACTCAAAGCTGCAACTGGACAAAACTCTCATCTCTCCAGCAGGTGCATTAATCACTGGCGTTATTTTGACACTTTTATTGTTGCTCGAAAACTGCTAATTAGACAAGGAACTTTGCAGTGCTTTTAAAACTGCCTCCTGGGGACCCCCTGGGAATGTGCCACGGACCCCTGGGGGTCCGCGGACCACAGTTTGGGAAACACTGGCGTAGGGAATAAAACTACTATTACAACCCCCAAAAAAACAACAGTAAGAAAAATGTTGGATAGCGTAGGGCAGTGGTTCCCAAACTTTTGACTCCTGAGGACCCCCATTGAGTCACCACTGGAAGCCGGGGACCCCCAAGCAATTTGTATGATTTAAATTTCAAACATTAAAACAGTAATTCAGAAAAAATAAACACACGTGCACACAAAACAAATACTCGAATTACTAAGGATTTTAGGGGCATATTTAGAAGCCCCTATCTCCATGGGAACGTGACACTTTTGCAACGTTCCCGTGGCGATAGAGGCTTCGCCTTATTTACAAGGCAGCGTTAAGCCACTTAACATGGCTTAACGCTGCCTTGTAAATAAGGCCCCTGTCACACAATGCCTAGCGTGAAAGGGGTGGGCAGTGGGTGTTGCGGTGGGCGTTCCACCGCAACACCCATTGATTTTGACGCTGCCCCCTATTTACAAGGGCAGCATAAATAGGAGGTAGCGCCAAAATTAAGCCAGGGAAAACCAGGTCTTAACTTGGCAAAATGAGGAGAAATCCTTTATTTCTCCTCGTTTTTGCTTTTTCAATGTGTGCTGCTTTGTGCAGCACACATGGAAAAAGCAAAACGCCTTGGATTGTTTATGTTCAGGAAGGTGACCCTTCCTGCACATAAACAATCTTTAAAATGCCATTTTGTAACTTCCATGTGTGCTGCATTAAGCAGCACACATAGAAGTGACAAAACGGAATTTCAAGATTGAAGGGGACCTTCCTGCACATAAACAATCTTCCACTGCATCTACACACCCTTGCACTATGGTGCAAGGGTTCTCGCTGGCGCTACACTGCTAAGTGTAGCGCCAGCACAGGGGAAAACGCAGGGCTGCACCATAATCTTGTAAATATGGTGCAGCCCTGTGTTCCGAAGTGGCGGAGCGTGTTGTTAAGCCAAGGAGGCTAACGACACGCTCCGCCACTTCTGTTGTAAATATCCCCTTAGTATTTTATATTCAAAGAATTTGCAAAAACAAAACATTTTAATGGGAAAGTTGGTGCTGCATCTCCGTGACTAACTTTTAAATGGTTGGTTTTATTTCGCAGTACGAGGCTCCTGCTCCTGCTAGGGCCAGACTGGAAACCCAAAGCAGCCCTGGCAAATGTTTTCAGACCAGTCACCATACGGTGCACACCAAGTGAAGTGTGTGAGTCTGACCACTACAAAGGGGGCCTTGGGAGGCTCTCCCCCAAGAAATTTAGGAAACATTGGTGCAGTTTAAAACACATTTATCATTATATATTAAATTGTATTGGCTTTTAACGAATAGTAAATGAAGACCTTACTATGCACCAGGATACGACAATCTTTGTTGGGGTTCTTCAATGATTCCCTTATTATCACCCTTCAA
Organism: Calotriton arnoldi; assembly: GCA_963921515.1. Taxonomy (NCBI): domain Eukaryota; kingdom Metazoa; phylum Chordata; class Amphibia; order Caudata; family Salamandridae; genus Calotriton; species Calotriton arnoldi. The sequence continues at coordinate 67,178 of CAWUFW010014715.1, forward strand.
CAGTGCCTCTCATCTCTCCATAGCCTCTCTGTCACATGTATTTCATTTGTTTTATAGTATCTCTCATACCATTGTAGGATGTCAGAGCACTTTACATCACACACATATAGCGACAATGAATCATACGTGTAAATCAGAGTATAGAAAATGTTACATAAGGCAAAGGGTACTACAATGTGTAGGATTCACATGTCATTCATACTGGTAGGCATTTTTAAAGAGTGCTTGATCCGGAGAAGCGCAAACTTGGGATTCAGAACATCAGCCAGTGGTTAGCATTGACTTTATAAAATAAAAATGTATTTCCGCCCAAATAAACCTTTTTAGCAGCATCAGGATAATGAAAGACTGGGAAAAACATAAGTTACTAACTTGTACCATGCAGTTTGCAAGCAGCTCTTTGATGACAGTTTATAGGTCACTGTGCTAGATTACGATTGTCACTTATGAACTGCAGAGTAACAAAAAAATCTCTGTGACAAAAGCAGTAACCCACTGACCAATGCACATAAAACACTGTTTTTTAAAATGCATGGTACATGTTCTTTGCAGTAGGCATATTAACCCTCTGTGCTATGTTAGATTACTCAAAGCTGCAACTGGACAAAACTCTCATCTCTCCAGCAGGTGCATTAATCACTGGCGTTATTTTGACACTTTTATTGTTGCTCGAAAACTGCTAATTAGACAAGGAACTTTGCAGTGCTTTTAAAACTGCCTCCTGGGGACCCCCTGGGAATGTGCCACGGACCCCTGGGGGTCCGCGGACCACAGTTTGGGAAACACTGGCGTAGGGGTAAAAATTACTATTCCCACTCCAGAGAGTGCAACAGTAGGGAAAGTGTTGGATAGCGTAGGGGTAAAAATTACTATTCCCACTCCAGAGAGTGCAACAGTAGGGAAAGTGTTGGATAGCGTAGGGGTAGAAATTACTATTCCCACTCCAGGGAGTGCAACAGTAGGGAAAGCGTTGGATAGCGTGAGGGTAAAAATTACTATTCCCACTCCAGTGAGTGCAACACTAGGGAAAGTGTTGGATAGCGAAGGGGTAAAAATTACTATTCCCACTCCAGAGAGTGCAACAGTAGGGAAAGTGTTGGATAGCGTAGGGGTAAAAATTACTATTCCAACTCCAGAGAGTGCAACAGTAGGGAAAGTGTTGGATAGCGTAGGGGTAGAAATTACTATTCCCACTCCATGGAGTGCAACAGTAGGGAAAGCGTTGGATAGCGTGAGGGTAAAAATTACTATTCCCACTCCAGTGAGTGCAACAGTAGGGAAAGTGTTGGATAGCGTAGGGGTAAAAATTACTATTCCCACTCCAGAGACTGCAACAGTAAGGAAAGTGTTGGATAGCGTGGGGGTAAAAATTAATATTCCCACTCCAGAGAGTGCAACAGTAGGGAAAGTGTTGGATAGCGTAGGGGTAAAAATTACTATTCCAACTCCAGAGAGTGCAACAGTTGGGGAAGTGTTGGATAGCGTAGAAGTTACAAATAACATACTTAAATAAATTAATTTTTTAAAATAATTAATGAATTATTAAATAACTCTAAACAATTTACCAATACCAAAAAATAATAATTAAAAACATAGGGGCACATTACGATACCCGGCGTAAATAACACCGCCAGGCATGGAAGCGGCAAAAATCCGCCCGCACACACCGCCTGAACACCGACCACGCCATTACGATTACACAAACCGAATACCGCCATCGGCGAAAAAGCACACAAAATACCGCCCGCCAACGTCCGAGTCGGAGACAAACCGCCCGCCACGGACGGAAACACGCACGACAACACAAAACCGCCCGCCCTCACGGCCGACACACCGCACGTGAAATTACGATCGCACCGACATGAGCGCGGAAAAACAACAAATATACCGCCCGCCAGCGCAAACAACGCCGATGAGAATCGACACGGCAGAAGCCATGGCGCCCACGTACCTGCACAGAAACCATCCGCACACAAAACCAATAGCACACAACATGGCCAACAAGTCCACACAGCAAGGCACGCACAAATACACAAGCACAGTACATATCCCGAAAACACCCCCCGGACAAACAAAAAATACAAAGGCCAGAACCCCAGACACAACACACCTGAAAACAACAGACCATGAGGACACACCCACATAGGTGTGTACAAAAGCAGCACTCCCACAGACCACAACCCCTTGCTACATTGCAAACCAGAGAGGAGAGGAGAGGACACAGTGACACAGCAAGGACAGCAGCACACCACAGAAACGCACACATCACAACCACCACCACCACCACCACCACCAAACACCGGCACCACAAACCCCCTGCACATTACACAACACACACCGCACCAGCACCACAAACACCATGGCACCACAAAGAATGCCCAAGTTCACGCCCATTGAGCTGACGGTCATGGTCGACGAGATCATCAAGGTGCACCCACAAATCTATGGGAACATGATCCAACACACACCACTAGCCACCAGAAACAGAATGTGGAACCGGATCGTAGACCAGGTCAATGCAGTCGGGACCCTGCCCAGGAACAGAGTCGAAATTAACAAACGGTGGAATGACGTCAAGAGCCTGGTCAAGAAGAAGGAGGGCAAAAACAGAGAGCTGGCTGCCGTCACTGGCGGAGGGAATCCCGCGCTCTTCAAGACCTTCAAAGCGTGGGAGGAGAAGGTGCGAGTCATCATACATCCCGAGATCCTCGCCGGATTAGCAGGGGAGTGGAGGCTGGTAAGTACAAACTAATGTATACCAGCACACCGCTATGTACTCACATGCACTACCACCATGCCACAGCTCCCAGGGACAAACACCCCCATGTCCAGCACACAATACATGACACACACATGCAACAGACACCACCACACACAGCCCAAACAGAACAACTGTAAGATGCGTGGGGACATGTGTACATTCAGCCAGCCACGTAACCACCAACAGGTCCCCAAATATGCCAGAAGCGCCACAACGAGCACCCACTACACCCATGTGTCCGCCACAGCTGCACAAACCGACAAGTAACAGGTAAGTGGCAGGAACACAAAGTGCAGTGGGTGGGAGGGTGGACAGCCCAAGTACAACACACACCAGGCCCCTAGTCCCACAGCACAGCAAGGAGGAGCATCCCCCACACCCCACAGCCACGTGTCAGCCACCGCAGTGCACAACGACAGCCGAAAGGCAGACATCACGGTCCACAGCAATCGGTGTCAGTGGGTGTCCAGCCACCCCACGACCCACAACACCCCCCACCCCCACAGACCTGCAACATGGAGCACCCCCGCTTAGAGCCATGTGGCATCCAGTACAGTGCACGCACGAACAACCTGCAGGTGGGAAACTGGACAGGGCTGGATTACTGGAGGCATGAGGACCAGCACACGACCAACACATGGGACATGTCACGTAGCAGACGGAAACGCAGCACCGCCCACCGTCACGAACAAGTGAACAATGTGCACACGGACATGAACAACAGACTCACACCCCACATGACCCATCACAGACATAGCAACACCCAAGGAGCCACGTCTGCATACACAAGCCACACTGAAAATAGTACCACACGGCAGCCACTGTGCAACTCATCACACACAACCGAAACACCATTGAAGTCCTGTCCATGTAGCCCCTACTGCCTGTCAACCACACACCCCACAACTACGCCTATGTAAGACAAACAACACTAGACGCAACAGAGCGGAACAACAGAAATGCACACGAACACCACTGAACCCATCAAACACACAGACACACCATGCACATACAACATACCATCCATCCCATCCGTCAGCCCCAGTCTCATGAAAGGCATGTCATCCGCACAGCTGCCACACATACAGCAGTCACGCTAAGATACATGCCCATGACCAACCATGTGCCAGAAGTCAATGAAGCGCACGACACACTGTGAGCAACAACACACAACATGGGCCACACCCCCCACGAGCACTGCAGTGATGCACATGGCACAGGGCAGCACGCACACCAAGGAGATGGGACAACTGCAATACGTTGGCTTTCACACACAACCATCACTCACTCATAACGATGCGTCCAATGCCATGTCCAGTAATCACAACAGACAGCAAATATGCAGGCCATGTCAAGCATGCACACACCTCAAACCATGCACTGTCATGCTGCCACAACACATGTCACGTTCGGCACCCATGGCTCACAGCATGTACCCCAAAAGCATATACCCTCCCAAATGCGAATCTGGGGCATGGCCCCCATGTTGCCATATGCGTTCCTAAGCGTTCCATTTGAACCCCAAAAGCATATTCCCTCCCAAATGCGAATCTGGGGCATGGCCCCCATGTTGCCATATGCGCTCCTAAGCGTTCCATTTGAACCCCAAAGCATATTCCCTCCCAAATGCGAATCTGGGGCATGGCCCCCATGTTGCCATATGCGTTCCTAAGCGTTCCATTTGAACCCCAAAAGCATATTCCCTCCCAAATGCGAATCTGGGGCATGGCCCCCATGTTGCCATATGCGTTCCTAAGCGTTCCATTTGAACCCCAAAAGCAAAGTACAAACCAGACCCAGGATGGGCCAGGAGCCCGCATACACCAGAGTCACAATGAGTAGGGGCACAGCAACACACCCATCGGCATGGCCAATCCGTCCCATGCCACATGTGCACAGCACACAGTCCCATTGCCAAGCACACACAACTACAAATGCCACAGCCACACACACGCCTCCGGGAAACCCATGTACGAGATTGCACGAACTGCCAATGTCAGACGACAAATACATACTTCGCCAGGTGCAACACAATAACAAATCTCATTCCCTCCACAGGTGACGAACTGCCGGATGCTGGGGATGGAGACAGCAGCCAGCACAGCCAGCCCACAAGCCCCCAACGAGGACACACGGATGTGGAGGATCTCACCTCCTCTTCGGACACGGACCACCAAGCAGGCCCATCTGGTGTGGCAGGGCCCAGCCGCTCCCCAGGACCCCTCCTACCCACCAACCCATCATCCAGGGCTGCTGAACAGTCCCAGCCCCTGCTGCCACTGTCGTTGCGGCCACACCCACGGTCATTGCGGCCACACCCACGGTCATTGCGGCCACTACCACTGCCGCAACCGCCCCCATCGCCGCACCGACCACCACCGCCGCCACCACACCACGTCTTCGCTGGCACCAGCCCCAGCGCAGGTGGTGGCCCGGCCGACTGGATCCACCCTGGGAGCCACAGCGAGGACCGTGGTGAGCAATGTGGCTAGTGGGCAGGCCGGTGGCAGCAGGACTGGTAGGAGGAGCAGGGTCAGGGAAACGCCAGCCTCCCCTGGGAGCCATGCCCTGCCTCAAATGGCCAGAGTCCTTGGGGCCTATGAGGAGGCCCAAGAACAATGGGTCAGGTCTGCTTCAGACACGCGGGAGGTGCTGGGGGTGCTGAGGTCCATGGACGCCCGTATAGGTCAACTCGTGGACCTCATGGGCCAGCTGGTGGTGGCGGTGAGGACACGGCCAGGGATAGCAGCTCCCCTCCGCCACCACCTGCCGGGGCGCAGGGTCGAGCAGCAGTGTCCAGTTCCCCTGCGTCCACAGCCAGTGAGCACACCTCAACCACCAGCATGTCGCAAGCAGGCACCCCCTCGCAAACATGGAAGGGGCCGTCCGAAGAGGAAACAGATCTCCCGGGAGGACTTCGCACGCTCCAGTCGCAAGTGAGGCAGCCACCCAGCCTTCCGCCAGCCTTCCTTGACCAGCCACTGCATTGACTTGGACTACGATCCCACTCCACACAGCCATCTGGATGGCATGTGTGTGTTGGACTATGGACATAGAACCAGTGGGTACACCCTGAGCATCACGCAGCCATGACCGACAGCTCATTGTCACAGCACGCACCACTTTTGTCATCACCTTACACACAATCACATGTCACAGTTTGTAATAAATGCACCTTTTTCACTAACTGCTGTTTGTGCCCTGTGTTTTATTTGTACGGAATACAACGGCCACCTTGGGCGGAAAGGCACCTGATGCGTGGCATGGCAATGGAATCCGGAGGGCCTGTAGGGACCTAGGGGTGGGAGACAGAACAGGAGCACATTCAATGAGTGTGTCACACACCCATCACACAGTACATGTCAACAACTACAAGCAATGTACACACATCGCACAGAGCAATAGGGCACAATGCCACAGCCACCATCAGTGGCATACTAACCTGGGCATGGAGCGTTGACACACAGCACGCAGTGAACAAAAGGCCACCCGGACACAGCACACACACACCTGCACAAATACAGACACATCAGCCGTCGTACATGGACACTCACCGTCAAGTGAAGTAGCGGGCGATGAGCTGCTGCCGCACATTCCCAGCTTCCTCCTCTCCGCTGTCCTCCTCACTCGAGCTGTCCTGGTCTGCGGGCTGGGGCCCTGGTTGATCTCCGTCATCCACAATGAGGGGGATCTGCTTCCGAATGGCCAGATTGTGCAGCATGCAGCACGCCACCACTATCTGGCACACCTTCTGTGGGGAGTACGCCAGTGCACCCCGGTGCGGTCCAGGCACCTGAACCTGGACTTGAGGAGGCCAAAGGTACGCTCGACCACACGTCTGGTCCTCCCATGTGCCTCATTGTATCGATCGTCTGCTGGGGTGCGAGGATTCCTCAATGGACTGAGCAGCCATGCCCCATTCGGGTACGCAGAGTCACCTGGGTGTGAGGGACACAGAGAACCGTTGCTATTCCAACTGGACAGGGGACAGCATCGCACAACCAGCACGCTACACCACTCCACATACTCACCGACAATACAGCCACGATCCTGTTGCAGATTGGCCATCAGCCGTGGCAAGATGCTGTTGCGCATTATGTGTGCGTCATGGGCCGAGCCTGGGAACTTTGCACACACGTGGGTGATCACCATGTCCGCAAGGCACACCACTTGCACATTCAGGGAGTGCGTGTGCTTCCTGTTGCGGTACAGGTGCTCAGTGGCCTGTGGTGGAACAAGGCCAACATGTGTGCAGTCAATGGCTCCAACGACGTGTGGGATTCTGCCAAGGGCATAGAATGCACCCTTCACTGCCGCCAATTCACGAGCCCTGGGGAAGCGGATGTACCTGTTTCGGTACAGCATCATGGCTGCCAGTACATCCCTCAGCACCTTGCTGAACATGGGCTGGGACATCCCTCCTCCACTGCCCACTGTGTGCTGGAATGACCCAGTGGCGAAGAAATGCAGGGCAGCCATCACCTTAGCCGTGGGGGTGAATGCTGTTGGATACACCCTGCGGGGACGGAGATGGGGTTCTAACATGGCACACAGTCGATGCAGGGTTGGCCTGTCCAGCCGAAACTTCCTAATAACCTCTGTATCGTCCATGTCCACCAGCAATTGGTATGGGCGGTCAATGTTCGGTCTCCGCCTAGGGAAATTGCAGAGGACACATGTCAAAGCAACACAACACATAGCAGTTTCGCATACACATCACTGACATGACTGAGCACGCACATGAGCCACAGCCCAGCTGTCAAGCTGGGACGGCATGGCCACAATACACTTACACAGGTCTCCCAACAATGGCAATGGCTAGTGAGACATACCACTGCCATGTGCATGCACATGGGGATCTAGGCCCCAATGACTTGCGGGGCGTGCTGATGGGGACTGTCTGCATATTCGTCAAGCGGCAACGCCACGGCAACATGAGTGTCTGCTGAGCATGGAACTGCTTCCGAGGCTGGATGAGTATGGCACACGACGACGACGATGTGGGCACAGGCTGAGCGGCCAAAACAAGTGGGACCTGTGGCACGAGGGGATATGAGACAGTAGTAGGTGTCAGCACTGCACCCTATGTACAGCACTGTACGGATCACACCTCCCGAAACATTGACAGGTGTCCACATTGACAGCCCCATGCCAAGACGGCTGTGTGCTTGCAGTCACATGTCACAGGTGAGAGGTTACATTGCACGTGCCAGGTGGCAGACGTACATAGTGGGAGCTGGCATGTGTGTGCATGTGTCTCCTGTTCAGGATCCACCAGATGGGCGCTGACTCTGTACTGACCATTGGACACAGCATGTTCCGTGGAAGGCTTGTGTGTGTGGGATGGTGGCACTGGATGTGCCTCCGTTGGGTGGGGGGCCATGCACAGGGCGGGTACGTCGATTATTGCGCATTGTTGGTCACGGTGGGTGCACCAACTAAGATGTGTTGCCCTGTGTTCAATTCCTATGTCCGCATGATGATGGACTGTGGATGTGGGCAGACTACACATTGGTCGATGTGCTGTCTATATGCATGTGCCTTCACACCAGGCACAGCTGCCCCTGCACATGTGACCCCTGCTGGACTCGCTGCTGGGTCTGTGGAGCTGATGCACCTTCTGTGCGTGGGGCGGACAGCTCTCCTCACTTCCCTCATTGCGCATGTCATGACTTTGCCGCAGGTGACATGGATCATGGAGGGCCCACATGTACGCGTGGGTAGGCTACACATGATTGTTCACTGGTCGCCACCCCCAGTCAGTGTTTCGAATGGGAAGGTTGTCGTGCTGGTGGTATGTTCGATGTGGCGGATGGGCGGGCCTAGGTGCGGGCTTACATTCCGGACATGGGGGGTAGTTGGATTGGCGACTAGTTGCAGTACACACGGGACACGTCTCTTCCTTTCCACATCTGGGTCATCCCTTGTACTAACTGACAGTGATACAGTCATCTTCGCCCCAGCCCTCATGTCCTCCCCTCGCCCCCCAATATGCATGCTCACCTGCGAGGCTAGCGCTTGCACAGGCAGCCCCAAGCTCGCACCAGAGAGGGCAAGGAGTGTATGTGTGGGTCCAGTTGCATGAGTGGGCTGTCTCAGGGTATGATGTGTGGCGGGACGCCGTCCACCTGCGTGGTGCCCCAAATGGAGACCCGGCCTGCATGGACTATGCATCACAGTCTTCGCCTTCCGGATCCGCCACCTGCGACACCCAGTGGCTGTGGCTGCCCTTGCGGCCAGGCCACGTCCGTCTGTGGCTGATGGCCCACACATTCACTCTTTGGCCTCTCTGGGGAGGGCTCAGGGGTGGTGGCGCACGCGCTTGCACTTAGTCGCAATGGCATGTGGCGTGGTTGGTATGATGGGCAATGGATGGGATGGTGCGAGCCACCTCCTGTGACGTCAGTGCTGCTCGTGCTGTGGTGCGTCCCCCTACACTTCCATTTGACTTTTTGCCATGCTAGACGTTGAGGTTCTATTGCCTGCGTGATATGACCAGGAGGAGCGCGAGGAGACCTCTCACACACCATGCTCCACTGCCATCCCGTGCCCTGTATCGCCTGTGCGGATTGACTATGTTGGGGTTACACCTGGTCGACTGGGGCTGTGTGTGCCTTGTCAAGGGGCATGGTGGGCGCACAACAGGATCCAGCTTGTCCACAGAGGGTGGGCTGAGGTGCGCCTGGTACCGCTTTGTACATGTGCCCGGCTGCTGTGCACACACGTGTTCACTCCCCCCGACAGGTGTCCTCTCACAATGCCCAGGGAAGCGGTGGTGTACTGTTCATGACCCCTCCCAACACGGCGTGCTCCAACTTGTCATGTGCGCATCTACCCGTCGCACCCACCCACCTGAGCACTGCGTCCATACGACTTCACACGACACATGTGTGTCTTCCACAGTAGTGCTACTCATTTGCGTTGACATCCAATACCAGTGGACTACATGGTCATGTCACGACTGCCGTGTACTTCACATACTCTCATCCTCTCTCATTCGTACTTGTGAAATGAGTCAGCGGAGACAGTTTTGGTTTCAAACATTATATTGAGTCTTCTGTCCTCTGTGATGCAGTATAGTGGACACTACTGGCAGCGGAATACATGTTGAGGATATACTGAGCATGATTGCAAATGGGATAGGGTGTGGGGTTACATGTGATTGGCTGTTGCATGTGGGATGTGGGCTTCAGAGTGACATCTGCTTGGCCAAGGCTGTGCTAATGTACATTTACGTATAGCTGCGGAGCTGCGGACTTTGACACAGACGGTATACATGTAGCCTACCAGACCGCTTGGCATCATGGGCACAGTCCATCTCAGTTCCATGTGACAGGTTTGCTGCGGTTGTTCCTCATGCACGCGTGCATGTGAGATGACATCAGGGCATGTGCTTGCGTGCATGCAGCGGCGTGCCACTTGTTGTTGCACTGTGGTGGTTACTGGACATGTCACAGTCACTGGGGTCGTGTTGTTGTTGTATGCACTTGTCGTCCATGCAAAGGTCCTGGTATGGGATTCCCGGGGCGGGGGTGGGAGGGGTGCAGCACCCACAGACTCCAGGCGACCTATTCATGTCCACTGAGCGGTGTGTGTGTCCATGGGCGCTGGATCCAGGTCGTGTCCTGGTTGTTCGTGCAGTTCCGTCCATGTGGGTGCGATACACAGAGCCCATGCCACTGCCTCCCACGATGCATGCGGTGTTCCTGGATGTGATGGGGAACAGTGTGCATGTCCCGGTCATATCCGATGTCATGGCGATGTCGTTGATGGTGTGGTTACAGTTGCCGGTCGTTTGGTATGGCTGTTGTGGTGGTGACTGGCCAGTCCGTGCGGAAGCTAAGCATGGGTGCGGGGTTGGACATCATAGGTCACTCGGGGAACCTGCGTTGTGGTCCGACGTATTTACAGGTTGTCAGGTATGCGATGCCGTCCAGCAGGGCTTCCATGTCATTGGTGGTGTACATGTTTGCCAGCCAATGAAGCGGATGGTGGCTGTCAAGGTGTTGTTCGTAGGTTGTCCCTTGGAGGACCATGATGGGGCATGCTGGGTGACATTCGATGTAGCTGTTCTCGATGATCCGTCGTGTGGAGGCACAGTGGTCCCATTTCAGTGCCGGTGCGATGTTGGCCACATACGCCATGCCCCCATAGGCAGAGCAGGCCCTGTCGTGTGCGTCCAGAGGGAGGAGTAGTGGTAGCAGGTCCGCCTTCAGACATGCCGGGTTGGAGAGGCATATCTCGACGGGATGCTGGTAGGGACACCTCCGACAGTAGAAGACGGGCATGACGCAGCTGAACAATGTGATGCGGTAAGTCAGTCGGTAACTTACGTTCAGCAGGGACAGGAGATCGCATCCCAATGTATGGCACAGGTTGGTTTTGTACAGCTTGAGCTGTTCGGCGTAGTTGGGTAGGTGTGTTGCGGTTGCCATTTCGCAGCGGTTCGTTGAGGTGGCGTGCTCCGGCTGTGTGTGCAGTCTGCAATGTGCACGCTCCGGGGTTGCTGTGAGCTCTGTGTAGTCGTAGGGAGACAGGACTTGTGTTCTGTTGGCTTGTTTGGAGGACACGGGCCCTCTTCCCACATGCTTCTCAGACAGTTCAAGGTCAGTGCTGTGTGACTCCTTCCAATTAACTTGCATGTGACCGACATGGGGGAGTGTTTTCTTCTTTCTTCCCCATCCGTTGTGTGCTTCTGTGATATGCGCTATCTGCCCTGTGGTCGGTCTCCTCGGCATGCCTGTGTTGGTCTATTCTTGGACAATGGCTGTATTCACCGGCTTCTGTCGTAGGGCTGTGGTTTCGGAGTTGGAATGGAAGGTCATTCAGTGCTGTCTGCTCTCCCTTGTGTGGGCGGCAGGCTGCCTTTCCGCTCTGCGTTGGGCCTTGTGTGTGAATGTTATTCTTGGGCCACCTGTTGTCGGTCCCCGGGCTCTTTGGTGTTCCGTTTCATATGTCTTGTTCATATGTGCAGGGTGGTATGGGTTTTTCAGTGTGGTACTGGCGTTCCTCTTCCCGAAGGAGCCCTGCTTCTCCTAGTTGGTGTTGCCGCCGCTGTGTGCTACGCCATGTTTGTTACACTGGGGTGTGTCCTGCTGTTGCGTGTCTTCACTGACATGTGTGCGTCGGTTGTGTGGCGTTGGGTGTTGTCTGTGAATTGGGCGTTGGGGACATGTCTGTGGCCGGCCTGTCACGTGTCATGTGCGTTCGGGGTGGGGCTGATGTGTGTGCTGCTTGGTTGTGTCCCTGTGTCTGTGTGCGACGCATGCATGGCGCTGCGGTTGGCCTCTGCGTTGTGCGCATGTGTGGCGGCGTCATCGGCGCTTTGGGGCCGTGACGGGGTGGTTGGTTCCTAGTCCCAGGTGGTGTGTACACATGTGTTCTGCGATATTACGATTTGGCCTGTGTGTCATATGTGGATGCGATGGTGGATGTGTTGTGTACACGCGCTGGTGGGGGATTGTCCGCTTTTTCCGCCCTTGCACTTGTGCGCTGTTTGCGTGCACTTGTTGTGTGTGTGCCTACCTGCGTCTCCGTGGTACGTTGCGTCCTTGGTGGTGCATCAGCAGAAGCATGGGGAGGGCCTGCAGTGCTGGATTCATGCTCGGGGAGCCGCTTCTTCGTTGTCCGTGCTCTGCGTCCGTGTTACCGCCTCTCTTTCACGTGCGGTGTCTCTTAGCCGTGGGAGCCGTTTGTTTGCGGCATCGTAATTTATACGCCGGGCGGGACGTGTTTCGTCGGACGGTGTGTGTCAATTGGGCTGCGCCGCTACGTGTGCGGACGCACTTTGATGGCGGACGGGGTTGCTGGCTTGCCGGCGGTGTTTGGCCTACTTTTCGCATCGTAATTGGGCGGGCGTGTGGACTGCTGCGTGCCGGCGGTAACTGGTGGTTTTTGCATCCGCCAGCACGGCGGTTGTGCTTCCGCCCGCCATCGTAATGGGCCCCATAATTACCAATAGAAAATTTATTAACAATAAATTAATAATAAATACCAATAAATAATAATTAATAAATATTAATTACTAAATAATAAACATTGCACAATAAAATATTTTTAATAACAAAAAACATATAAATTATTAAAACTTAATTACCAATTAACTAATAAACAATTAAATGCTTTTTTATACCAATAATAATAATAATTAAATATTAATGATCAATTAATAAATAATTCTTAATATATTAATTACATTTATCAATAAATAATATTTAATAATATTTAATTACCAATTAATGATAAAACAACAATAAATTAATTTTTGAACCAAAAAATTACCTATTAATAATTAATATCCAATAAATTAATTATCAATACCCAAAAATAAATTTAATAATTACTTAATTAGATTTCAATTACTTCCAAAAGTATTCCCCTATAAACGCACAACACACTCCAATGATAAAATAATACACTTAACATAATGATCAATTAATCAATTAATAAAAATTAATAACTAATTAATAATAATTAATTACCAATTAATAATAATTGATTACCAATTATCAATTAATTAACAATAATATAATTATCAATACCAATTAATTAAAATAAATTATAAGTTAATTACATTTAAATTACATGATGATCAATTAATCACTTAATAAAAATTAATCACCAATTAATAAAAATTAATTACCAATTATTAATTAATTAACAATTATATAATTATCAATAACAATTAATTAAAATAAATGATAACTTAATTACATTTAAATTACATGATAATCAATTAATCAATTAATAAAAATTAATAACCAATTAATACAAATTAATTACCAATTATTAATTAATTAACAATAATATAATTATCTATACCAATTAATTAAAATAAATTATAACTTAATTACAATTAAATTACTTCCCACCCTATTCCCCTATAAACCCACAACCCGCTACAGAACTTAAACGCAAAAATAATTAAAATTAATTTATAATTCCTAAAAATTAATAATTAATTTAGTATAATTAAATTACTTCCCACCCTAGTCCCCTATAAACCCACAACCCGCTACAGTACAAAAAAAAGAAAAATTAACTTAAATTTTTTTTTATTAACATATAAAAATTGTATACATATATTTTTAAACAAGTAGAACACTTAACAAAAACACATATTAAAAACATAACAAAATACATAACAATAATACAAATATCGATATTAGTAACATCGATATATTTGATTTCGATATTACTAACTACGATATTATTTACATCGATATTAAAAAATTCGATATTACTTACCTTAGGGTCGATATTCTGTCCATCGATATTCTTCACATCGATATTCTGTCCCTTCGATATTTTAACTTCGATATTATTGTATATCGATATATTATTTTCGATATTTTGACTGCTCACCATTGCAAGCAGCCTCCTATCACCTTTTGTGTGTTTCATGTACTGCCTTAAGAGCAGCATGTATCATTATTGGAAATACTGATTACCTAATTGCGATTGTCTGTGTAGCACAATCAGGTAATTGCTATTCCTAACTTATGAAACTCCATGAGTTTCATTTAGCGATTCCTAGTGGGTTGCAAATCGACCTACCGCATAAATATTAATGAGTTAGGTCGCAATTTTTGACCCATTAGGAATCGCTAAAAATCATGAGGATGGTGGCCTGCTGGGTCAGCAGACCACCAAGTCCATGATTGCTTTTAAACAAAGCAATCATTGTTTTTAAATGCAGCCCGTTTTCCTTAAAGGAAGTAGGTGGTAAAATGCAAATGTTTTGCAACCGCATTTCGGTCACAAAACATTCTTACTAGGGGCAGGCGGAGTTCGTGTACACTCTGTTGTACAGTGGAATGTAATGTGAGGCTACGTCGTTGTTAACAGTCGTTCCTCTAATGGGATCAACCCACTAACACAAGACCACATTTCCCCTGCCGATCACCTGCTCTACTCGGTTAACTTTTGCGGACACTAAAATGGTTCGACAAGCAGATTGCTAACGGCGGGAGTAAATGCCGTACGGGGAACCTATATACGGTTTAACTTCTGTGCTTCCGATATTCACTGACAGGAATTGACTAGTACAAAATGGCTGCCCCATTAACTATTATTATTCTTCTGACTGCAGCACGGTGTTCATTGGTCGCATTCTGCCACCAATGATTCGGGATGCAAGGACGCATGCACTTTATGCAGTTTTGGTTGGCGCGAAACTAGAAGCTGATTTGCCATTTTCAGGTAAAAATGCTTACAATAAAGTTTGTGTTATGTAGTAACAGCGATTACAAATAAGAACTGTTGCAGAGGAACTTGTTTGAAGGGACACTAGCGAAACTGTGAAAGTAGGGAAGCCACGTCTAATATCACTGGTCTTAAAGGGGCGGGGTAAAGGGCAGTGCTCTAGTATAGCGAGAGTAGGTGTGAAGGGTAAGTTCGCTCTTTGGTGTTTGGAGTGGAGCTGGGAATGGGGTACAAGTACTGGCACCACTAGTTTCAAAAGGGCGCAGTCAATGTTACCACTTCAGGCAAGACATCGTCTTGGTCCCTTATTGAAGGAAGACAGCAAGCACCTCACTTTATCTTTCACCTATATTCGGGTTTTGGGGGACGGTCGGTGTTGGGGCTCCAAATGTCAAGCGAGGCTTTTGGAACCCAGGACTATAGGGGAGTTAGTGCTGGGACTCCCTACTTCCTAGAGAAGATGCTGTGGGGCTCCTGCTCATTAGAGAGGAGGCCATAGTGACATTGGGTCAGCGGCGGCACTGGTAAACTCTGCTACGCTAGGTGCGAAGCGGAGTTTGTTACCGAACTTCGCGCTGGTGGGGAAAACTTTGCAAGCTCCGCCAGAAGAGCGGAGTTCACCGCCCGCCCCTAATTCTTACAGACTGCTGAGATTCAATATTAGGAAGGGACGCCCTAAACACGCCCCTTCCTAATACCAAATCGGTATGTACTCGCAATTCGAAATTGAGATTCTCATGGACTTAATCTGCACATTGTACTGGCCACTGGCATTGCTGTTCACTGCTGTGTGCCCCCTGCCTGTGCAGCTTCTCATGTACCTCACCTGCACTGTGTCCTGGCCACTGGCATTGCTGTTCACTGCTGTGTGCCACTTGCCTGTGCAGCTTCTCATGGACTCACTCTGCACTTTGTCCTGCCCACTGGCCTTGTTGTTCACTGCTGTGTGCCCCCTGCCTGTGCAGCTTCTCATGGACTTAATCTGCACATTGTACTGGCCACTGGCATTGCTGTTCACTGCTGTGTGCCCCCTGCCTGTGCAGCTTCTCATGTACCTCACCTGCACTGTGTCCTGGCCACTGGCCTTGCTGTTCACTGCTGTGTGCCCCCTGCCTGTGCAGCTTCTCATGGACTCACTCTGCACATTGGACTGGCCACTGGCGTTGCTGTTCACTGCTGTGTGCCCCCTGCCTGTGCAGCTTCTCATGGACTCACTGTGCACATTGGTCTGGCCACTGGCCTTGCTGTTCACTGCTGTGTGCCCCCTGCCTGTGCAGCTTCTCATGGACTTAATCTGCACATTGTACTGGCCACTGGCCTTGTTGTTCACTGCTGTTTGCCCCTTGCCTGTGCAGCTTCTCATGTACCTCACCTGCACATTGTACTGGCCACTGGCCTTGTTGTTCACTGCTGTTTGCCCCTTGCCTGTGCAGCTTCTTATGTACCTCACCTGCACTGTGTCCTGGCCACTGGCCTTGTTGTTCACTGCTGTGTGCCCCCTGCCTGTGCAGCTTTTCATGTAAATACTGTGCATATTGAAATGCCCACTGGCTTTGCTGTTGCCCAAATTTGTTGTGTCAATATTCAAATTGTGAATAAACACAGTTGGTCCTGCAGTGAGTTGTGTCAGTGTCCTTCCTGAATAAAGTTGTTTCTGTGTGTGCATGGTTTACTGTGTCACAGGCTCAGTATGCCACTTCGACATTGCCAATGGGTTGTGTCACATTTCATTTTTTTGCAGGGGTGGGAGGCACTTCATTTCTACATGACTGTGATACTTATGGGTGCAGTGCATGTGGTTGGCAATGAGGTCTTGTAGTCATCTTCCTTCTTGGCTCATGTTATCTGTGGTGGACACATGTCAGGTTTGTGGGCAATGGCAGCACAGGGTGGGTGTTTGGGCACAGGCTTACAGGCAGGCAGGCCAGGGTCATGGGGTCTGTGTGAGCTTCCTTTCTGTGTGCCAATCAGTGTCGGTGTATGGTCATCTTGTGGGGATGAGTTATCTAGGTCCCATGGCTTACTTCCAATGTGTGCACTTGGGTGGTGGAGAAGTGTATGGTGTGAAGGGGGTGACTTTGTTGTGACTGTGGATGTGTGTGCACATGCATTGTCAACTACTGCCATGTGTGACCCTGGTGTGGTGTGCCTGTATGTGTACTTGTTTAGCCCTGTGGTTGTGTTTTGTGCACATGGCAGTATTGTGTGTTGCTGTTGTGGGAGGAGGTATGTGTGACATATCCTACTTGTGCTTGGCTGTCATGTAGTGTGTCACTGGGCCCTGTGTGTTGTGCAACAGACGTTGTCTTGTCCAGTGTTTGGATGCCTATGTGTGGCTGGTCAGTGTTTGTGTTCAGGGCCTTCCTTACATCCCTGTGTCTATACATGGGTGTCCTTGCTGTCTACAGGAGTTGTAGCATTGGGGTGACTGTGGTTTGTGTTGACTGACTGTGTCAGCCATGTGTGCTGTGATGGGCTGTGAGTGTTCTCACATGTGTCTTGTCTTGCATGTGCTTCACACATGCTTGATGGTTGTGTCACTGCCCTTCCATTTGTGGGCACCTCACTTTGGCTTTCCTATATGTTGTCCTCCATTACTGCTGGCATGTGGTGTGTGTATGTAGCTGTGAGTCAGGGTGGTGTGTGTGTGTGTGACTTGTCAGGTAGTGTGTGCAGTGAAGTGTTTGGTCCTCATCTGTGTGTGTGTACATTTTGTGCCTGGCCTCAGTGTTCTTGGCTTGTGTGTGAGGTTGTTGTGGTGTGTGTGTGTTGGCTGGGGCCTGGGCTTCTGTGCTATGTGTTCCTTTGCAAAGGGTCCTGCTGTGGCTGTATATGCAGTTGTTGGGACATGGGGCATGGTGTGGCTGTAGTTGTGTTGTTGTTGTGCAGGAGTGGCACTTGTGAGACACATGTTGTGTCCCTTCAGGGAGGTAGCTGGTGTGTTGTGGATGGAGTTGTGGCTCTGTGCAATTTGTACGGTGCCCTTGGCATGCGCTGGCCCTGTGCTCTGCGTTGTGTGCATGGTTTCATGCACACTGACCGCGGCGGTGACGTGACCGGGACATTTGTTCATGAATGCGGTACATGGGTGGGCAGTATGTGGCGCGATGTTTTTGTGACAGGTGGGACATGTGTGTGTGCAGTGATGGCTGTGTGCCTGTCCCCACAGGGGTGTGTGGTGTTCCCATGCGATGTTTTCCCCCTGGAGCTGTGTATTGTGTTACTTGCACTGTTGTGTCTGTACGTACCTGCGGAGGCGTCCGCGGCGGTGGATAACTTGCAGGTGGTGGATCATGTACAGCACCGGGAAGGCGTGTAGGGCAGGATCCATCGCGGTGTGTCCCGGGTGTTTCTTTTCTGTCTCCGCTGTGATGTCTCCGCCGTCTTTCGCTGTGCGGTTTCTCCGTCGCGGTGCGCTGCCCTGTTTCCGGCATCGTGATATCTTCAGCGTACGGGACGTCATTCCGCACGGCGGTGTGTGGTGATTGGCTCACTCCGCCGCGGTAGCGGGCGCTGTTCGATGGCGGTCGGCATCACACCGCGGCGTACGGTAAATGCCTATGTTTTCCCATCCTAATATGGCGGGCGTGAAGACCGCTGCTGGCGTGCGGTAACAGGCATTTTTCCGCACCGCCGCCACCGCGGTCATGCCTCCGCCCGCCATCGTAATGGGCCCCTAAGTTTGGATTAGGAGCAGACAGAGATATTCTATTTAGACTCAAATAAAATGCAATTTGAAATCCTCTTTAATGGTAAAGTTGGATTTTAAGTCACAATAACACTTTTAGAACCTTGCCTTTTCTTGTCCTAACTATTTGTGCCTTCTGTCAGTATCCTGGTTCACATGACAGTGAATGGCTCTGCTATTGGGGTTTCTTTATTCCTGCCAGAGAGTGACACAAAAAAGGCTTAGGTGTGGACAGGATGGGCCATCCCGCAAGGATGGCTAGGGGCGGAGCTGTACCCTGTCCCACTTGCACTTCAAATGGCTTGATTCCATGTTACACAAAGGAAACTGACATTAGCCTTTTGTTAACCCAGACTTCTTGGAGCATTGACTGGGAAAGGGAATAACTTTCCAGAACTAGATGTGGGGTAGGACAGGATATCTCTCCTCAAACATACGCTGGCACCAGGTATAAATATTTGGCCTCCTGAGCCACTCTTTAGCACACTCCTGGACCTGTGAACATTACAGTAATAGGACGGCCCTGCCACCTGAGGACTGCCTGCTGATACCATACTACTGCCCTGCTGCCTGAGGACTGCTTGCTCTCTGAGATGAAAGATTGGACCTGCTCCTTTCATCCGAGGCTAACCTGAATGACTCCAGGGTTCAGGTGGCTCTCCTTCTGTCTGATGGATAGGGACACAGCAAGCTCCAGAGTCCCTCCTGCAACTGCCCAGTTGACCTGTCTTGACCAGCAACTGGACCTTTCTGAGCCCTGCTAGCCACTGATGGGTTGAGTTCCTGATCTCCTAGAACTGACTCATAAGGTCCAGAACCTGTGGATGACATCAGTAAAGCTCCCTTCTGAGAAGAAAGGATAAATCCTGAAGTTTTGGGCTCTTCACTACCACGAATGGGCCAGCTTGCACTGATACTCTACCATCCACGATGACCACCAATGCGAAACTCTGGTAACCCTGACTCTTCAGGCTACAGCAACCGACAGCAATGACAAGCAAAGTGAGATCTGCACTTTGTGCTACAGCGATGACCATCCACGACACAAAGCCTGCTCTTCAAGGTGCAGTGACAACCATGAACTGCACTTTCCCTGCTCCTCGTGGCTTCTCCACCTCAAACAGAACTCTTTGGAGTGGACTTTGAGAAGCTAGACTAAACCGGTCCCTGTGTCCGGCCCACACTCCATCGCAGTTGGCCTGAACTTGTGACTTTCCCCCAGCCTAGTATGACCAGATTACCGTGAGTGGTGCTTTTAGGCTCTATAGTTACATCAAACTTTGAGATTGCAAATCTCCAGTTCTACTGATTAGATTGCTGTCATTCTGGTCTAATGTTATTTATTAAAATTTGCTCTAGTTGTCTACATTGGTTTGGTATTTGTATTGGGTTGTGTTTTCACTTTATTACTGTTTGCGTGCTGCATAAATACTTTACTCATTGCCTTTAAGTTAAGCCTGACTGCTTTGTGTCAAGATACCAGAAGGTTAAGCACAGGTTAATTAGGTGAGTTTTGTGGTTCAACATTGCAAGGATTGTGGTTGCTGCCTGAGTTAGCCTTCCACCCCCCTCAGCCAATATCCTTAAAAAGGCTAAAAGGGAATGTTTTAGCAGTACAGGTCACCTTCCCTGGTGCATCATATGTCCAAACACTAACAAGGAGTGTGAAATATGTGTCAGAATGGGATTCTTCATTTGTGTTAAGTTTTAATAGCCTGGGAACAAGGTGAGAAGGAATAAGGTAGTTATCATGGAAGATGATGTATCACTGGTTGCAAAGGTGTCAAAGGCATGTTTCTGATGGAGGGCAAATTCACAGTGACTTGGACTAAAGTGCTATAAAATGAGGTAAATTGGGATTTCCCCATCACATCCAATTGGGAATCAGTATGGACCACATCAAACAGTTAGGCAGGTCACAGTATTGTATAAGGAAGAAGAGTATTATGTGATAATTGAAATCAGGAAAAAGGTTATCATTGGGATAATAAAGTTACAGGATAGGAATTTTTTCTTTGTTGTAACATGCAAGGAGTCTGAATTTACTGGAATGTGAGTGGACCCCATAGGTTTCATGTCAGTATAAAAGAGAGTGAGCTTGTTTGCCAAACAGAGTGGGACCGGTGAGTACCTTGGTAGGGCCATCACCTTTACCGTATTTGGCCTGAGATTAGGCTGCAATTAAGTTTTGCTAAACCTATTCTCAAGGGCACTTGTTCCTAAAGAGGAGACAGATTCATGTCTTCATGTCTTTCAGCTTATTTTTTGCAGCATTCTTTTTGAAGAGTTATGAACCATTTATTCTGCAATGAGCAGAGTTGTTTTCATAATGACATCCTTGTATTCACATTGGACCAGTATTGATAAATGCAGAATGGTGTTGACTGTGCTGTAGTTCGCAGGTTTAGCCTAGAAAGCATAAATAATGCATCTGCCACAGTTTCGCAGAATACAGTGGGAAAATTATTTATAGAGACGGATTGAAACTTATTAAAACGAGAATAATACTTAATCCGCTCCCCTTTATTCACTTAGTCTGCAAGCTATTGAGTTGGGCCCATGGTCAACTTCAGGCTGAATATGGCAACTCCTACAGTTTGGGAAGGTTAGGAATTGTCGTCATAAGCTGCAAGAGGTACAAAACACCAGACAGCGGTCTTTTATGCAAGTGTTTGAGCATAATGCATAAATATATCTCTCGCACCAAGGTTATAGCTCTTAAACGAGAACATTCTCTTTCCTCCAAAACAGGAAACTGGTAGGTCCTCTACTACAGCACTTCATTGACCATTTATCTGTCATTGGTGAATGGGAGTTCATCTTAGATAACCATTTGCCTGACAAATAAAGATGTGAATATTCATTCTCGAACTGTATAACTAATCTCCGAAAACGTCACTGTTTACTTAGCCTTTGGTCTGATCTAGCTTCAAGCATCTTACTTTATTTTTCAACGTCTGTGTATTGAGCATTTTCGTGGATACATCTTAATGAACAAGCATATCATGCACAATCTTATACCCGGGTTCCTGGGAGTGAGACCAGGATTTTGTCTATAAAGCAATGTGACGTACAGACATTGTCTATTCAACCAAAGAGCACGATGACATAATTATGCTATCAGATAGTGGTGTGCCAGATTCCTTGGTGCTCCACAGAAACATAAAACCTATTGAACAAGAAGAGGAAAGGAAGGGGTAAAGAACACAGAGAGACCTTCCTTCAGAGAAATGAGGGGTATTCATCGTAAGTTTAGAAAGTATTATGCTTGGACCGAAAAAGCACATGCGGTAGATTTACTTTAGGTCCAGGAATTTTTTCACTAGAACGTGAGAGAGACTCTCTAAAGACGTGCACCTGCACTAGGGACCAGGGGCAGTGAGACACACAAGGAGGCTTGCTGACGGCTAAAGAAAGCCTTTAGACTCATCCTGAGCTCTGTGTGGCTATGTATCATGATCATCTGGAACTTAAGGCAGAGGGCTGTTGTATCATTGAGGCGGGCTCTGCACTGCCCGGGTCCTGCTGCCTTGCCGCTGCTTGTTTATATTTGGAATGGCAAGTAGGCAAGCCAGAGTACGCACGAGGCCAGGATGTATCTTACTATTTCTTGTGTATATAGTAGGGATCTGAGACATGTCCCTACACCTCTGTGGGAGTTTTAACGTCCTTAGGTAACTTCGGTTCTCTTTGATCGTTTTGAATCAATCTTGGGCAAAACGGTCTGGTGGAGACTTCAAACTGTGCGCCAGATCCGGCGCAGCTGGTCAAATCCCACAGAAACGGGTATCCTAAGTCTCATCAATGGGACTATTTGCGGCTCCTAATACTCAGCAGGTATTCCTGGGGCGGGGGGTGGGGGGATGCAGTTTAATACCCTACTCCCCGCCGACCTCCTGGCAAGGTTTAGTCTTCTCCATACCAAGGCCTTGTACTGTTTCGCACTGGCATGGGCACACCAGAATCTCTCTCGCTCTCTAATCTTCGCGGATGCATTGCTTCTTTTTCACATAGCGCTCCGAGGCAGCTCTTGCAGTGGCAAGTAGCGCTATGCAATGACTCGGGTGAATAAACACTCTAAAATTCAACGCCAAGCAGTTTTTATGTTTGAGTTATCGCCTGCTCTGTTGCTGTCTGATACACTTGTTGTAAGAGAGACAGTTCTCTTTTCTGCGCGCTGCATACTACTTACTGCTCAGTTCCAAGCTTGGCGCGTCTGTTAACTTCATAAATAACTCGCTATGGAATCCGATATAATGACTCCCAAAGTCAGATTCCTACATGCGGAAAAATCAGTTTTCCCACAGCAGTGGTCATATAATCACACTCATAGGTCTTGAGCACCAACTTGTAATCGCCTCACTTTTAGTTTGCTGAGCGCCAAGAATGGTTCGTTTTGCTGTACATTTTGAGTAATGGCTGACTGCTGGAACTCTGTGGCAGTACTTGAGTTAACAATTAACATCAACGTGTCCTGTGCATGATGCCGCATAATAACGGAGGCTGGGGCAGAGTTATGGGGGAGAGGGGGTGCCTGCGTCATCCCAACACCCGCTACAATGCGGCGTGATTACCACTGTCTGCTAGAGGGCCCAAGAATGAACAACATTTGTAAGGGCCTTTATTACTTATTAGATGCCTGCGTGCCCGGTCTGTATGGATGCGGGTCCCCCTCAAAGCACACAGTCCTGTTGAGAAATACTGTCACTATCCTCTCAGTGGTTCCCAAACTTTTGACTCCTGAGGACCCCCATTGAGTCACCACTGGAAGCCGGGGACCCCCAAGCAATTTGTATGATTTAAATTTCAAACATTAAAACAGTAATTCAGAAAAAATAAACACACGTGCACACAAAACAAATACTCGAATTACTAAGGATTTTAGGGGCATATTTAGAAGCCCCTATCGCCATGGGAACGTCACTTTTTGCAACGTTCCCGTGGCGATAGAGGCTTCGCCTATTACAAGAGCAGCGTTAAGCCACTTAACATGGCTTAACGCTGCCTTGTAAATAAGGCCCCTGTCACACAATGCCTAGCGTGAAAGGGGTGGGCAGTGGGTGTTGCGGTGGGCGTTCCACCGCAACACCCATTGATTTTGACGCTGCCCCCTATTTACAAGGGCAGCATAAATAGGAGGTAGCGCCAAAATTAAGCCAGGGAAAACCAGGTCTTAACTTGGCAAAATGAGGAGAAATCCTTTATTTCTCCTCGTTTTTGCTTTTCAATGTGTGCTGCTTTGTGCAGCACACATGGAAAAAGCAAAACGCTTTGGATTGTTTATGTTCAGGAAGGTGACCCTTCCTGCACATAAACAATCTTTTAAAATGCCATTTTGTAACTTCCATGTGTGCTGCATTAAGCAGCACACATAGAAGTGACAAAACGGAATTTCAAGATTGAAGGGGGACCTTCCTGCACATAAACAATCTTCCACTGCATCTACACACCCTTGCACTATGGTGCAAGGGTTCCCGCTGGCGCTACACTGCTAAGTGTAGCGCCAGCACAGGGAAAACGCAGGGCTGCACCATAATCTTGTAAATATGGTGCAGCCCTGTGTTCCGAAGTGGCGGAGCGTGTTGTTAAGCCAAGGAGGCTAACGACACGCTCCGCCACTTCTGTTGTAAATATCCCCCTTAGTATTTTATATTCAAAGAATTTGCAAAAAACAAAACATTTTAATGGGAAAGTTGGTGCTGCATCTCCGTGACTAACTTTTAAATGGTTGGTTTTATTTCGCAGTACGAGGCTCCTGCTCCTGCTAGGGCCAGACTGGAAACCCAAAGCAGCCCTGGCAAATGTTTTCAGACCAGTCACCATACGGTGCACACCAAGTGAAGTGTGTGAGTCTGACCACTACAAAGGGGGCCTTGGGAGGCTCTCCCCAAGAAATTTAGGAAACATTGGTGCAGTTTAAAACACATTTATCATTATATATTAAATTGTATTGGCTTTTAACGAATAGTAAATGAAGACCTTACTATGCACCAGGATACAACAATCTTTGTTGGGGTTCTTCAATGATTCCCTTATTATCACCCTTCAACAGTGCCTCTCATCTCTCCATAGCCTCTCTGTCACATGTATTTCATTTGTTTTATAGTATCTCTCATACCATTGTAGGATGTCAGAGCACTTTACATCACACACATATAGCGACAATGAATCATACGTGTAAATCAGTGTATAGAAAATGTTACATAAGGCAAAGGGTACTACAATGTGTAGGATTCACATGTCATTCATACTGGTAGGCATTTTTAAAGAGTGCTTGATCCGGAGAAGCGCAAACTTGGGATTCAGAACATCAGCCAGTGGTTAGCATTGACTTTATAAAATAAAAATGTATTTCCGCCCAAATAAACCTTTTTAGCAGCATCAGGATAATGAAAGACTGGGAAAAAACATAAGTTACTAACTTGTACCATGCAGTTTGCAAGCAGCTCTTTGATGACAGTTTATAGGTCACTGTGCTAGATTACGATTGTCACTTATGAACTGCAGAGTAACAAAAAATCTCTGTGACAAAAGCAGTAACCCACTGACCAATGCACATAAAACACTGTTTTTTAAAATGCATGGTACATGTTCTTTGCAGTAGGCATATTAACCCTCTGTGCTATGTTAGATTACTCAAAGCTGCAACTGGACAAAACTCTCATCTCTCCAGCAGGTGCATTAATCACTGGCGTTATTTTGACACTTTTATTGTTGCTCGAAAACTGCTAATTAGACAAGGAACTTTGCAGTGCTTTTAAAACTGCCTCCTGGGGACCCCCTGGGAATGTGCCACGGACCCCTGGGGGTCCGCGGACCACAGTTTGGGAAACACTGCTCTATCCTATACAACGAGCAGCAGCCCCGCTGGGAGCGTGGTTCAGGATGTAAAAGTAAATAGGATTGTGCATATCGGTTTCTTATTCGCAGATCGACAATGCTTCTCCATATCCTGTTATCTATGCTTTGTAAATGGAAAAAAATAGGTTGGCTTGAGGCTGGGAAGTCAACTGAAGTTCTTTCCAGCCTGACTCGGTAGTGACGGATGCTGTCCTGTGGCTGTTAATAGGAACTCGCATTGCTGCAGTTGCAAGCCTGTGTTGCTGTTGATATGGGCCTGAATTGCTCCTGATAGGGGCCTGCTTTACCACAGATCTGGCCTTGATGTGCTGTCACGTGCATTCATGTATTTGGCAGTCCCGGATTTTCTAAGAATCAATTTTTAGTTCTTGATGACGTTGAAACTTCACCTGGTTTTGGTTTCTTTGCCTTTCCTTCGCTGGCTCTGTTTAATCTGATGTATGAATGTTATGTTAAGATACATGAATGTCACCATATCAGATCTTTAGTTTTGATGGAGAAATGACTGAACACTGAAGATCTCATTGTCAATTACAGACAGTAAGAATGTATTCAACCAGATTGGTACCGGTAAACATCAGGTAAAATGGATTAAGTGCTACCCTGAATCAATGACGCACAATTGTTGTAATTGTCTGTGTTGTTCGAATACATACGTGTTTTTAAATGAAGATGGTGCAAAAACAGCCGCCTTGCTGCTTATTCTGTGGCCCTGAAGTGTCTGAGAAGATTCAGACTTGGGAGTAGATTGTGTTGCATCTGGCAGCGGTTTCCACTCCTGTGGCTCGGGGGTCATAATGTTCATGTTGCAGGAGGCAGTGGAGAAGATCTTCTCTTTTTGATCTCCCTCCGTAATATTATGCTGCAACCTGGGTACTTCACCCAAATACTGCTTAACTTTACAAAGTGAAGACACCACCGTGTATTGTAGTCACAGTTCCTGTATTTAAACACGAGTTAACAAATCCAATAGATATGGGCTTGCCCTCGTTGCAGCAGGCATAGGGAAGGCAGGTGGCACAAGCATTCCAAGGGCAGGTGTGAGAGGGGAAATAAGAGGCAGAGAAAGGGGGTACACTAACAAAGAGGAGAGGCAGGAGTCAGGAGCGAGATGAAAGGGGGGAGGAGGCTGAGTGTCTGACTATTTGTCTGCATTATAATTCCTATTATAAGATCTGTTTGGGTGTCTCTGCTTTACAGTTTCAAGACTGAGATGTGTTTGCTTGTTAGTTGTGTATTTGTCTGTCTACTTGGCAATCCCCAGTAGAGAGGTGTGTGTACACCTGTGAGTGAGCATGGGTCTCTGTGGAGCTAGGTGAAGGTACAAGAGCAAAGCTGTGTGAAGTGAGGGGAGGGGAGGTGCAGTGACTGATCTATGTTTATGAGTCCCAGCACTAACTGCTTTATTAACCTTCCTGCTTCCTCAAATTTGCTTGAAAATGCACCGTTTGTCCACTCTTTTTTCAAAATTTTCTTGGGGGGAGAACCCCCCCAAACCCCCTGTAGGTTGTTTCGTGCTCGCTTGCTATGCTTGCTCGCCACAGTGCAGTACCACAATAATGTTACGCCACACCACTTTCAAATGTCACCAGCCGCCACTGACAGGGGGAGAGGGTGTAGGGGTGGCCGGCCCCCGTATTTTGTGCCAGATGGGCGAGTACGACTGTTTAGAGTGTTGTCTGAGCTGTAAACTCTGTACTATTCTGCTTCGTCAGGGGTATGGGGATGTGAGTGCCCTGCATCCTCCACGCATGCGTGACCGCAGGTAGGTTTGCAGCGGTTCCCATATGTCTCTAGGCCAGGCCTGGGTGGGCATAAGGTCCCAGTAGGCTGATAGCTGCCTCTGGAGGAACTCCACATCTCTGAGCCATTCCTCCCTGTGTGGGACCCGGCGACCACTCCAGTACATCGTTAAGCGTCTTTTTGCAAGCAGCAGGAGCATGGCCGCCAATTTTCTGCCACCCGTCGGCAGGTACTTCACATACCCAAGCTGCGTGGTCAAGGGGGATTATTCTATTTGAAGGTCAAGCATCTCATCGATTGCCTCAAAAATGATCTCCCAGTATTGATGAATGCTGGGACATTCCCAGGCGAGGTGGAGGAAGGTCACATCGGGGGACCTGCATCGCCGGCAGCGCGCCTCATCCAACAGGCCTATATTATGGAGCCATTCAGGTGATCTGTATAGTCTATGGAGAAATTTAAAATGGATGTGGTGGAGCCGGTAATTTGGGGATAGGGCTCAGGTCTGCGCGCAGCATAAGGTTCACTGCTCCGGCGTAATTGATATGCCAAGCGAGGCCTCCCATTCCTGCTGAGCTCTCAGGGTACAGATGGGCACTGTGTGCTGCATGTCGGTGTATAATTGCGTCATCAACTTGTGTGGGGATGGTTTTTAAAAAAAACGCTTGAGTGTGTGGAATGTGGGTGGTGCAGCAAGAAAGGAGCCGAGGTAAGCGCGCAGTGGCGCTCGCAGCTGATAGGTCATCTGTTCTAGTGAATCTCTATGAAGTTCCCCTCCCGAAACGCGTCTCCCATTTTGTTAAATTGGAGTTTTCTCAGACGAACGCAGGAAGGGCAACGCAGGATGTCGGGGCAGGGGGACAGAGGGGGCATATAGCTCCTACAGCCGTGCTCTGCGTGCATCCCACCGTATCCACTCTGGGGTTCAGCCGAGGCAGCGCTCTATATATAGCCATACGTAATGGGTGCGGTGCTACTTGGTCATGTTCAAGCGCAGTGTGCGCCATGAACTGTGTGGGGAACACCCAGTGGAATCCAAATTGCGGCTGAGTGCAGCAATAATATTAGTCAAAGTCAGGCGCACCCAGGCCACGCTGCTCAAAGGGTAATGTAAGGGTTTCCCAATCCCAGGAGATTCTGGGCTGTTACCCAGCCCATGCCTATGTGATCATATTAAAGATTAATCTTCGCCTGAAACTGTTGGTAAGTTGGAGGGGAATACTGATGAAAAGGTAAAGGAACTTAGGTAAGATCACCATTTTTGCAATGGCCAGCCGTCCCGTCAAAGTAAAAGTCTCTTCCAACCCTTTAATAAATTCTCGAGCCAGTCCATAAGTCGGCCATAGTTGGAGCACCATAGTTTCTCGATAGTGTGACTTAACTAAATACCGAGGCACTTCACGGGCACTCAGTCCACAGCAGCTGGAACTCTGACTGGAATTTTGCTGTGACCTCCGCCAGCGGGAAAATCACAGGCTTTACCCAGTTTATAAGTATTCCTGAAAGTACGCCAAACCTGAGGAACTCCCTGACCAGGGGGTCCAAGTTTTCACCGTGACATCATCCGCGTATAAAGAGACAAGTATGGTAAACGCCAGTCCACAGTGTGCGTGGTGCTGTTGTATGCGGGCCATGGCTATGGCAAAAAGTAGGGGCGACAGAGGGCACCCCTGATGTGTGCCGCGGGAGACAGGAAATGGAGAAGATATCATGCCATTAACCCTGATCCGCACTGATGGGTGGGAGTACAAGAGTGCAATGAGTTTAATAAATTTAGCGCTGAGCCCTATACAGGCAAGAAGCGCAAATAGGTATGGCCACTCTAACTAATCAAATGCTTTGGTAGCATCTAGAAAAATCGCCGCCTCTTGCAGCTTTGGGTCAACCTCCTGCATTGTGGCAAAGAGTGTGCATGAATTATGCATGGTGGCTCTACCTGGAACAAACCCGCACTGGTTGGGTCGCAACACCAAGAGCAGCAATGGGAGAAGCGGTGCTGCTATCAACTTAGCCAGTATCCTATTGTCCACGTTGATCATGGACAGCTGCAGGTAAGAGTTGCACCTCAGAGGGTCTTTATCTGGTTTCAGAATCGTGATAATGAGTGCCTCTCGAAGCGAAGGGGGGAGCTCTCCTTGTTCAAGGGATTCCTCATACATATTTATGAGGTGCGGGGCTAGTAGTGTTGGGTATTCCTTGTAGAATGTGGCTGATAGGCCATCAAGGCCTGGGGTTTTGTCACCTGGCAAAGCCTGAATGGTTCTGACCACCTCTTCCTCCGTGAACGGCTCATCCAGATATGATCTATGGCCTTCCTCCAGTCACAACAGCTGTACTCCTCTAGTTTGGGGGTTGCCGTCCCTTGTTGGGTACTGTATAAGGACAAATAGAAGGAGACCATTTCAGACTGAACAGCTGCCTGACCTATCGCCAGGTTATTCTCAGAGGTGCGTAGCTCTGAGATGTAGTCACTGGCCCAGGGCTTCCTGAGGAGGCCCACACGTGTCTTCCCAGCACAATATCCCTCTCTGTACTTCCAGGCCCTAGTCTCCTTACTAAGGTAGTGGGCTTCACGTGTGGCTGCCTCCTCAAAGTTACCTATTTTTTCTCTGATTTGACGCAGAGAGTCTCCATTGTTAGTGTTGAAAAAGTCTTTTTCTAAGGCCTGTATTTCTTTTTCAACTCGCTTAAGGTCCTCCTGGAGTGAGCGAAGAACTCCGGTCTGCCTAGTGATGCATTCTCCCTGTATGACGGTTTTGAACGCTTCCCATAGAGTCGAGGTGGAGTCGACTGTGCCCTCGTTGAGTGTCCTAATCAGGACCCCAGCCTATCTGCTTTCTCCTTAAACTATTGTGCTATGTACTTAGGTACACACCAGATTTTATACTTGGGTACCCTTGTCAGTCCCTGGTATATGATACCCATGTACCCAGGGCATAGGTACCGCAGAGGTCTCCCCTGGGCTGCAACATGTATTATGCCATCCATGAGAGACCATTCAAAATGGAACTACAGGCCTGCCATTACAGCCTGTGTAAGTTGGTGCATGCACCACTTACTAAAGATATAGGTTTACTATATCTAAGGGTCACTGCACTTAAAACCTATAAGTCACCCCTATAGCAGGCCTTTATAATCCTGAGGGCATGGTGCTTGGTTGTAAGTGAGAGGGTGCCCCTGCATGAGCAGGACGCCCCTGCAGCCTACGGAGTCCATTCTCCCGGGTTGTCAGTGAAGCAGCCATATACTTTTAGAGGGGCACCGCATAATCGCGTGATGACCATCGCGAAAGCGGCTGCAACGAATCCTATCATGTTTGGTATCAAACATGTTGGAATCATACCCCCACATCATTAACGGTGTGGGAGGTATGATTCCAAGCACTGGAAGAGCCCTCCGTTAGGCCCTCAGTGTTCCCGGTACCAGCCTTCTAGTCCCGGATAGCACAAAATGGTTGCTGCTGACCAGAGACACATTTCTGCCCTCCTGCTGCCGAGCCTAGCTCGAGCAGGGGAAGGCAGAACAATAAGCATCCTGTCACAGGGAGGTGTGACCACCTCCCAGACAGGATTTAGTGTATTATGGCTGGGTGGGTGCTCTTGCCAGCGCCTGTAAGTCTGCATGAGGGGCACATTTGGTGTCCCTGTGCATAGTCCAGTTCAAACCAGTCCTGGGAGTCATTGACCCCGCTCTGGCGCGAAACTTGACAAAGGACATGGGAGTAACCTCCCCCCTGTCCAGGGGAGGTTACTCCCATGTCCCATGACCCTGGGAGGGTCCCCTGAATCTTCCCAACCCTTTACTTAGGGTACTTAAGGGCTTACCTGGGTGTAGGTCCCTACATTCATCGTGGGATAAGATTCAGAACTGAAACCACTGCACTTCTACCATCTGGGCACTTTGGACTTCGCTGGACTTCATTTGGGCCTGACTTTGTTTCCCTTCCAGTCAGCTGCATCGTCTGTGCCTGTGCATCATGCAGGAACCTTCCAAGGCCTGTGAAGCATCAAGGACAACCAAAGTATTCTCCCTTGGAGTGAAGGAGTCACTCCCCTGCATTTGCAGGCACCGCAACGAAGATGACTGGTCTGCAGATCCTGAGGTCCTCCAGACTCCGTAGGCTCTGCAACACAGGTAATGATTTTCCTCTGCTCCCGAAGCCTGCTCTACCCTCTTACCAAGTTTGAGGCCAGTAGTCCTTGTGGGATCTGCAATAACCGAACCTCTGGGTACTGCGTCCCTTTGCAGTTGCAAAGGCTCGTTGACATCTTTGCAAGAAAATCTTTGGGCTCCAAGTAGCCCCAACCTCGAGCATCTCCAGTGACCAGAATCTTTGGCCACACCGCATCTTGTGCATCGTGGCCTGCATCATTTGGTGAGCTGCTTGAGGTCCTCTCGTGACTCCTATGCCATTGGCCTGTGGGTCCATTTCAGGGTCAATTTTGTTTTCCTTGGACTCCCATGATTGCTTGGGGCCTGCCCTGACTTCCCTGCTTGTGGTGAGTCTCCTGGACCTTGCTGGTCCCAACTGTGCACCTGCTTGACTTCCTGCGTGGGTTGCATTTGCCAAGGTTTGTTAATGTTCCCGCCGGACACCGACCCCTCAGCACTCAACATCCTTCATGGGACAGCTTGTATCCAGGCCCTGGTCATCCTCAGCATTGCCTGGTCCCCGCAGCTGCACAGGCAAGGTCACCGTCAACTTATTTGAAGCACCAGACATTGGAGGGCATCCGTCTTCCAAGTCTCCTGGTCACGTGCAAGTGATATAGACTCTGTCCCCTCTGATCTCAGGTACTCCTCTTCAAGAATCCATGTTTGGATTCCTCCAGACACTTTCTCCTCTTCCAACAGCGGCACTTTCCAGAAGTCCTCCATTGGATTCGACTGCGGTTTCCGATGCCACTTCACACCTATGCACCCGGCTCCCCTGGGATAGGCAACTTGGGTACCACGGTATCCACGGGTGGGGTGGCTCTCCAATCTTCTGTCTTCCATGGGGTTTCTTCAGGGTCCACTGGGAAGGGTCCCTAATCTTTAAAATTCCAACCGTGACTTGCACATAGACTTGTATCGAGCACGGGTCGTGTTCACACACTGCACACACTCTCCGTGGGGTCCCTATCTGCTTACCTTGGGTGGTTCTGTGGGTTCCCAGCAATTCTACGTCCTTTCGACATTGTCCTGACTTGAGTCGTGGTTCTTATACCACTTTCTTAGGATATGATTTGTTCCCCCCCTGGTGCCCACTGTGTATTAGTGCTATTTACTGTGATTTCTTTGCTTAAGTATTGTGTGCTTCGTATCTATCTCCATGTAGGAGATACTTTAACATACTAGATAGTGTTATATAATAAATACATATTTTTATAAATACTTTGTGTGGTTCTCTTTCATTTAATCTATACTATAAGATTACATTCTGGTAAAACAAGCTGCTTTACACTCCTTCAAGACTAAGCCTGAAGGCTGCTCTCCACAGCTACCACTTGGATAGCTTTCTAAGGTTGTCTGAGACCTCTTAAATCACCATAAGGGTTATCTGGACTGGTACAGGGTGCCCACTTACATTAGTGGACATCATATACCAGGCCAGCCTCCCACACCTGTCTAATGGTTTCCTGGAACACTTGGTCGCGCAGCGCTTCAGGTGGAAGCCTTCAACTGAATGCCCTGGCCGGGTACTCAGGTATGTCAAGTGTGATCAGCACTGGAGAGTGATCAGAAAGGGTCCAGGGCAAGTGTGCTACCACCGTGACCCAGGCCATTGCATTGTGGGAAGCCAATCAATAGTCAATCCTCGACCAGGAAGGCCGGGCAGAAGACACAGACGTGCCCTGTGCACTATTGGGATTTTTGCTCCTCCAAACGTCTACCAGACCGCCGCCCGCTATTATGGAATGCAATTGCGCTGTAGCTCTAGGATGGGTACAGCGGAAGTCACCTGATCTTTCTTTTCTAGAGTCGAGCACTACATCGTAGTCTACTCCCCCCAGTATCGCGCCCGGACCGACAGAGTCCGCAAGTCTCCAAATCTCTACAAAGAGATCCGGGTCGTCAATATTGGAACCATATATTGAGATCAGCCTGATAGGCTGGCCCCCCAATGAGCCCGCTATCATCACATATCTTCCTTGTTTGTCGCATATGACCATGTGCGTATGCCAGTGTTATCCTTTCCTAATGAGTATGACCACCCCATGCGCATAGTTCGAGTAGCACACTACATGCCTATCACCCATCCACCCTGCTTGTAAGTGCTCACGCGTGTGCTCTGTGAGGTGAAGCTCTTGCAGGAAGCAGATGTCTGCCCCATGGAGATCTAGATGTGCGGCAAACATTCTCACTTTAATCTTGTCATTCAGGCTACGTACATTCCATGTAATCCACTTCAGTCTAGTCATCTCATTCTATCTTGCATCTGGTCATTCAGCGTCAAGTGCTTCCACGCTGTCGGAAGTGCCCCATGCAGCGCAGTGAATGGGGCAGAGGCCGGTCGGGGAAGAGGAAAGGGAAGGAATGAAGGGACTACACATTTAGAATGCAACAGCAAAAACACCCCCATGAAACTATCCCTCCTCCCAATCCAGCCCCCCAAACAGGCTGAATATTGTCCCCCCAATACGCTGCAATACCAACTAAAGTCTTTGATCACACAGAGAATGGGAATCATCTCTAGAGAAGAGCCGCTGGGTGCCCAGCGCATCCCAGCCGGTAGTATCTGGGTGGCTGGACAGATCTTGCACAGTGAGTCAGGTCACCTCAGTGCTATCCAAGCAGCATCAACAAGCATAAACCATTGTTCAAATGGGAGATAAAGGGGGGATAGTTACTGACCTACAGATAGCCTCTTGTTGTCATGGAGAGGCTGGCATTTGCTATAACTCAGGGATCAGTAGCATTATTCGTGTTCAATCATTGTCACTGGTGCGGCCTCCCTCTACCGGGTCTTTTCCTGATCGTAATAGCGGCTTGGCCGAAGAGAGGTCCCTCACGAACATTGCCCCACTCTTCGGATCTGTAAAGTACGAGGTCTTTTCGGCATGGAGCACGCGCAGCTTCCCCAGGTATAGTAGGGAATATTTGACATCAAGTTGCTGCAGGGTTCGTTTAACCGCTAGGTATTCTCTTCTGGCCACTTGCTCCGCTAGAGTGAAATTGGGATAGAAGAACACTGAGGTCCCTTGATACACAACGTTCTGCTGGTCTCTCGCTAGTCATAGCATCGTGTCTCTGTCCCGATAGTTTAATAGGCGTGCGATAATCAGTCTAGCAGGCATGCCTGGCGGTGGACTGGGTTCAATTGATCTGTGCGCTCTTTCTACAATGCACATGGGTGACAGCGAGTTCCCAAAGAGAGACCCCAGCTTTTCTTCTACGTAGTCTTCCACTTGCGCCATTGCGGTGGACTCTGGCACCCCCACGATTCGCAGGTTGTTGCAGCGCAACCTGGCATCCAAATCCTCATTCTTGGTTCTGATCACCTCCAGTACCTTTTCCATACTGAGTTTTTCCTGGGTCGCCCCGCTCTCGTTCTCCAACGTGGCGGTGCGTTGTTCGACCTGCTCAATATGTTCTTCACGGTTAGTCACCTTCTCTTTAAGGTGGTCAAATCTGTCTGCGAGAGTGTCAATTTTATTATCAATAGCTGTGAGGAACTGTTTGAGGTCCCTGAACATTTCTCGAATGCCCGGTTCAGGGGGGGTACGCCTCCCGGTTCTGTGTCTTGCTGGATGTCCTCCAGGACAATTTCAATTGCCTGGTGTCAGCTTTCCCCATTCTACTGGTTTGCTTATATCTGCAGTGGGCCGTGTTCCCTGCTTTTCTGAGGCTTCCGATCTTCGGGCGAAGCTGGCAGTCAATCACGTGAATGCCCCAATCTGGAGAGCTGCCTGGTGGTCTGGACAGTGTCTTCTCCGGCTCCTAGTGAGTCCCACAGGGCATGGACCACGAGGCCCATGCACAGCTCGAGGGGGGAGCGGGGACTCTCCTACTCTAAAAGAGCTCAGTGTCTAAATGGCACCTATTGGGGACTCCCCCAGCCACAATCCGGGTGTAAGCATGTGAGAGTGCGTTATGTGTGTATCCTAATATGTTTGGTTCTCTTCTCGGTTTCGCTGTGAAGCAGCCGGAGACGTTGTCTCACTGCCCTGCGTCGCCGCCACTATAGGGGAGAGCCTGTGTAGTGATCCGTGAGTGTCTCGGTGCCGTTTCTCGCCCAATTACATCCAATTTAGCAAGCCCTGCTCTCATCAGTCCTGGTGGGCCAGCCGGTCTCCCTTTGTGATGGCTGTCGCACTCCGCCGTGTTACCCTTGGGGCCCAATCACCACAAGCGCTGGAGGCTCTGTCCACATGACACCCGAGTCGCCTTCCTCGGGCGGCTGCACAATGCGCTAGGCATGCGATCGCTGCAAGTCGGCTTGGCTGCCCAGTGCATGTGATTGCAGCCCAGCGGTGGCCCCCGGCAGTACTACTACCCTCTGCCGCGGTCTGCGGCGGTCGTCGGTGGCTCGGGCAGGCCTATCCTGCGGGGCTAACGGCCTACCTCCGTTGGCAGCCTCGGGTGCTCCTCCACTCTACAATGTAGATCGCGGTCGGTCCGCACAACGACAGCCCAGACACAGCCCTCCACTCCTCCGGGGGGGGCGCTCTCCAGCTGTCGTCCACAGCGAGCGCAGGCCCTTGTCTCCTTTACGTGCGAGTTGTGACGTTGCGTTTCCGATCTCGGTTGGGCGGCGTCCCTGCTCCGCTGCTGCAAGGCCAGTCTCCGTCTCGGGCCTTTTTTGCTTTTTTAACACTGCTTCTCACACAGGCGGCATATTTCGGGTCTCCATTGACATCTGGGTGCCCCCTGCTTGGTTACATGTGTCGATGCCAGCTGCAGATGCCTTATAATTGGCAGATTTGCTGTCCTGCCCGCAGCCTCACCAAATGGCGGCCATCTTGCTGCCGGGCTCGCTAGTGCCCCTTCAAGAATCTTACTTAAATGTACATCATATGAATGCCACCCTTTTTCATTATCATCATTGTCTGTCATGACAGATAAAGCTTTGCAGTACCAAGTAATCAGAGGTGTTATATCATGATCTAAAGTTGCTCTTCCCCCAAGGGAAAGAGCCTAGATCCTCAGCTATGTCCTGCTTGAAAAAAAGAGCTGTACGGCCCATATTGGAGAGGTCTGTTCACTGATCTTGTAGACCAGACGTAGGCCTAGCTGACTGAGACCTGAATGGAAGACACTTCCATGTGAAAGGATGTCCAGGTTGCCACAAGTACCTGCAGCCAAGTGGACTATGACCAAATCCGAGGAGTCTCGAAAACATCTGCATCATGAGAACTTTCAGTATGTGCCCAAGATACTGAACGATTGCACCTGCTGGTGAACCTACACAACCAACTCAACCTGTTGTCTGGACATCTGACCCACTGGCTATTAGTGTGCACCTGTACAATTGACCTAATTTTGCACAGGCTCATAGCCGGAGGAAAGTCAATCAACCTGGTCTCAATTTTGCAGAAGCAGTGTCACCCATTCCTGTTTCCAAAAGGAGCTCCAAGAGTTCCCCCTTTCACCTTAGATACCTGGGCACTTACTGTTGGCTGAGGCTGGTCAGACTGAGCTCGGTAACATTGGAATCATAGCCCTGTGGTTTATGATATCCTAACTATTGCTGTTGGAAGCACCATTTGTACCCTAATCCTAAAGGTGGGGCCTTCACTTCACCCTGTGTCGGTAATGAGCCAAATTCGATTGCTTGGCCCGATGGCTTCCACGTCGACAGCAAACTCATCGTTATAACCAGTTGTTACCAAAAGACAGATGAATCTCATTGGGCGCAAGCTATAAGGTATCACTCTGTCTTCTGTACTCAGAACCTTCATGGGAATAGTTTGGACAGGGTACTGATTGCCTGAGCTTTGCCCATGATCCAATGCCACTACTACAGGAACCTGGATCACCAGTTTTGATGTGACTTTGAAAACTTCAATTTTTCAAACTGTTAGCAGCCTCATTTTGTGGTTTGGAATCCCATATCACTTTTTGGGTCGCGGTCCGCTGAGTTAAGGGTAAAAATATTTTAGCATTGAAGATATACTGTAGCAGTTCATGACTGGATTATAATTGATACATATGAGAGTAGTTCTCAGGGGTTACTCGAGGACATAAGAACTGATCTGTTATGTGCAAACAATGCAAATAGTGTTACAGTGTCACCATGTACATTTGGCTTTTGTTACTATAATTTTTCCAAGCACTATAATAACATTTGGGGCCATAATATCCCCAAAACATGTTTGAACTTTTTATTTTTCTGTATTGTGCATTTTTTTTAATTTAATCCACTTTTCCAATATTAACCTCAGACCCCTTCAGTTGATTTCATTTTGTGAATAACTGTGTCGTATTTTTTGTGAATTCCAAATCTACTGTCACCTATTTGAGTCACTCATGACAACTTCCTCAATGAAATGTGCATACTTTAATTACTACTGTGTCAAAGGGAGGGAGCATGCCCTGGCCTGCTCAGTGCACTAGCACAATGAGACACAGCTTGCGTCCACCCCTTCCCCTTATTATGGCAGTGCATATCCTAGTGAACTTAAAAGTCAACTCATAGTTTGAATAACAATAGCAAGTGTCTTACAATACTTACCTAAATCACCGTGGAAGTCAAAATTCTGTTTCAGTAAGTTGAAAGAGGCTCCCTAAAACTGATGCACAATTTGCTATGTAAACTCTAATTAACTGTGATTATCTTAACTGGCAGGTGCCTCTTCTGAACTTGGACTTTCTGGACTTAGGGTACTCTAACGCCAAGTACGTCCGGCAGGGAGGCAGCTGCCCTGAACAGGGTTGGTTCCAATCTCTCTCTCTGTGGATGACCTTAGGGCACCTATTTTCTACATTTTGGAAATAATTTCTGGATACGAGTAATTCTGGCACAGGTAGGACTAGTTCTTCCAGTGTAACAAGCAGCGCTGCTTCTAGCTGTCAGGAGTCAAAGTCTTCCTCCTGCTTCTTACTGACTAGTTACTGAAGTGTCATTAGGCCTCATGGCAGGCTTTTGTTAAAGAAGGTCCAGTATATAATAGTTAGGTTATCTAAGTCCAATCACTAAAATGTTCCCTTGGGCTAAATTCCCACGTTTTTCTACAGTCTGACGTAGTTCCTGTTTTAAGAGCATGTCCAGTGCTACTTAGATTATCTCAGAAGTCTTTTCAAATAAAGATCCTGCATGGCTTGAGGCATCCATTGGCAATTCTTCTGCCATCCAGATTCACCTACTGATAACAGTTCAGCTGAGCCTACTTTAAAGGCATTTCAGCTTCTGCTGGCCTTTCCACATAATGCTCCACAGAGCAGTGGAGATAGAGTCTGCTGATGGCACAGGTATTCACTAGCACATTTGAGGGCAGCAAGCCTTTTCACCCCTGCCTTTCTTACTGGGCATTGTGAGTGTTCCACATCAAATGCCAGGATTCTAACAGTGTAGGCAGTGTAGCTAAGAGGCATGAACAGATAGTAAGTCATTCGGTCAAACGTGTGAATGCCTAGATATCCTATTAAGCTGGCCCAGTTACACAACATTCCATATCTCATAAGTACCAAAACAACACCAGCTATCTAATGACTTACTGCATATTTTATCTTTTGATCTTTTCAGGCCAATATGAGTTTCTAATTCTTTTATTTCTAGCCTTATGAAACAGGAGCACTGCAACACATCTGTTAGTGGTCGAGAAAGCACTCTAAGATGCATGACATATATTATGAAGTGTGGAAAAAATATCATGCTCTACAATTTCAAACTTACCCAAATGGAACATGTAGGGTGCCCTATCAGTTTAATGTTGCCTTACAATAAGCTAGTGATATCTTACTATTTTCCAGTGGAAGTGTGAGGCCCTAAGAAGCAGTCCAATCAATGCTACAATAGCAGGCGCTGCATTTCAAGAATAAGGCATTCAGTTGTAGCACAGAATATGTGTTTGGCAGTGTTTCAACAGGCATCTTTCCACAGGATATGTCAAGAACCCAGAAGTCCGAAACGAAGAAATATAGTGAAAAATACACTAAGCAGATCAATTTCTTACACCTCTCTCTCTTTCTCTCTTCTTTCTGTTTAACTTACTCCATTTTTGAGCTTTTCTTGTTATTTTTGCATCTCTTTCCTTATATTTTCTATTTGAATACTGCTACATTCTTACCATTTCATCCTGTACTGCATGACACTGTTGGTGGAGAAAATAAGGGAGTTACTAAGGCCACAGAAGCCCACCATGTTACATGTAATATTGATCTGAATAGCACACTAATCACCCAAGAGGGTATCCAGGCGCTTGGGCAGGTGCATAGGTTTGTGGTCCCCAAGGTTTTTATATGAAGAGCCAGGTCCTCAGGTTCTGGAAGAACTCAAGAAGTGAGGAGTAGGCTCTGATGTGTTGAAGGAGGTTGCTCCATGTCTTGGGTGCAATGTAGGAGAATGAGCAACCTCCAGTTTTGCCTTTGTGTATACAGGAATGTGTTTGAGTGAGAGTGAGACAGAGCGTAGGTGTCTGGTGGGTTGGTGAAAGTGTAAGCAGCTGTTCAGGTATTCTGGTCCTGTGTTGAGTATGGGCTTTTTATGTGTGCATGAGAAGTTTGAATTGGCTGCACTTATACCATGTCCATGACCTATGGATTTAAGAGTATATTTTGATCCAGTGATGGGAGAGAGGAAGCCGTAAAAGTAAATTTCTCTCAAATCGAAAGCATTGTCTTCCCAACCGCTTAAACTGAACCATGGTGTGGATAAAAATCCTCAAGGCAGATCTGGTTTTGATGAGTCTTAGTTTTCTGGACTATTGAAAGGAGTTAAGCCCATCTTAAAAAGTACGCAATATGTTCCACGAGCTGACAATGCAATTCTTTTCTCTAATGCTCTACATAATTGTAGAAAGAATGTTTTTACAAATCAATGATAATGCATTTTTTGCACAAAATGCACTGAAGAGGTGATTATTGAGTCATGCATTTATTTTAAAGTATACATTGCAACTGTATTCATTTTAACAATGTCAAATCTTAATACCAAGGTAGAACATGATTGCACAGTTTTAAGGCTGTTTAATTGAAGAGAGGCATTAATAGATGAAGGCTTTTATTTTCTGGATCACTTGTCACGCTCCCATCCTAGAAACTGCCTGAGTTACTTTCCCTGCTTTTGTCCCTTGTCTTTACCCTGGCACTTTCCTTCATGCCCCTGGCCTTGGCTCTCTTCAAGCCCCTTTCTTTCTTTTCCATGTTCTTGTCCCTTTCCCTTGTCCTCTGCTTGGCCCTTTCCTAGTTTGTCTCCATAGCCTTGCATCTGGTCTTGTCCCAGGCTACCTCCAAGGTGTTTTTCTTCATCTTTTCCCTGACCATATCCCTGGTCTTTCCCCTGTTCTTTTCCATGTCCATATCCCTCGTCTTTTCCCTGGTCGTATTCTTCACCTTTTCCCTGACCATGTCCTTGTGCTACTCCGTGGCATGTTCCTTGAACTCCTTGTTGCCCATGTTCCTGGCCATGACCTTGGCTTGCTCCATAGTCTTTTTCTTTGCCAGGACTGATTCCTTGTCCT
This sequence comes from Calotriton arnoldi, assembly GCA_963921515.1. Lineage (NCBI taxonomy): Eukaryota > Metazoa > Chordata > Amphibia > Caudata > Salamandridae > Calotriton > Calotriton arnoldi. The sequence goes on from CAWUFW010014715.1 coordinate 108,039, forward strand.
TCTTGATGACCATGACCCTTGTCTTGTCCTTTGTCCTGGCCTTGGTCTTGCTTTTGTAAGAGGAGGTCTTTTCGAACTCCACACGTTCCTTCACTTTCTTTTCCCTAGTGAGAAAAGAAAGAAAACAAGAGGGAGGGATGGTCAGTTTATGGTTCACTAAAACGAATCAAATCTGTTTAGTGTAAAGCCCAGTTATTTAACAAATAGAAGCATCCACAATGCACATGCAGAATGCACAATCATCATATTTATCAGGTGATCAGTGAAGCAATGACATGCGCAATACAGAACCTTTAAAGAACAAGCATATGTGTCTCATTTGAACCACCCCAATTTCTGCACATTTCGGCAGTTCTAGTGCAAGGATTCTCAGAGCTTTAGTCAAAATTATATTTTCCTACTTTGGGGCTCCCTCTCCTGTAGCAAAACTGCCATTTGTGAGATCTCTTGGTATAATTTGGCACCCTCATATGGCATCTTGTGATGGCACAGTAATGCAACTGCCCCTACTTGTCTTAATATAGTACTGGCCCTGGATTTGGGAAGGGCAACAGCATGTAAGAGAATACCATTTCATACATCTACATGCAGCGTATGAACAGTTAAATGACATGAAAGGTATATCTTTTTGTTTTTCATGTTTTTTAATTTCATATTCCGATAAACAGGTTACACTGTTTTTAGGTCGAGCCTATAGCGGCAGCGCGCATGCGCTGCTCGCTTTGCGAGGCATGCAGTATTCAGTATGAGTGGAAGCTCCATGGAAACTCCGCCCACTCTCCGCCCATCTTTTTTATTGGCTTGTGTTTTAAATGCTGCCTTCCAATTGGTTTTAGGCTTGTTAGTCCCTTCCTTATGACGGCCATGTCGTCATTTGTATCCCTCCATAGCAACTGGCCCCTTTACTTCGTGTGTTGCACAGTATGTTTTTTTAGATTGTGAGCACTACTTTCTTCCCGTGCCTCCCCCCCCTCTCCCGCAGTCCGTGCCTTCTCGCCCCCCCCTTGTTCAGACCTTTTCGCCTGCCTGCACTCCCGTTTTCAATGCAATAGGTCTCGCGTAAATGCGAGTCCTATTGCATTGCAAATGCTTGTTTGTGCGGCTGCCAGTCCATACGGAGCAGGCTTGGATATACAGTGCACCCATCATTTAGTGCTCGGTGCTGGCTCTGTTTCACAACACCGAATGGGCCCGCAGTTTACATTCTTCGCTCTGCAGTTAGTTGTGCCCCTGCCAGGTTTACATAGTTTCGGTCCAAGTCAATGAATACCTCACTGTGAGTTTCGCCGCAGCGTTGTGCGGAGGAGCCGTGAAGAGCCGGTGTCGCTCCCCACAGCCTGAGCCGCCCGGCTCTGCCATGGCCAGGTGATGCTGCAGTAACACCGTCCATGGGCTCAGGGCTCGGTTCCTGGAAGGATTACTTACAGCGGCCGCAGAAGCCGTCTTCTGTCCCTGAAGGACTTTCAATAATCTACAGTGAATTAATGGTCATGATAATGCGCTCTGTTGAAAGGGATGTGATCTGTTACTCAAGGAGTTATTTTCAGTGCGGGTGTTTATAAGCATGGCGGCCACCTGTCCCGATTAGAAAACTGATTAGCCTGCCTCGCCTAGCCATGCCAACGCCACGTGGGAATCTCCCGCAGACCACGTACCGTAAGGGAGCCTCAGAAAGACTGGCTGATGCTGACGGGCCCTCCTCACCCTATGGCGAAGATTCCACCTGCCTCTGGCTTGCAGTAAGACGCTCTCGCCTTTCACCTCCCCACAACGAGACATCCCGCCAACGAGAAGTTTGGTACCTTTGCCCCCAGGTGTGGTGTGCAGCACTTCTGTGGAGGTTTCAAACATAAGCAAAGGTGCACCACCAAGAGACAAACACACAGGGAAAAATCAGATCCGTGTTCAAAGATGTATTCTTAAAGTTCTTCTTTTATTCACAAAGGATTAAAAGTGATCAGGATGAACTGAACAGCCGACGCGTTTCGTCCATACACATGGACTTCTTCAGGGCATAAATAAGGCACTCATGAGATGTGACATCAATGTGTCCGTGGCGTACCAAGGCAGCAAGGGATGTCATGAATCCCGTCCACTTATATTATTTGAGAGAGCGAGGTACACTTCACGTAGGTGAAATAAAACCACAGCAGGCTAAGTGCAGTTAGTACTAAGCGTCCGTCCTGACGCTACCTGACAGGAGACGTTCCGGCCGTGATTTCCGACTTATTGAGGTTGGAAATGGCATTTGCCCTAAATATTGGGTCCACCTTATCTTGGTGTGACTGACGTCTTAGTACTCCCCTTTTCTAATTTCCAAAAATTTGACACGTATGACTGAGCACTATTAAAAACTGGGCACTTGTAAAATCTTTTTACACATTACTAGAGCTGTGCTGTGGCGGAAAGTAAGTTCCTTGCTGTAGCCTGGAAGGATGCTAGTTTCAGTATGTCATCTGGCCCATTGCTCCAGCGGGCCCATGTATGACACTGATAACTATGAACTTGATCCTTTCCTCCACGAAGAGCAGGTGGAGTGGTTCCTTTTTACATAGTCTAGTTTTAGCTTACTGGTTCTGTAATCTTTACAGTCTTTGACTTTTTTTGGAGAGCCATTGTTAATGATGTTGCAATGATCCAGGCTTATGTCCACTCATGTGCTACGCTGCTCCCCGTGATGATTGACTTAGAGTAGTGAAAGGACAGACTGCTGTATAACTAGCTGAAGGGTGGCGAGAATGACTATAATGCTCATTTATGGTGTGAACAAGCGGGTAGTGTTAAATAAAACTCCTGAATTTTGTGCCTTTTGTGAGGTGTATGGAGCTGATCTTAGACATGAATTCCAAGGAAATACTCAATATTCCAGCCCTTGCTCTTCCCAGGTCCAGAATCTTGGTTTTGGTTCCTTTCAGTCAAAGGAAGCATGGTTTACTGGCTCATTGTCACATTTTAGGTGAATAGGGACATCATCAGCATACATTTCGAAGTGCACCTGGAACTGCTCTAAAACCAGTCCCAAAAGTGATTGTAGGAGGGTTTCAAGGTACTTCTTGAACTGAGTGTCTTGAATCTAGGGGACACTCACTCCTGGTACAGAAGATTTGCTTTTGTGTGCTCTTAGCGCAGCTTCTGAATTTGCAACCTAGCTTAGGCCCTGCTCCATGTGATGCAGAGGCTGTGAGATATATAGTTTGTCTGTGTGATTGTCTGACATAATGCGGTTGATTGCTTTGAAGATGGCGCAGTACACTTTGAGTTTTATTTGGACATAAACCAAAATCAGATGAAGAGCAACTTACAGGATGGCCTTCATCATGGCTAAAGTGGTGTTAGGTGGGTCAGCAAGGAGAGAATTCCATCAATACATGTTCAGTAATACCAGGTCTGGATTGTGGAGCAGAAGTTGAAAACTGATGGCTATGACTTGATCTTCTGAAGGAGATTTAGCTGAAGCTAGACAATTCGAAACATTTTGCTTGTTAGCTTTATGAAGGTGAGATTTGCATCAATGTAGAGACCAAGTGACTCAGTGTAATTGGAAAGAGATTTTGTATAAGGCCATGCAAGTGAGCCTAGCCTAAATTTCAGGTTGATAAATGCCACCATTGATGAGGGCAAATACCTTTTTGGAAGAGTTTAATTTGAGATCAGATGACAGACATCAGGATTTATGTAATATGGAGGCTTTGATGGCAGGAAAGTTTCCGGTAATACTGCATTGGTGGCAGCACCTTAATCGGTATTCTTGGTGCAGTGTTGGCAATCAGTGGATCTTGAAGCTGACTGTCAAAGTGTCTTTCCTGGAAGTTTTCCACAAAGGAAGGAAAACAACCGGAAGGTCATTGGAGATTTCACAGGGTTTAGGCGTGGTTTCTTCTAGAGTTGGAACAAGTGTCTGTGAAGTGAGAAAACATTGTAGAACACAGCAGTTTGTTGAGAGAAGAGAAAAAGACCTCTTCGTTTGTGGTGCCTTTAAAGGAAGATAGTAATAACATTTCACAGTGGGGTAAAGCATCTCCCTTTTAAGGGGTACATTTTGTTCACATCCAATCTTCGCCCATCACAAGTTCGTACATTAATACCTGTCCAGTATATAACTCTAATTTTGCCTTGTCTCCCCTCGCCACCCCTCCTCTTCTCTCTCTGGGACAGTCCGTAAGGCACATCTTTAATTCAAAACACTTGAAACTTTTGTGAAAATCCGAAAGTGTTTAGTCATTACACTCACTTTTATTTAACCTTTGAAAGATATTCCAGCAACGGGTTCCATGTTGCGTCGCAGTCCTCAACATCTTCAGTGAGGCGCGAAAAAAGTTTCTCTATGGCCATGATGAACCATAAGTGTGAGTGATGTTGGTTAATGTCTGGAGGATCCTTTTAAGGTTGAGCATTCGAGACCTCTTGTATATACTTTAGTATATACTTATATGTGTATGTACTTTGTGGGCTCTGGAGCCTTAGGACTTGTGTGCTTCGCTTAGGGACTTTTTTTCTGTTGAGCTGCCTCTATTTAACTGTCTTGATAGAAAACGACCAGTAGAGGTCAGTAAAATACCAGAATTGCTTTCTGCTGAGGGACTTTCTTTTTTTTCTTTTTCTGGCAACTGCCTCATTTAACTTTCTTGATAGAAAACGACCAGCAGAGATCAGTAAAATATCAGAATCACTTTAGCATTCTCTAGATTCCAGTCCATATAAATTGTCTTCCACGAGCACCCGTAGACAATAATATTTTTTTTAACCCTGGGTGTAGTGGGGCTACGCGGAGGGCCACGGAGGTATGAACAAACTCCATGGACCTCGTGGCCCTCCGCGTAGCCCCGCTACACCACCCACCTCCACCCCCTATAATATTAACAATAAATTATACAACTAATAAGTAAATTTAAACCACTTACCTGAACTGCGGCGTCCCCGGGCTGCCCTCCTCCTCTTCGTCACCGTTTCTGCTAATCCTTGCGAAAACTGCGCATGCACGCTCGCCCGCGCATTTCTCACAAGAAATGCGAAGGCGCGGAGGCGCGCGCATGCGCAGTTTGTGCAAAAATTAGCAGAAACGGCGATGAAGAGGAGCAGGGCAGCCCGGGGACGCCGCAGTTCAGGTAAGTGGTTTAAATTTACTTATTAGTTGTATAATTTATTGATAATATAGGGGGGTGGAGGCAGGGGGTGGCCAACTCCGCTACGCTGCGGAGTGTGCGGAGATTTGCCTTCTCCGCGGAACGCGGAGGAGGCAAATCTCCGCACACTCCGCGGGCGGAGCGGAGTTCTCCGCCCGGGGCTAATTTTTTTCAAATCTTGTATTTTCAGTGATATGACCACCGAAGGCCCTGATTTTATATTAAAAACAGAGCTTTGGACTATACCATTTCCCGCTGAAAGGCAATATTTCTCTCCATGTGTTCCCATACCTGGCGTGTCATGCAGTTTGGTGCTTACTTTCCCTCCATGTTAAAGAACAGTAGATGTTTCAGCACCCAGGCTAATGTGCTGCATAGCTAAATACATATAAGGTCCCAAAGGCGAGACCGATTGCATTGCAAATGCTTGTTAGTACAGCAACTATTTTCCAAGTTTTGTAACACCAGAAATGTTTGCATTGATGACACAATTGATGCCATTGTCAAGGAGATCAGAAATCACATACGGTAACGTAGATCTCAGCAGATCATTTATGGATGCTGTGTCCTCAACGCTGCGCCTATTCTGCTCACAAGGGTGCAGAAGGGAGAAGTCGCTCTGACAACACTTATTAAATAATAGAAAGAGCTGTAAATGGTTGCTTCTACTCTCTGTTATTTACTAATTTTAATTTATCTAGAAGCTAAGTTTCTCGTGTTTATGTATTTCCATTGGAAGAATTTTATGAATGTTACTTAATAGTACTGAAAGTGCAAAGTGTGACAGATATTAAAAACAACTCTTAACACTCAGTTGTGGATAGTATTATTAACATTGGAGTAAACATGTAATTTTTGGTAATTCACTAAGGTTTCCAGGAGTACACGTGTGAGGCTTGACAGGCCGATACTCACACAAGTATTGGCAGAAGATATTTGTGATTTCTTGTTTACGAACATGAGAAAGTAGTTCTGCATCCATACATATAAATAGTATACAATTGCACACAGGCAACTGTCTTGCATGAAAGCATCTGCACTTTCAAAGTTTTTTGTGCCCATTGTGAAAATATTTCTCCTTTGTGAGAAGCCCCTTCGCCTACATTCCCAGCCGTTTGTAGAAGTATTCCTCTCTTCCTATTCCCATCCAGTGGCGGCTTGTAGGTAACGGTGGTGGGGGGGCGAGGGCAGGGAGGGTTAGAAAAAAAAGACTTACTTGCTCGTCGCTGGTAACCAGCCGCACCCTCTTCTTCGTCCTTGTTGTTCTGCTGGCTCCCGGCAGCACCCAGGCTCCCCAAAGTCAATCACGATGCTGCTGTCACCATGACAGCAGCCTCGTGACTGGTATGAGCGCTGTGGTTTGGCGCTCAGACGGGAACTGGCAGCCTGTGCATGTTCTCCACCCAGGCTGTGCATTACAGCCTGGTGGAGAACATGCAAAGTGCGCATGACTGTTTGGCCAGTCCAAGACGGCCGGCCAAACAGTCATGTGCACTTAAGGTGCAGTAACCAGGGGGCGTGACCTGACCAGCGACTGTGATGGCCGCTTGGAGCTGAAGCTCCGTGGAACCCCTGCGCATCGTGCATGAAAAGCGGCATCAAAACCGTGCAAATGCCCGAAAACAGCTGTGGACCGTAAGTCGGAACAATAGGAGCACCACATGATCCCGTTTGCGCCCTGCAGAGTTGCTCTGAAGACTGCTTGACGATCGGACTGCCACATTCAGAATCGGGCTGCCGGAGCACGCAGTGATCGGTAAGTGTGCAGACCTCCACCCCCTTCTGATTCGAGAGCCGTGGTGCACTGGCAGACGAGAGGCCGCCCGCCTCGCACCAAGGTGTAAGAGCCACAGGGGTGAGGGGAGCGACGCTCTTTGAATCAGAGTCCCCAACGAGTGAGCTGGGTGCGGAGCTGATCTGCGGCGCGGCAGGGTGCACATTAACCATTCCCCACGCATTCCAAAGAAGAGTGGAACTGGCACTGCCCCCACGATTAAGGCTCCTAGTGCACGCTTAGCCTGTGCCAACTCCACACAGCTGCCCACGCAACGCAATAAGCACACTGCCCCACACACGCTGAGTCGTGGCCTGAGGGAGCGATTTACACCCAGAGGGGATGACGCGTAGAGAACCCAAACAGCGGCAAATGAAATTTGATGCACCAAAGGCCCAATACACTGCACAAGCCAGCGCGATGGCAGAAAGCGCATCCTCCGGCTCACTGGGCAAGAGCAACCCCCCCAGATACCAACGCCCTGCTGCTGGAGCTAAGGTCTGGCTTCAAGGCGCTAGACAATCGATTTGACGCCCTGGACAAAAGACTTGATGGTCTGGGCGAGCGCATAGACCGCCACGAGGCCCGGTTAGACGTGGCGGAGGGGCAGATATCGGACCTTGAGGACGGCGCAGCTCAGCCAACAAAATGGATGGAGCGGCTGGAAAGAGTCATGAAGACAGTTGCCACCAAAAATGAAGAATTGGAAGCCAGAAGTTGCAAAAACAATGTGCGCATAATGGGGGTGCCTGAATCCACCAACATGGGAACGCTCGATCAGTTCACCGAGAGAGTGCTGACAGAGTTGTTTGGAGCTGAGCAATTCACATCTACGTTCGTGGTAGAGCGAGCGCATAGAACACTGGGGCCGAGACCCAACCCTGGCTGCCCACTGAGACCCATCATGGCTAGGCTCCTGAACTTCAAAGACCGGGACATGGTGCTACGACTCGCCAGGGAAGCGGGGAATTTGTCTTGGCAGGGACCAACCATTTTCATCTATCCAGACTTCACAGCGCTCGTGCAGGAAGCCAGGCGCAAATTCACGGGAGTGAAAACCACACTACGTAACTAGGGCCTGCGTTATGGGATGTTATACCCTGCAAGACTCAAAGTTGACGTGAAGGGGAAAACAAGGATGTTCGACAATCCTACAGATGTTCAGAACTTTTGCAAGCAGTATTCCGGGGGGAACGTTTTGAACGTCAAAGCCTATCCTGGTGGAGCGTCACAGGGCGCCCAATCGGGCGAAAGCGCGGATCTTTTCTCAGCCAGCTGAGGTCCAATTCGATTGAACTGAGACCCTATTCCAGCGACGAAGCCGTAAGCACTGAACTGTACCGGAACTGTACATTGATATATTGTTGAAATGTTGGACATTAACGTATATGCTCAGATGAGGACACAGTTGGGCTAGATTTATAAAGAGAACAGATGCGTGGGGGGACCACGTGGCATTGCCACCCCCCCAGTGGTTTCACAATGACATTCGATTGGGGTTGTTTGCCGCGTTGGCGCAGTAAGAATGAACAGTTTAATCTATGAGGTAAAGGGGGTGAACCTAGCAGACAGCTACTAGGTTTGAGTGGGGGGAGGGGGTGGGGTAAAGTAGGAATTAGAATGTTGGAAGTTATTGTTCTGTTTTGTATGGTCGCAACAGCACATTACGCTAAAGGCTCGCAGACACGACACTATTTACTAACGCATCAACAATGGCACATCGGGTAGACACCCGTCGCTGCATGACAGTAACCCTGTACAAGTGTAACATAAGGGGTCTCAACAATCAGAAAAAGGGTAGGCAGATGCTCCAATACATGCGACAGCACAAAGCTGACTCTGTTTACTTGCAGGAAACGCACCTCTCACTAGCCCACCCACCACTTTTTCTCGAGTTACAGTTCTTCCTCCCGTGGAGTGGCAATTTTGATAAATAAAACATTGCCCTTTGTACATACCTCCACAGTTACTGATACAGAGGGATGCTTTATTTTGGTAGTGGGAAGACTGGCGGGTCACGAGGTCCTTCTAGCTAATGCTTACTCCCCGAACACAGACGACCCGGCCTTTTACACATGCTTACAGTCTCAGATAGGCACCATAGATGCTGACTACACCTTCCTGGGAGGAGACCTAAATATCCTACTAGACCCCAAACTTTGACAGTACTGCTATGTCCCCAGTTAACAAGCCCCGGTCACTCACTCTGCTAAAAGAAATGTGCCATACCTATGTACTGACGGACACTTGGAGGCATCTGAACCCCTGAGGCACAGATTACACACATTATGCGCAGCAATACAATGCGTGGACGAGACTGGACATAATGGCTGCTATCCAATTCAGCTATACCATGGGTCCAATCGGCCACACATCTACCTCGCACCCTGTCCGACCACTCTCCAGTGCTCCTAACAGTACAAGTCCCGGGAGAGGAAGGCTTTGAAAGACAGTGGCGATTCCCCACCATGGCGCTACGAGACACGGTCTTCAAGGCTGAACTGCGCACCGCGGTAGTGGAATACTTTGCCCACAACACAGGATCGCAGGCGGTCCTGTGGGACGCCTTTAAGGCGTGCATCAGAGGGTCTGCATTTCTACCCACACTGGAGTTCTGAGAGATCTGCAACGCAGCCTTGCAAAATTAGAGGGCGAGCTTACTAAACTAGACAGGAAAAATATGGCGGGAGGGGATGGAGACAGCCCTACATATTTGAGCCGCAGAGCGGACTTGCTTGCAGAACATGCTGAAGCTGCAGAGCGGGAAGCCTACTACTTAGGAAAATACACAAAAGCCCGACGGTATAGCGAGGGTGAGCGCCATGGGCGCACACTCGCGCAACTACTCTGATCACATCGCAGCCAGAGCTGCATCACCAAGTTGCAGAGAAAAGATGTACCTAATGAGATAGCTATGGTCTGGCTAACTGATGCCCACCAACAATTCCTAAGCGAACCATTCTCCACCGATGAGATAGAGCAGGCCATAGACGACATGGATGGTTCCAAAGCTCCGGGCATAGACGGATTTCCCGGAACCTTCTACAAAGCCTATAAAACTCTCTTGGCCCCCCACCTACTGGAGGTATATGCGGAGGCACTGGACGAGGGAACTCTACCCCCCTCGTTCAGAGAGGCGGTAATTATCCTTATACCGAAACCCAGAAAGGATCCGGAAAAATGTGGCTCATACCGCCCGCTCTCATTGCTAAACTTCGATTACAAAATATTAGCTAAGATGCTGGCAACTCGGCTGGCCCTACTTATGGTGCAGATTATAGCACCAGCTCAGACCGGATTTATAAAACATAGGTCCACAGCTCTAAACTTGAGGACTTCTTCTCCGTAGTCAACAGAATAGACCCAAAAGTCACAGAGGCGGCTTTTTGGATGCTGAAAAAGCATTTTATTCGGTGGAGTGGCCCTTTTTCCACGCGGTACTGGACAAAATAGGCATGCCGAAGGGCTTCACTGCATTGATAAAACTGCTGTATGTTGCACCTTCAGCCCGTATCCGGTAAAACAGCACGATCACTGAGCCTTTCCCTATATCTCGAGGCACAAGGCAGGGGTGTCCATTATCCCCATTATTGTTCATAATTGCAATGGACCCTTTGATCCGTTACTTGCAAAAAGACCATATGCTTAGAGGGCTTCAGTTTAAGCACGGCCAGCTGCAGGTAACCTTATATGCTATTGATGTGGTGCTGTACGTTAGATTGCCAGCCACTTATCTCCCACCAATACTGGCGGAAATTGAAAGGTTTGGGACTTTGTTTGGGCTCCACATCAATTGGGAAAAGTCTGAGATATTCCCATTGACTGAAGTACATGACAGGGCATGTGGAGAATTCCCAATCCAGTGGTGCGAGACAGAGATCAAATACTTAGGCATACACCTCCACAGGGACAAAGAGCAGATACTGAGACTGAATTATGGCCCAGCGATGGACAAACTACAAACACAGGTGGAGCGTTGGATCCAACTGCCACTGTCCATGGCAGGGCGCATAGCCATTATCAAGATGGTGGTTCTACCCCGTATGCTCTACCTTTTCCAAAACATTCCACTTACGAATGCATTCTTCACTCAAATACGTACGTTATTAATAAAACTGGTGTTGGGTGGGAAACAACCCAGAGTAAGTTGGAACACACTGACTTTGCCATACGAAAGGGGAGGATTCGGGGTGCTTGATGTACAACTCTATTACTTGGTGGCGCAGTGTGGCTACTCCTGGCTCTGGTAACACCCTGATGCATGTGTGCCATATGCGAAGCCAGAGAGGGACCTGGCTGAACCTATCCCATTAAACTCACTGTTGCCAACTGGGATTTCACGAGACCCTCACGACATTCAAACGCTGTACACTACGTGCTGGGCATGGATGCGGCTACTTAGAAAAATAGAAGAGACAACGCTGTACTCCCCAGCGCTATCAATAATTGCCAACCCATGGCTCTCCCCTACATTAGACACACTAACTAGATGCACCCTTCAGCGCTGGGGTGTATGTACCATTGGTGACCTGTTCCCTTATGGACATGCATTCTCCCGCACAGAAGACCCCCGGATTTCAACAGCTTCGTTCGTGGACCACTTTATCCTGGCCCGTATACAGGGAGCGCTTAGAGATGCTATACCCACTTATCCCATCGAACCTAAGGAATTCACACCACTTACACTAGTAATTACAGACTGCAGTGGAGAGCACATCACGTCCCAATTATACAAAGCCTGTTTGTTGCTCATGCCACAGCATGACACCAAGGTAAGGGACGCTTGGGCAGTCGATTCGGGACAACCACTCACTGACAAAATTTGGAAAAGTTGCTGCAAACAAACGAAGCTAGTCTCCTGCAACCATAGACATAAACTGATTCATTTCAAGATCCTAAGAAGGGCCTACATCTCGCCACGGCAGATGGTCCGCATAGACAACACTAGATTTGGACACTGTCCCAAGTGCAACTTACAGGCAGCCTCATTCGCATACATGACAAGGACCTGCACCATAATAGCTTCATACTGGCATAACACATTCAGGGAGGTGCAACAGATGACCGAGCTACAACTGGCCCGCTCCCCATTAATAGCCTTACTAGGTTATGTAGACGAGATCCCCAAGAGTATGCGCAGATTCATAGCAATGGCAATGCTACTGGCTAAGCGTGAAATAGTCATGCGATGGGGCAGCAAACAGAAACCCTGGGTCAAAAGCTGGGTTAAGAGCATGATGCACTGTGACACCACAAGTGAGCTATTCGCAGAACTCCAGCCCCCAACATCTCGCCCAAAAGACATATGCCAACAGGATGGCTACGCCACACAAGCAAGTTAGGAGCAAAAAGTCGCACTACACGGCGCATAAAGGTACATAATCACTACATGTAATATGTGTTGTTGCGCTGAACAACGTGGAATATGGTTGGGGTTGAGACATGCTACAGAGGGTGTCAAAAGTGCAGCATGTGTAAGATATACACTGATGTCGTTATGTTGTGCACGCTTGTTGAGCCAAAAGAGGCAAATGGTTACAAAGGCGATAAATACTGTGCAGTTGTGACTTGAATGTTTTGAAAATGGCAATAAACAAATAAAAAAAAATAAAAAAAGGTGCAGTAACCACTCCTCCTTCCTCAACATCACGGGAGCCCAGCCCCGCCCTGCCCTCACCTGGCTGGAAAATACTAAAAGTAAAATGATAATAATTTCTGTTATTATCATTTTATTTTTCCTTTTACACTGCTCCGAGAGCAGTGGGGCAACGCTCCTCCGCCTTAGCGGAGGAGCCGCCACTGTTCCCATCCTGGAATGGATTTACTACTGCTCTTCTAAATCTCTGACCTTTTTCTAGGATAGGAGTTGGCTGAGGAAATGTTTGTGAATAGCCACAATGAAATACATTTTGGAATGCTCCCAATCTTTGAGGGCTTTCCTACATCTCATTCTCAGTAAAAGATTTACTTGCTTGGAAAAGTTTGCGTTACATTTTTTGTGCCTCTAAAACCACAGTTTGCGAATCACAAATATGGCTTTACATGTAAAATTGCTGCTCAATGTTTAAGATGCACTCTCATATGCAAATATCAATGGGTGTCGTTTAGGGGTCGCCAGGGGTCACAGCTACAACCCCTGGCTTGATCCTTGCGACCCCTGACACTGCCTTTGCGACACCTGGCTTGAGAGATCACAAAGCCAGTGGCAGGAACAGAAGGAAAACTGGGATCACATCAGCCCCTTTTCCTTTTTGCTGCTCTTTCAAAACTGGGATGTTTTGATTCATTTATTTGTATCATAAGTGTCTATAGAAGGTATTGTTAGGGGGTACCCAAGGGGGCTACAGATAAAACTGGTGGGGCCCCCTACAATATGCAATCACGAGTAGTGCACGCATGTGTATATTATATTTATATTCATTTATAGTTTAATAAAAAAGATACTAACGATTTCTAAAGAAGGTACAAGATACATATATATATATATATATACATATATATATATATATACACACACACACACAAACAACAAAGGTTAAAGATTGGCTATAGTTAGGAAATATTTCTTTATGTTTGGTGTGCTAACACAACTAAAACTACACAGACTTTAGAAAATATATAGTTATATTTTTAATTCATCAGTTAAGCATCACTTTAAAAGTAATATAAGTCATACGTTTAACTCACATTTATACTTATGCACCACCTTAAAATTCAGATAACCCGCTCACCTCAGTACACAGTCTTTTCACCTCAGTCACCACACTACATTAACTACCAGCACATGTTAAACTTTAAAGTACATGTCCACCTTTTTAAATATACTGTGCCCTGTCCACTGGGCTATTCAGGGCTTACCCTAAGGGTGACTTATATGTAATAAAAAGGAAAAGGAAGGTTTGGGGCTGGCGAAAGGATTATTTTGCTAGGTCAAATTGGCAGTTTAAAACAGCACACACAGGCTGCAATGGCAGGTCTGAGACATGTTTAAAAGGTCTACTTAAGTGGGGAGCACAATAAGTGGTGTAGGCCCACTAGTAGCACTTAATGTACAGGCCCTGGGTGCATGCAGTGCCACTTTCCTGGGGACTTACAAGAAAATACATGTGCCAATTGGATGTAAGCCAATTCTACCATGTTTAAAGGAGAGAGCACAAGCAGTTTAGCACTGGTTCGCAGTGGTAAAGTGTGCAGAGTCCGAATAGCCAACACAAACAGGTTGTTTCACGATGACCCTGCAGGAAGGGCTAAGTCAACAACGCCATTCTACTGTCTGCTATTCCACTGTACTCAACTCCACTCTATTCCACTCCACTCTACGCCATTCCACTCTACACCACTCCAGTGTACGCCACTCCACTGAACCCCACTTCACTCTCTGCCAATGCATTATACGCTATTCCTGTGTATGCAACTACACTCTAAGCCAATATTCTTTATGCTAGTCCAATGTAAACCACTTCACTTTACCCAACTCTGCACGATACTGCACTCCATGCTGTTCCACTCTACTACACACCACTCTACACCACTCCACTCTATGCTATTACACTCTATTCTACTACACTCTACATCACGACAATGTTCATCACTCCTCTGTACACTATTGCAATGTATGCCACTCAACTGCATGCCAATCCACTCCATGCTAGTTCACTGTATGGTACTCTACTGTACACTACTATAATCTATGCCACACCAGTTATACCACTCCACTCCATGCTATTCTGCTCTACTACACTACACTCTACGCCACTACACTCTATGCTATTCCACTGTATACGACTCCACTCTATGCACTACACTGTACACCACTCCACTCTACGTTATTCCAATGAATTCCATTCCACTCTACGCCAATCCACTGTTCGCTATTTCACGGTATGGCACTCCACTGCAGGCTACTACAGTGTCCACCACTCCAGTATAGAACACTCCACACCTCCCCACACCACTATTGTATTGTACGACACTTCAGTCTACACCACTAGACTCTATGCTATTCCACTGCATGCCATTCCGTTTTACACCACTCCAGTGTGTGCCAGTTCACTATAGGCTATTCCATTGTATGCCACTACATTCTCCAACACTCCACTATACGCCTCTCCACTTTACCCTATTTCACTGTATGCCACTCCACTCTATGACATTCCAGTGAACACTATTACACTCTACGCAACTCCAGTCTACGCTATTCTACTGTGTGTTTTGTTTGGAAATTTCAGTTGCACGAACATCATTGATGTGGGGTGAGCAATACTAATTGATTTGGGAAGATCAATACTAGTGATTGGGGAATAAGCAATACAGGCTAATGAGAGATGAGCAATACAGGCTGGAGTACTGGCAATACGCACAGATGGTGGGTGAGCAATACTGGCTGATGGGGGATAAACAATATTGGGTGGCATATTGACAATACTGGTGGAAGGTAGTTATGTAATACTCGCTGATGGGGATGAGCAATACTGGCTTAAGAATTGGCAATACTTGTAGATGGTGAATGATCAATATTGGGAGATAAGATGAACAATGCTGGCTGGAGTACTGGGAATGCTGGTGGATGGTAGATAAGTAATGCAGGCTGATGGGGGGGATGAGCAATACTAGCTGGAATATTGCAATTCTGGCGGATGTAGTATTAGTCACATTGCCTGATGGTGGATGAGCAAGACTAGCCTTGACTAGTGGATGAATAATGACTGCTGATGGGGAGTGGCAATACTAGCTGATGGAATATAACAAAACTAGATGTTTGAGAATTGAAAATACCTACTGATGGCCAATATTATCTGATGATGTCTGCACAGCACTGTCTATTGAGGGATGAGAATTATTGGGTATGGTGGAAAAGCAATACAGGCAGATGTTGGCTAAGCAAATCTGGCCGATGGGGGTGAGCAATACTGGCTGTTGGAGTAGCAGCACTAATGACTAATGGAGTAATGGGAATACTGGTAAATCGGGGATGAGCAATAAAGGCCATGGAGGATTGGCAACTAGAGGCTGCACAGTATGGGCTGATGTGGTGTTTTTTTTAGAAATATGCTTATTTGGGAATCAACTTCATAATGCTGACAGGAAATCCATCTCGAAATAAGCAAACGGAGGGGACCTTATTTTTCACTCTCTGGTACACTGGGCATTGAGCTTTAAAGGCTGTGCTGTAGGAAAATGTGTTAACAATACTAAGTAGGCTTTTTAATCAAAATGACAATTTCGGATTGCTTAATCATAGAGATGCTTCTTTGCCAGCAAGTGTTTGCTCAGTGGGCTCATCCACAGCTCTTAGTGTGAGCACTTGTTTTGTAGGCAAGAAGGGTCACTATAATTTAAATTTGTCTTAAATGAGGGGCATTTGCTTTTCTTTTCTCTATTTTCATTCCCGCGTATACAGAGTCAAAGATACAGATGGGATAAACAGAGAATGAGAACAGCTCCTTTATCTCATGTTCGTGGTCATGAGTTTCCTGCCCTCCAATGCTGTGCAAGCTTGTCACAGGGCTTTTGGCAGGACCTAATGGACTCTCCCATTTGGCTACATCCAGCCTACTGACCCCTTTTAATGTGTTATGGGTGGTAGTGAAAATTAAACCTGTCAGACAGAATAATCAGATTCTCAGGATACTGTGTTAAACTACATATTTATTAGGCTAAATAGGCTGGAGGCGGGACCACCAAACACAGCACATTACTCAATGAATGGGGTCTTTTGTAGACTACCAGTGGTCAACCTACTTTTCCTCCCAACAGTTTCATCATGTTCATTCATGGTCACAGAGAGGTAAATCTGTGGGTGCTCTATAAAACCCTTGCACCTCAATATTGTATGTGTGGTACATTGGGCTCCCATAAAATATTTGTGCTTCAAGGAGAGTGGAGGTTGACAGATTCTTCAGCAGAAGGCTGCGTAACATGGGTATTAGAGGGACATTATTTCACAATAAAATAATCTCAGCTGTGATAATTCTGTGGGCCTTGACCATTCCATATCAAATTGAACTAATTTTGTATGAACAAGCTTTTACTTAAATTGTTGACAGTGGTCATGCAATGGTTTTTAATGTTACTGTATATAACCAAAGCTTGTGCGTGGTACCAATACACCATACTATCATCATCAAGAGGATATTTAACATCTCACCAAGTGGGATGGCCCTTTCATACTATTTAAGGGTACTAGTGACATGGCAAACCATGTCTCCATAGACTGAGCACTTTGAAAATGTACCCAAGTTCCTGAGATGTAGATCTCTATTGTTTTGCAATGCCCCTCCCTGTGGAGACAAATACTAATTGCAGCATCGCGTCTTAGTCCTGTTTCTCCTGTTCTAGTGGCGGTATTAGTCTAAGGGGTATAATGCCTTATACCTGGTGGGTTGTTTGTGGCCTTTATGTTCATGATGCTCAGGCTTTAGTTGAAGTGTAAGAAGAATGTTTTTACCTGAAATATAAATTGTAAGCTGGGGCATCTCCTCTATTGGGGTATTTAAGGTAGAATCCACCAGAAAATGAAGGAAGGAAGTGGTTGTTGGAGTGCTCTATTATATTCTAACTGCTGAATTTCACAGACAGACAACAGTGCTCTTCTTCACCCCTACCTATGCACACAATTACTTCAATTTAACCCTAAATTCACAAGTTTATTTGCGTGTTTGAAGGCATGGGTAAGGACAAGGCAGTTTGGAAATACTCAGAGCTCTCAAGCTTTGTAGTAAGCCATGTCAACAGTTCAGCAGAGCACAAAAGCCCCTGTTGAATTCTCCTGGGACAGTACAGACACTTCACCAACTCCAGTTCAGGAGTCAGAAAAGCAGCTTGCAGCCCTCCTACTTTGTAGGCCAAGGCAGGCTCTGCAGCACTTAGCCATTTGGTTGGGTGTGTCTATGATTCTTGGAAATCTCTCATCCCCTCTGGGGCCAAGCTATATCATGCTTCTAAGCATCAGAGTGAGCATCTTAAAGATGCAAGTGACAACTTGTAAAGCAAAATGTGGAAGACAATTTTGGATATGCAATGCTGTGTAAATGTTTGTTGCTCTGTGTTTATATTGATCTGTTTGTGTATATGTGCATGGTGGGCATTTCTTGTATTTAAAGTTGGCATCTCTGACATCTACTCTACACCTCTCATATCTAGTGGTCAACTGACATGTATGATATCTAGTGAGTACACTTATTCTCTGATAGCATTCTTGACCTTAATTGGTCATTCTTGACATCCTTAAGTCACCCTTTACATATTTATCCAAATGCCTCATTGCAACCCATGGCATCTGGCAGGCATCTAGCATAGGGTGGTCGTTAGATCTGGGGCATCCTTGGTGTGGTTTCCCCTAACATTTGACCTTCATATCTCCTGCTTTGCTGACTTCGTCTTTGCTGGCCTTAGGATTCTGAGCACTTTACCACTGCTGACAACGTGCTAAAGAGCATGTGCTCGTTCCCTAAAACATGGTAACATTGGCTTATCCACAACTGGCATATCTATTTACTGATACATCCCTAGTAAAGTGCACTACATGTGTCCAGGGCCTGTAAATTAAATGCTACTAGTGTGCCTGCAGCACTGGTTGTGCCACCCACTTAAGTAGTCCTTTAAACATCTCAGGCCTGCCACTGCAGAGCCTGTGTGTACAGTTTTAAACTGCCATGTCGACCTGTCAAGTTAAACCTCTTGCCAGGCCCAAACTTTTCTTTTTAATACATGTAATACATCCGTAAGGTAGACCCTACACAGACCAAGGGCAGGGTGCAGTGTATTTAAAAAGTAGGACGTACTTTTACATTTTACATATCCTGGCAGTGAAAAACCCTTACATTTGTTTTTCACTACTGCAAGGCCTATCTCTTCAATAGGATAACATTGCGATTTCCGTATTACATTTTATAAGTGTAATTTCCAATTGGAAAGAGATGAGACCCCAAGTTTGATGTCTCTGGAATCACAATTTAAAATCACAACTTATGGTGAAGTCGGATTTTAAATTGCAATTCTGAAAATGCCACTTTTAGAAATTTGGCATTTTTTTGCTTTAGCCATTTGGTGCCTCCTGCCTATCTCTGATCACATGCCTGGTGGTGGAACAGCTGGGCTTTGTGTATTCCCCCTAGACAGTCACACACAATGGGAGCTATGATGTGACTTGATAGGCCATCCTAGCAGGCTGGAGGGAGGAGCTAGACCCAGCCTCACTTACACCTGAATAGGCTGTGTCCTGTCCCCACACAAAGGGCACCATACCGTCCTGTTGTGAATCTTGAGCCAGGGTATGAAGAGAGGCATGGAGGGCATCTGTGCACGTCAAAGGCGACTCTTTGAAGTCTTCCCCACTTCAAAGGCACCACTGGGAATAAGAAGTGGACCTCAGACACCACAACTTCAGTACACTTCTGGACCTGTGGATATTCTGCCAGGAAGAAGGACTGCTGTGCTGCTGAAAGGACTGTCATTCTGCTGGACTGCTACTCTGAAGAAGCTGCTGCCTTGCTGTGCTGACCTGCTGCCTGCTACCTGCTGCTCTCTTGCCTGGGGAATAAGAACTGGAACTGGAACCCATCCTGAACCCAGGACCCCTAGGTGACTCAAAGGGCTAGTCTGATGGCCTCCTGATCTGCATCTCAGGGACATAACAGGATCTCCACAGCTCCTGGACTTGTCTTCAATGAAATCCTGACCCCCAAGAAGCACTTCTCAGGTCCTGAGCCCTTGGTGTTGCTCTCGAGCCTTTTAAGTCAAGCTTTTGGGCTCTTCGCGACCACAAACGGATCCGTTCGCACCAGAACCGCGCCGCTCACACACAAAATCAGGCTCAAATTTGTTTCCATGCACAGCAAGCATTATGCACCGGCGTTGATTGCTACTGCAAGGCTCCAGCCTGCTCGTCCGCATGCCCGGCCGGCTCTTCGCACCCCACGACCATCGCCTGCAACACTCTCTTTGCCTCTGGCAAACTTCTTCCCTGCGAATGGGACTCTTGGCACAAAACCTGAGAAGGTAAACCTTCTGCAGGAATATTCTGGGACTGTATCCGACCTGTGCTCCATCGCAGTTCGCCTGAACGTTAGGATTTGACCCGGTCCAGAGTGACCCGATATCTCCGGTTGGTGCTTTATGCTTTTAAGTGCTATTTTACAATTTATTCTTTCAAAATTCATAACGCCGGTTCTAATTATTGGATTTTTGTCATTTTGGTCTTGTATTATATATAAAATTAAGCTCTATTTTTTTAACCTGGAGTGGAATCTTTTTGTGTGGTGTTTTCAATGTTTTACTGTCTGAAGTGTTGCACAAATACTTTACACATTGCCTTTAAAGTTAAGCCTGACTGCTCTGTTCCATGCTACCACATGGTGAGTACAGGCTAATTTAGGGTGTGTTTGTGCCTTATCCTGACTAGGATTGTGGTTACTGCTTGACCAGGGTTTATACCCCAGTCAACCAAGAACCCAAGTTCTAACAGTGGGCATCCCTGACATCTAGCAGTGATACCTAAAATACACTGGGGTCAACAACATTTCATGGACATCACTAGTACATGGTGGCCGTTGCTGGCTTCTCGTGGGTATTCTTGGCATTTTGTTCCTACCCTTTGTTGTGGAAACTATGCCTGCCTTCAGATGGACAACCATATGAGGTGGACACTCCTGCCTTGTAGTGGGCATCCCTGGCATAGAGCAGAGGATTCTAATATATGGCAGGCCCTTCTAGTATCTACACATGATATCTAGTGGGCATTCCTGGTGACATCTTCTGGCAATACCTGACATCAAATGGGCATATGGTTCACATCCTTTGCTTATTGAGGGGCATCTCTGGCATGTAGTGGGCCACCCCGGCATGGAATGGTAACTCATGGGCAGAAGAGGGAGGATCTATCTATTTGAAGCAGTGTTAAGTGTGTGTATTTGATACGAAAAATAAGCTGATATGTTGATATTTCATACCAAACTAATGAATGTATATACATTGAAGAGCTGGTGTTTTTTTGTCAATGTGGATATTGTAAGATAATATCAAGCTTCATATTGGGTGAAAAAAGTGATGGATGGGGTGATTTATATGAGAAATTGTAATTGAGAGCAATATGTTCAGACAATAGTAGTTATAAGATGAAAAATGTGTTTATTTACTAAAAATTGCAAGTTGTTATATGAATATGAAATGCATTATTTTCAGAAAATTGTAATCTGATAAATGAGATTGTATTTATTTACAAAATGTCTGTATTGTAAGAAAATAAACTGAACAGCTGATAGTTGACAGGAGAATTGGTCTATTTCTAAAACCTGACAAACATGTTAAGGGATGAAGGGGCAGATGTATCAAGGATTGCATTTGCGATTCCTTAATAGCGAATTTTAGCGAATTGCTATTAACGAATAGCAAAATGCTATGTATGTAGGAATCGCAATAATAATTGCGATTCCTTAATATTCCTTAAATGCGAATTGCAAATTGCGATTCGCAATTAAGGAATACCTTCCCATTCATTCCAATGGGCCTAGAGGCCCATAGGAATGAATGGGAAGACATTCTCAATTTGCGAATCGCAATTAGAGAATCGCAAATTGAGAATGCAATTTCAAGGGTGCCAGGGTGTCCTTTTGACACCCTGTTGCACCCCTGAAATATGTATGTGTGCACATGTGGCGCACATACATGCCCTAAGGCAGGGGTCTTCAATCTGTGGGGCGCGACCCCCAGGGGGGGGCGTGGAGATGAGGAAAGGGGGTCGCGCCTTCCCGTCGCACTTCTGCCTCAATCTGGAATCCAAAACGTTTCCTCTTCGTTTTGGATTCCGAACAGTGCACCTCAAGGAGCTCTCTGACTGGAGGACATTGTCAAAGAATACAACGTCATTGACAACTGTCCTCCAATCAGAGAAACTGCAGGATCCACACCAGGAAATGCCGGGAACTGGGGCCATAAATATGCACCTGCGGAGCGTGGAAGGCTCTGGAGTGCTTCAGTATTTGTTTGTTCCGGCTGCCTTTCCTGGACCTCGTCGTCGCTGCTGCTGCTGTATTTTTCCAGCTGGTGTCCTCTTCGTGGTTCTTCCTCGTGGCTGCCTCTGCTTTCCGATCTCCCGGCTGTTTCCTGGTTCCCAAGGCAACCGAAGCTTCTTCCTCGTGGCTGCCTCTGCATTCCAATCTCCAGGCTGTTTCCTGGTTTCCAAGGTGACCGAAGCTTCCAAAACTGGTGAGTAAGCTGACTCTTCCCGTTTTCCTCTTCATAGCTGCCAAGGTTTCAGATTGCTATGTGTGACATTTTCATAAATCCTGTGTAATTTTGAGTGGCATTTAACGACGAGTGACACTTTCTCATAGCTGCCAAGGTATCAGACTGGTTATGTGTGACATTTTCAGAATTTCATTGTAATTATGAGAGACATTCAACGACTATGAGTGACACTTTTGCGTGAGAAAAATCAAGCAAAAAAAGATGAGGGAAACATATAAATAACAGAAATTACACCCAGCTGCCAAGTTTTTAAGATTGTTTATGTGTGATGTGTCCAAGGAATAATTGCATTTATGAGTGAAATTGTAATTCCAAATGTGTGACACCTTGAGTAACAGTTTCTCACAAAGGTTACAGAGGAATAAAGTCCATGTACAGAGATACATATCTGTAACTACCCACTTCTGAGCAGTGAGAAGACTTACAAAAGACCTAGAAAATGCTGTAAATTCCCTGTAATGGAAGGCCACTAACGGATTTTGCATTTCTAACGTGATTTTTACTGTAATGAATACAGAATTACTCACTATATTGCTGAGGCTTTAAACTGTTTCAAATGGCTAGAGATTTGGTACAGGCAGCAGTCACTAGTAGCCAGATATACCTCAGGCAGGCCTTGAATGTGGCTCTTTGGGGGCCGGACTGTCCCTCAAGCTAATGGTGCCTGCTGCACCAGCTGCCATCACTGAGCTCGAGTCAAGCCTCCAGAACAGTAGATACTGGCATGTTGCTTTGATGATTTTGTCACTCAGGACTGCTAGGTCAGACGCCAGATCCCAGAAGCATTGCATCTATAGAGTTGTGTGCTTTGTAAGAACCAGAAGGGTTCTTTAAGGGATTGGTTATGCTTGCTTGACCTACAGATTGGAGAATTAAAGTCTTTGTTAAATTGTGCCTCTTACCTTTCCTCCCAGATCAGGTAGTTTTGCAGCCTGTCACTGTTTGCAGTCGAGGTTCCTTTCCAATTTAATTTAATGTTGGGGAAAAAATGTGAATCTGGGCCTATGTAATGTAACTAGTGCTTTGGATTGAGGTGACGTTATATAAAATTGTAAAAGGAAAACATGTCACCCAGAAAACGTTTTGTCCCAATTCATCTGCACTGGGCTGAGTGCTGATAAGAGTGAAGGCGAGCCTGTGTGTCTAAAATCACAGGGCTGTTAGGCTGATACACTTCAGAGGAGTAAAGCGCAGAGTGCTTGCTGGACCGGGATAAAGCTCTATGTTACTGAAACCAGAAACACACAAAACAACTTCTTCAGAGTGGCAGATGCTGGCATGCCGGTCTCAGTACAGGAAACAAGCATTGGCAAAGCCAATAGGTCTCACCCACGGGTGAGCTATTGCCTTTGGCAATCGGGTGGGGGTGGCTAACAGGGGAGGGGGAAGGAACAGAGATGAGGCGGGTGGGAGGAGAGATAAGAAACAGGGACAGGATGATATGAAACAGGGACAGGAGGGCACGGGGAGGTGATAAGAAACAGGGGTGGGTGAAATAGGGAGTGGGTGCAAAACTATCCTCATAATTATTTTTGTTAATGATGAGTGATGTTACTTTCTCTGGGATGGATACGAGGGTGAGAGAATGCACAGAGAACACTATAATTAAGAGAATGGTAAAGGTCCCAAATATGTTGAACATTTCCCTTCGTGTACAATTCCAACCCTGTGCTTTTGATTGAGACAGATGGCTAATTACACTGGCTGTGTCTTGATGTTGCTCATGTGTCCACTTCCTCCTCTTCACCCAGAATTCACATTTCCACCTCTTCCCTACCCTACAATGCGTACTTCCCAACACATTCACTTTGTGGGTTTTGTTTAAAATAGTGCTTTTGGTCGTTTGCATAATTTACAGTTCCTCTTTCTTTTTCTTCTTTGGCTTGTCATCTTCCTTGATGTTTGATGGATCTGTGGCTTTCTTTGTTAGATAACTGATGAAATCACTGACTTCGCGCCCACCCTCATATTTTTTGGGGGTCTGCTTATGACCAGCGGGTGAAAAGAAAATTGTCAGGAATCCTCTGACTTCATATGGAGAAGGCACATCATTTGCAGTGGCATCCACCTTGGCAATAACAGTGTTTGGATCAGCAGAAAGCTTTTCACCCAACTCCTTGTACTTGGGTTCAAGATTCTTGCAGTGTCCACATCAGGGCGCATAGAACTCAATCAAAATATCTTTGCTGTCATCGTTGACAATTTCATCAAAATTCTCAGTTACAACAACCTTCACAGGACCATTATTGCTCTCTGGGATAGGTTCAGATTTCAATTACCTCTTCAGAATACCATCAAAATAATCTTGAAGAAATCTTTCCAAAGCCTTTCCATCACGCGAGAATTCTTCCTGCATGACATATTTCTCGCCTTTGGCAGTTTTGATCCCAACAACAGGGAGCTCACCACTGCTACCATCCAAACCAAATTCAGAAACTTCATGACCAAAAGTCTTGCGATTAGCAACCGTAAAATTCAGCTTTTGTCCATTGTCCAAAAACTTCTTTGCCACCATCATAACCCTGTTACGCCAATAGTTGGACTCTTTTGGATTTTTCTCATACTCAACATCATATATGGCAACCAGGAGGTCCTTTCCTTGGATTTGATCCTTATTATCTTCTGTTATATGAGGGCAGATACCCAAAATGTTGTCTTGAATGAACGTTTTAATCCTGTTACTGGAAATTTTATCTTCTGCATAAGAGACTGAGCTGTCTTCAAATTTGTTGGCTAAGTGTGCAGGTCGAAACAAGACAATTCCTTAAAGTTAGAAAAACATAAGGGATTATTCTGTTCCAATTTTGTTAAATAATTGAAAAAGAAATGGTTTTGTGGTATTTTAAAAAGGAAATCTTTACAGCTGCCCACAGTTGAAATGATCCGATTTCAGATGCATTGTAAGCCGTCTCTGTGGCAGCTAGGGCAGGATGCGGGATCCCTGTGTAGCTCTTGAGGTTTTGAGTGAAAAATCTAAAAGACCCCAAGTCCTAAGGCTGGAATCTGCGCACTGTACAGAGGAAGGTTACAAGGATACAGTATTGTCACATGCAGAGGAGAAGGACATGTTATCAGCATGTCTTGACTTAAGAATTGTGTCGAGTCCCATCACTGTGCGCGTGTGTGTACACATGCCTAACGTGGAGATACTGACCATGTAGGAAGAATCTTCATTTTATTTTAAGTCTAATGTATAAATGGTGTTTTTTTTGTCTTATGTTAAGTGTTCTGGGAAAACCATACGTAGTCATCCGTAAATGTTTCAAGATAACTCCATTTCAGAAATTGAATATTATGGCTCGCATAAGGCCTTCTTGTCAGCCTCACCGCCCCCAGCACTCCCTTCAGGAGCCATGACTGCACACCTGTTCACACCCTTTAATGTGGCCTAATGGCTAGGGCGGTCGACCTCGGAGCTGGGGAACCATTTTCAAGTCTTGGCAGGGACGCTCAACATCCTGTGATTCTGGGCAAATCACTTAATCTCCTTGTGCCTAACAAAAATGAATTTGTCCGCCTGTAACATAATTGGCGCTCATGTAAAGCACTCTGATACCTTCAAGTCTAGTTTGCGCTATATAAAACTTCACAAAAATAAAAAAATAAAAGTAGTAATTGCAACACCCTTAACTCTAAATAATCTTGCAGCCTTCGCGTAAGGATGTAATGAGCTGCGCGCTATCCATTTTGCCTAAGATAAAATTCTATCAGCATGGGTTCACTTATCAGGCAGGAACATGGGCAGCAGACAGGAGACCAAAATAGCTCCAGTGTGAGTGAAGTATGCCCTCTAATTAAAGCACAGTGATTCACAACATTTCAGCGCCGTATCTGTGGACCCACTGATGGTGGATGTCTCCTGCAGTACTCCTCGTGGGCTTGGACAGGGGATTCCTCTCTGATCAATTCATGGCACAGATGAAGTTCTGTTAGTATCCCTGAGAGGTGTGCGTGGCATTGTGAATAATCCCAGTTTTAGCAGCTGCCTGGACATTGCTCCTTATCTTTACGTGAGTAGAGATTTTCATACATAATTTTGATGTACATGTAGAAGGCTGACCAGTAATGAGACTGCGGAATAGCCCTTTGGCAGATGTCATTCAGAGCTCGCAGGTGTATCTTAAGGTGTTCTGTGTTTCCCTCCATTGATATTTAATTTTCCTGTGGGTGACCTTCATGCCTCTGTTTCGTAATACACCTGAGAGCAATGCATGTTTGATCTCTGGTTCATGATTCTGTGGCACTAGCAGTGAGAGTTCTTGTGATTAGATTAGAGATGTTTTTTCCATCTCAGTGATGTAGAAGGTTTCACTGCAACAGGTCCAGCTCCATAGGACAGATACCCTTCAGTAGTCACAGCCTTCTCTAATTTAGCCATGACCACCTGGCCTCTCCGCTACATGTGGCGCAGGCAGGACCGCCACCATGTGTTTGACCAATGTCCCCAAACCCATCAGTCACCTGACCCCTGAAGTTGTGTAATCCCCGTTGGCTTGTGCTTTTAGCATACCTTGCAGACATCTTCGATAAATTAAATTCCTTGAATTTGTCTTTGCAAGGAGCTGAAAGTACATCTTTCACAATGTGCAAAAAAATATCTGCTTTCAAGAAGAAGCTAGAGTTGTGGAAAAGACTAATCAAAGATGGCCTGCTGGAGGCATTCCCATGTTTATCAGAAGCTGTTGAGGACACAGGATATAAACTTGAAAGTGCTGCTGAGGTCATAAGAAATCACTTGACTTCTCTCAGGGGTGGTTTAGAAAAGTACTTTCCTGAGGACATTGATCATGACAATGACTGGGTCTTCCAACCTTTTCTAGTGGATGCAGGTACTCATCTCCCAGTGCACCTTCAGGAAGAGCTAATTGAGGTCCAGAGTGATCGCGTTTTCCAAATGCAATTCAGCAAAATCCCATTGGGGGAATTTTGGCTGAAAATGTCTGAAGAACATTCATGTTTGTCAAAAATTGCAGTCAAAACTATTCTGCCTTTTAGTTCGTCATATTTATGTGAGATTGGGTTCTCAGCATTGGCAGTATTAAAGTCTAAGTACCGTTCAAGGCTTGAGGTGGAACACAACCTGAGGATGGCAGTAGCAAAAATACATCCAAAAATTGACAATCTCTGCGGAGAAAAACAGGCACACCCATCCCATTAGTTCAGAAATGTGTTATCAAGTTTTGTCAAATTATGTTTTGTTTAGGGAAAATAAAGTACTGTTGTGCATTTTTGGGCAATTCTTTTTGGAGACTTTTTGTTTGAACTGTGTAGTAAGCCTGTGACTCCGAACTACAATCACCCACAAACCTTTAGTTTGCTAAACACTGTTTAATAATATATCCCCACCGTAAAAATGATTTGCCATGGGAACGGGGGACGTTTGTGGTTGTCGGTGATGAGGAGTACCAAGTTCTAGAAATGTTGTCAGGAGGGGGTCCTTATGCCTGAAACTTTTGACAGGGGGGTCTCGGCATCCAAAAGTTTGAAGACCTCTGCCCTAAGGGCATGTATGTGCGCCACATGGCACTTTGAAAAATGCTAAAAAGTGCATTTTTCAAAGAAATCGCATATTACCACCAACTTGAAGTTGGTGGTAATTTGCGATTCCTTAAGGCCAAATTGCACTTTTCGGTGCTTCTTACATTGGATTTAAGGAATCGCAATTTCCGATTCCTTAAATGCAATTGCAAAATAGGGAATCGCAAATCTTGCGATTCCTTATTTTGCGAGGCAGTTTTGCCTTAATACATACCACTAAGCAAAATTGCGTTCGCAAACGCCGAAATTCTGCGAATTTCGGCGTTTGCCAACGCAATTTTGCTTGATACATCTGGCCCGAAATGAGTGCATTTGTGCATTTCTAAGATACATGTAATCCTTATATTTAAGAGATTATTCACTTAGAGTTGAGTGCACAAGCTTAGCAACACTACTGAATTTGACTTTGCATTACATTGTGGATAGCTCTGTGGGAGTGAATTCTTGGAAGTCCACTGCTTTATACGCCGGCTGCCCAAGGCCAATTCTCACCAGTCTTTAATGGATGCGTCAGGTAGATATTTTGTGTTAGGGACATAGAGAGCTAACAAAATTAACAAATTAACAATTGTAAAAGAGAGGGCTCTCCACTTGCGTTTAGGTTAGTTTGCAGCAATGCTAAACTGAATATATGAATGTTGTACTTGTTTTATGAACTTTTGCTTGATATGACCAATATAATTAGTAATTGCCAAATTTAATAAAAATGAGTTGACGTCTATATATTAAGACATAGCAAACAAATTATTTAGGAAGAATTGATAGATTTGGTTCTGATAGTTTTTACAGTAGTGAACATGGCATGCATTTTACATAATTATATTTACCTGCAACCACTGCAGCAAACACATTTGCAAACATTTTACAGAAGATTTTTCTGAAGACTCCACTACTATCGGATGCTAAGAGATTAATGGATATTTCTACAGTTACACATTTAAAGGATGATTTAATAACTCTGCCAAGACTGTTTCCCAAGGAAATTGTTTAGGCAAGGCATATTATTTAATTATTAACTATTTAACAGTGAAGAGAGCACCAACTGAGATTATCACCACTACAGGCATATGAGGCGTGAACCTGTTGGAATGGTGTGACCCAGAAGACATATCCCCACTATGAACCAAATAAAAAACAAAAGCCTAGTAGATGAAAGATTCTCAGATGCTCCTCACAAATGTGGTAATATTCTTTAAACTAAACAAATATGATTTCAGGGGAGAATTATAAAATCTGTGGTCACTGATCAGTGGAGAAAAGATTGAGGGCCTTATTACAAGTACAGCGGTCCTAGGACATGGCATTCCGACCACTGCAGTCCACCCTCTGTATTACAATTGTGGTGGTCGGACCGCCACCAGCCTGCTATGACACCGCCAGCGCCGCCAGGTTCCTGGATCCCGCTGTGCTGGGAAAGAATGGAGGCGGTGCCGATCCTGGCACCACCGTCCATAATACGACTTGCCCTTCCGCAAGCCTTTTTATGGCAGTGATCCTGCCGTGAAAAAGCTGGTGGAAGGGCAAGGAGGGGGCCCCCACCAGGACCCCTGGGCAAAGCTGCCATGGGGGGTGGGTGCAGGGGGCACATGATGTGCTCCCCCCACAAGTGCATGTTCGTGCGTGCACTGTGTGGCATGCAAGACATGGTGCATGCCACACCATGCTCAGACGAGCAGTCGGCACTGTCACGGAGGCGGTATGCTGTGTAGGCTCTCCTATGAGCCTTACATACCGCTGCTGGGGGACTGCTGCAGCACAGCCCGCCTGCCTGCCCAGGATTATACTCGTAATTCAGCTGGCATTCTCACCACAGCCATGGTGGTCTTCCTGGGTCCGCGGCAGTGGCGATCCCAGCCAAAGACTGCCAAAGTCGTCATAAGGCCTTGAGTCTTTCTTCTGAGTGTGGTGATCTTTCAGTGTCCCACTTATGGTGACCACCCTGCTTCAGGTCATTACAGACACTGAGGCCTATTCACAAACTGCATTCTGTAGTATGTGTGGTAGCACTACAGTGATACTACTCACATTCTACAAAATGCTATTTCTAATGTACGCTTCCTACACTACGAGACCTCCGCTTTTGCCTCTCTGATCTTTTCTATGAGAAGATCTCTGCCAGCATGGCAGAGATCTCTGAACACGATAGTGTATGATTTAGGGGTAAATGTGTGAGGGACAAGGAGGAATGGTTGGAAAATGGGGAATATCTGCTCCTTAATGGGAGGGGTTTAGGAAAATGTAATGAGCAATTAGGCAGATACATGGTAATACAAATACACACCCACAAAAGAGTAAAACCATAACCATCTACAAACTTCACTTCTAAACTTACTAAATCACAAAAGGCCACAAAAAAGAAGTAAATGTATTCCAGCCCACCCTTGAAAGTCTGGTATCACAAATGGCCAATCACTGATATCGCAACATACCCACATAGAAACTAATGGGGACTGAGACTTAAAATAACTACCCATGGGAAATTATGTCAAAATAATTACATTATTTCAACTTTTCAATTAAAAAAGTAATTTAGTGTTAAAAAATATACAAAATGGATACGTGAATATTTTATTATTTACCTAATATAAAAAACTGTTTTATTTTATTTTTAAACATTAGTTAAACATATTTATTATTTAATTTCTTAAACATTTATTCCAAATAAAAAAGCTACTTAAGGATAGGATTTTTTGTATGGGGGGGAGGAAGGGGGCACAAAGAGGAAAAAGGAGCAGAAGGTATGTTTAATGAACAAAGTGTGAATTTCTTTTGGTTAAATCAACAGCCTGTTTTTTGACTTTATAATGGAAATAAATATTAATTACAAGGTTATATCAGCGAATGCCAATGGCTTGCTGAATAAAAAAAAGTGCGGCGCTCATATTAAATGGTTAATGTCACTTAACCCTCTCGTTATATATTTACAGGAAACCCATTTAAAAACAAACTTTCCTAAAATATTTATACCCGGGGCTTTTCCTCATGCTTTTTTGCATCAGCAGGTCTTGCTATGCGCGGGGTAGCTATATACTTTTCCAATAAAGTTTCTTGGGAATTTGTAAAAATAGTTAGAGACCCTCAAGGGAGGTGGATTTGGGTTACTACAAGGCTGCAGGGGAAAATTTTGAATTTTTCAACTATTATGGACCTGTGACTGATGATGTCTCTGCTTTGATGAAAATAAATGAGCACCTCTTGGGTACGCCTGGACAGGTTATTCTCGGCGGAGATTTTAACTATATACAAGATTTAAGAAAAGACACTTCAAATAAAAATAAAAATCAATTGAAACCAAATACTAAAAACTAATTGATGCTCTTAAACAAGAATATCAATTGGTAGACCCTTGGCGGACTGAGAACCCAGATATGGATTTCTATACTTGCCACTCGCATCGTTTTGGAACATCCTCCCGAATTGATTTTTTTCTCATATCTAGATCTCTTCAGATTTTTAAAGTAGGAATAGGGTGTAATCCTTTTTCTGACCATGCATACATTAGTCTTGAGCTAATTCTAAAGGGGGGTATGAGACCGCCCCCCAGATGGCAATTAGATCTGTGACTGATGATGTCTCTGCTTTGATGAAAATAAATGAGCACCTCTTGGGTACGCCTGGACAGGTTATTCTCGGCGGAGATTTTAACTATATACAAGATTTAAGAAAAGACACTTCAAATAAAAATAAAAATAAATTGAAACCAAATACTAAAAACTAATTGATGCTCTTAAACAAGAATATCAATTGGTAGACCTCAGCGGACTGAGAACCCAGATATGGATTTCTATACTTGCCACTCGCATCGTTTTGGAACATCCTCCCGAATTGATTTTTTTTCTCATATCTAGATCTCTTCAGATTTTTAAAGTAGGAATAGGGTGTAATCCTTTTTCTGACCATGCATACATTAGTCTTGAGCTAATTCTAAAGGGGGGTATGAGACCGCCCCCCAGATGGCAATTAGATCGCTCTTTCGGCTTCCCAACCCAAATTGTTAAGATGGTACAGAGAATTTATCAGGAAGCAACAGCCACGGTAGTTATAAATGCTACAAAAGTAGGTAATATTAAAATATGCCGTGGGACAAGACAAGGCTGTCCGTTATCGCCGCTTCTCTTTACCTTTTTATAGAGCCTTTGGTCATTAAGATGCGTAATAACCCTGATATTCAGCCTCCAATTCCTGGAATGGCTAAGTTAAAATTATTCGCGGACGACATTATTTTATATTTAAAACCTGATAAAATAAATCTTGAGACAGTTTTGAAAGAATTCAAAAACTATGAATTAATTGAGGGCTATAAGATAAATTCCAATAAAACCGAAGTGCTCGCTCTTAATGTCGATTTAAATTTCCTTCCGCTATGCTTAGAAGCTCAAGCATTTAATACGGATCCAATTAGATATCTTGGGATGTTTGTGTCTAATCAACATCAACAGCTTTTTAGATTAAATTATATAAGAATTGATCGGGAGGGTCTCTTTAATTAAAATGTCTGTACTCCTGCTGCTTCTGTTTCTTTTTATAAATGTTCCCATCAAAGTTGATGCTTCTTTTTTTAAAGAAATGGAAACTTTATTAAGAAAATGTATCTGGGCAAAAAAGGCATCTAGGGTTAAGCTGCTCACGGTACAATTACCTATAAAACAAAGGGGTCTGGCATTGCCGCATTTGAAAACCTATTATGAAGCCGCTTTTTTAGACTTAGTTTCCGGACTGTTAAGATCAAATGGTACGAGAGATAGCTTTTTATGGATAAAATGACTCAAGAAATGGGTTCACAAACTTCAGTATTTTTAAAAACTTCCAAGTTTCCCAAAAAGACAAGGTATAAAACATTAAAAGATTACTCTTCTAGACTTCTAGCTTTTTTTTAAAAACGAGTTCATCAGGTTTATATTTTGTAAAATTGGGAGAATGTAATAAGTTGGGTCTCCAGCTCCGATCCAAAACTATAAAAACATGGGAAAACTGTGGACTATCCGAGTTAAGACAATTTTCTGTTTCAAACAGGGCGATTTCTTGGCAAGAAATAATAGCTAGGGCTGAGGGTTGTAATAAACCTGCTTTCTTTGAATATCTTCAAATTGTCCATTTTTTAACATATATAAAAAAAAAATTTATGTTCCAAATCATTTAATATCAACCCTTTATGCCACTAAACTACATGGTGTAGGGAATTGGTATCGGCTGTTACAACAGCATAGCCAAGAACCCTTAATAGAGAATCATTTAGCGAAAATCGCCAGTGAAACCCAGTGTTCTTTTACTCTTAAAGATTGGGAAGAAATCAGCCTTTTAGGAAATAAAACACTTCGAGCAGCGAATTTTAAGAGAATGTCTTTTTTATCTCGTTGGCTCTCTTATTATACCCCGGCGACACTTAATAAAAGGTTTCCGGAAGTCCCAAATAAATGCTTTAGATGTCAGAGAGATGGGGAAGGTGGATGGCACCATATTTTTTTACATGTCCTCGTCTGAACTCTTTTTGGGAATCAATTTTCACTGATATTGGACAGGCTTTGGGAAAGAAAGTACCATTAGAGGCCGATGTTGCACTATTTTCATTTTGTAAAGATAAAGTGTTATTAACTGAGGCTGAAAAAGTGTTTTTGTGTATCTCCTGTACGGTAGCACGTTTGTTAGTTCTCCAAAACTGGAACTCGAATGAAATACCTTCCCATTTAAAATGGTTCAAGAAAATGCAGAGAACTCGTAATTTTGAGGAAGCCTATGCAAAACGATTAGGAGTGATAAAGAAATTTAGAAAGAACTGGAAGTTTTTAGTGATTTAGAAAAATTGAAGGAAATGAATATTCGATAGATAATGGATATGTACCAGTTAATTATATTCATATTTATATTGCATTTGCACTTTTTATCTTTTTGCACTGTATAAGCACTAGCACTTTTTCTTCACGATATTACTCAATATGTACTGTGGTTTGAGATTACTGTACGGAAGATGTTTTTTATATCGTCTTTTAAAATTTGGGCTGTTTTTGATATGATATTTAAGAATGATGTTTGTTTATATACCTACTGCTCCGCTCAATAAAAAAAAAAAAAAAAAAAAAGGATAGGATTTTTTTTATTTTGGTAAAAAAATATTATTTATAAACTAAAGAATATGGGGGCAAGTCTATGCCGGCAACCAAGATGGCTGCACGGCGCTGAAGTTCCAGCCTCTGACTTCCTCCTGTTGTGGATTTTGTCCCCCCATCATGCCATCCGTAGCCATCGTAGGAGTGGCGGCCCCCACCAAGACGGTGCTTCACTCCACGCAATAAAAATTGGCAGGAATGGAATGAAGAAGGAGGTGGTATGCTGCTCTGCATGGCGGGCAACCCGACCTGAGCCTCAGAGGCCCCGTGGTGACCGGGACCGTGGGTGAGCCTGAGGCCTATGGCTGACACTCGAGCCCATATACCATTGACTGTTACTTACTTGCAGTTGCTGATGCTGGGCCTGCGCACCTCTCCCACTAGGGGATTGCGTGCGAGCTCCGCCTGATGCCTGTGTAGAGGTGCAGGCCTGCCCCCGGCCGGTCTACCTTCATTCGGCACCATCAGTGGCTATATTGGGCTGAGGTGGTGACACCTTGAAGCAGGGCTCAGACCTACCTGTGATGACCCCTTTAGACTGTAGGATTTCCTTGAGCACTGGCCATCCTCCCTTGTTCGGAGAAGCAATGACTTTTCGGCCTGGCTTCTTCTCGCTGGCGCTGCCCGGGGCCTTGTCGGCTGCCGGCCAGGGTAGTGGCCTACATTGCAGCCTATATTGGCAGCTGTCTCTGCCCGCCCCGCCAGCTGGGGATGGAGCAGTGGCTCTGCCTTGTTCCCGCTGAGGGGGGGCGGGCCTGCCCACGAGCGCCTAAAGCAGCATTCCTGTACCGCCGGAGTCCCAGCCCCAACCGCCCTCTGTCTCCAAGCGACGGCACTGCCGGTATGCCTTTATCCCTCCTCCCAGTTGCTGCCTGTGATCTCGCCTTTTGCCCACCTGGGATCCTTCTGGCCTATTGCCTGTTGCTGTGTGCTACCTCTTTCCTCGACCGCGAGGGACCCTTGGGACATTTCGTGCTGGGCAGCAGGTTTTCTTTTGCCTGTGGCCTGGTGAATTGTGCTGCTATTCCCCTCCATTAACGGCCCCTGCTCGCCTTCGCAGTGCTGTGCCTCTCTGCCCTGACCTAGGCCCTGCTGCAAGGTACCTGTGTGGGGCTTTCTGACCGCTCTAGAGTCGGGGCCCAGGACGGATGCCGCAGCACACATACATGCTGTAGAGGAGGCTACCTATTTCTTACATATTTCCCGCAGATGGCTGTGTTCTGGACCATCGATTGGGCCCTGGGATGGCTCCAGTGCTTGCACTGACATGGGCATTTCGTCCTGATGGCATGTCGCTCTTTTTGGGGTCTCTACACTCACGCTTCTGGGGTCTTTCACTATGGTGGTACGTCACTTGTACCCCCTATCATCCCCATTAACTGATACGACCAGGGCTACTGCGGCCTTTCACCTGGCCTCCCCTCCTTACAGCCCGCCATCTGTAACCTTATCCCTGGTCAGTGCATAACATGGAGCGAGGAGACCTGTGCCAGAAGAAACTGCTGTCTGAGCGGGTGTAAAACTCGGACAAGCAAGAGTCCCCAGAGGACATGGCTGACAACGCGAATGGTCCACCCAGCCTGACCAGCTGAGCACCACCAAAGCCCTTCTGGTGGAGATTCGGACCAGGTTCTGAGTCATGGATGCCCACTTCGACGCCCTCACCAGCAGGCACGCTATGGGGGAGCACCTCGGACCACCACCAAACCCCATCTGGATTGCCCAGAGGAGCATCCCTCTACGCTGGAGGACAATGCTGTGAGACTTGCCAAGCTAGAACGTCTTCTTAAAACCATTGCCATAAAGAATGAAGTCTTCGAAGCCAGGTCACACCGCAACTATTTACATATACCAGGAGTGGTGGAGTCCACAGCCATGGGCAGGATCAACCATTTTGTGGAGCACTTCTTGACAGAACTGTTTGGCTGAGACCAATTCACTCCTAACTTTGTGGTGGAACGTACCCACAGTACACTCGGCCCAACCAACGCTTCCACCCCCCCCCGGGCCTCGCCAAGTCCTATAATTGCTCGTTTACTAGATTTCAGGGACTGAGACACAGTGATGCGGCTGGCTATGAGCAGGGCTAGGTGCATTACCAGGGCTCCAAATTGTCCTTTTTTCCAGACTTTATGCTGATGGTGCAGGAGGCGCGCCTCAAATTCACTGAAGCCAAAACTTCCCTCAGGAAGCTAGGCCTGCGATATGGTATGCTTTACCCTGCCTGCTTGTGCATCGATGTTGATGACAAGGCGAAAGTCTTTGATAACCTCGCTGATGTACTGGTATTCTGCAAACAATACACTAAAGGCCACCCGCCTGCCCGCCACGACACCCCTGATCGCTCTCCTCCAGATTTACATGCCACGGGCAGCTTGGATTTGTTTCCCCCAGACTGACCTGCATCTAGTGCTAGCTTGCCTATATTTCCTCTGCTCCTATCAGAAACCAGATGCAAGGCAGTAATTGTTTTAGTACGATTTTGTCTGTCCTAGCCTATTGTATCTTATTCCTGCTGCATACGGGGATCAGAGTCCGCAGCGTTGCACACCCTCAGTGGTGTATACCAAATTGTCACTTATTCTTGTTCTAGTTGATATTATGTTGTTTGATCTTATTGGGCATTACTGGGCATATTGGGGCATGGTATGGGTGGGGCGTGGCTTGTGGGGTAAATTCTCTGTGCGGAGTATGTTGTTTTATTTTGACATGTAGAAGACCTTGCTGCATTGGTTGGATGCTGCCTATCCTTCCATTACCACATTACACAATCATGGCACATAACATTGTCGACCCTAGGGTTAAGATACCATTTCTCATTTGGAACATTCATGGCATTAACAAACCCGTAAGGATAAGCAAGTTCTACAGTATCTTACACGACATGGAGTGCGTATAGCATTCCTGCAGGAGGCTATTCTCCCTCCCAGCGCTGTACACACTTATGCTTCGTCCTGGGGCCCACATAGATATTTTTCCACTTATAGCAGGCATTCCCGTGGGGTCTGCATTTTAATTCATCACTCTGTCTCCTTTACTCTCAGGGACAGTTAAACAGATGAGGCTGGTAGATATGTGGCTGTCACAGGCCTCTTGGCAGGGCAAAGTGTGTTTCTCTTAATCTATGAACAAAACGTGGACTCTCCAGATTCCTTTGTGAAGCTCGAGACCTTGTTGGGGCATGCAGATGCTGACCATGTTATCTTGGGGGGGTGATGTCAATCTTTTTTTTGTCGCCCTCTAGATTCTTCACCTATTTCCTCAACAGGTAAGCTGCAGTCCCTTTGTGCACTGAACGACATCTGCGATACAAATGCCCTGCCCGACATCTGGCATATTCAGCACACCGGTACCCTGGGATACATGTTCTACTCAGTACTGCACAACACATGGTCCTGCATCAATTATTTCCTGCTTTCGGTGACTGTGCTGCCCTGGATCAGTGAACTGGCTGTCCTCTCATGCACGCTCTTGGATCATGCCCCGGTTCGTGTTGTGCTGGCAGTGCCCTATGGCGGTGTGGTTGAGCATGCTTGGCAATTCCCCTGCAATAAGCTTCATGATGACATTTCCATGAGGAACTGGCCCAGACTCACTATAGTTGAATACTTCAAGCACATCGGGTCATTAAGAATGCAGGCCATTCTTTGGGAAGCATTTAAGGCTCATATTAGGGCGATATGTATCTCCAAACATGCCGTCATACTACGTGATATCTGTAATAGTCTCCGTTGAGTCAAGGGTTAGCTGCGCTATATCGACAATGAAGACACACAGCAGTGAGGCACACCGCAGCTCCTGCGGTGTGTGACACTCTTAGAGGAATTCCGTGATTTGGAAGAGCGCGAAGTGGATCACATGGGAAATATGCCGAAGTCTGGCCAAATGGCGAGGGCAAGCGACCTAGCCGCACGCTGGTGCAGCTTCTTCATCCGCCGAGAGGTAGTGGCAACATCCCTGAGCTACTGCTCGAGGATGGATCATGCACTGCTGATAACAGAGTGGTTCTTGAGGAGCTAATTCGCTACTACATTAGCCTTTATGCCTCGCAGTACTCTGGAGAGGGTAGAGGTATGGCCAACTATCTGTTGGAGGTTGCCATGGTCTGGCTTACCACCCCGCAGCAGCAGTTCCTCAGTGAGTCAATCACTGCTGACGAGGTCATCAAAGCTATAGACTCCCTGGATGGCTCCAAGGCCCCCTGCCTGGATGGGCTTATGGGGTGTTTTATAAAACATACAAGCACCTCCTCACACCACACATACAAGCCATGTTTGATGAGTCATTGGAGGTTGGCACCCTACCCCCATCACTACACAAAGCTGTAATCGTCCTCCTCTTCAAGCCTGGCAATGACCCTCTACACGCTCAATCTTACAGGCCTCTTTCACTGTTGAACTTTGATAATAAGATTTTGACTAAGATACTTGCAACCCTCCTGCGCACTTAGTTTTCGGTCCTTAATAGAGTCTCCCTTCCCGTTTCGGCTGCTATGGCACTTCTTGATGAGGAGGAGGCCTTCGACTCTCCTGAATGGCCTTTTTTGCTCGCTACGTTGCAGAAATTGGGACTTTCACATAGATTCACTTCCCTTATCATGCTTCTTTACTCTCACCGTGTGGCTCACATTCGGGCCAATGGTTCAATTACCACACCATTTCCGATTACAAGGGGGACACGGCAGGGCTGTTCTCTATCGCCCCTATTATTCATATTAGCTATGGACTTCTTGGTTGAGCAACTGCAAGAGAGGCACCTCCACCAAGGCCTACAGTTCACGACTGACCCCTTGCTATTTTCATTATATGCCGATGACATCTTACTGTTTGTGCGACACCCCACGGAAAATATGGCCCCTCTCGTCTGCAAGATCATGAGATTTGATCGGTTCTCTGGACTCCAAATAAACTGGGGAATGTCTGAGCTATTCCTGCTTATTGCAGCTACAACTCCCATGTTGTGCGAATACCCCCTTCTGTGGTGCGAGGACACGGTTAAATATCTTGGCATCCATGTACACCTGTCTTAACTACGGTCAGGCAATCGAACGCCTAATGACACAGATTGAGGGTTGGATTAGGCAGATTAGTCTGCCCCTGTCCATGGCGGGCCAGATCGCCATTGTCAAAATGGTGGTCCTCCCTCATTTTTTGTACCTATTTTTTGAAAATCCCTACCACTCTTACAAACGCATTTTTTTGCAACGCTGAAGAGCTTGTTTTTTAGATTGATCTTGGCTGGCCGCGAGTGGTGTGGGACACGTTAGTGCTTTCCTACGAGCACAGTGGGTTTGGAGTTCCCCATTTCCAGCTCTACTCCCTGGTGGCCCAGTGTCACTATGCGTACCACTTGTACCACAGAGATACACGAATCCCCTATGACAGACCGGAGCGCAACCAGGCGTTAGAAGTCCCGCAGCATGTGCTCCTCCCAAACGGGCTTCCTGTGGACTCTGCAGACATCCAGACGCTCTCCACCACCTGCTGGGAATGGAAAAAGCTCCTCAGACTTCTAGGGGAGAGCCTCTTGTACTCTCCTGCCCCTCCTCTTGCGGATAATCAATGGCTGCCCACTACATTGGAAGCCCTTGTCAAAAGCACACTAACGCGGCATGCACTATGCACTCTTGGGGATCTGTTCCTGGACGGACATGTTCTCTCACATGATGATAGCATGCATTTTGCTAAGGCTACCCCTATGGACCACTTAGTTCTGCTGCTCTTACATAGCTCACTGCACACTCAGCTCTCTATTTATCCTGACGCCCCTGCCGAGTTCGTTCCTCTCACCACATTGACAGAACACGCAGATTGCGGATACTTAGTTTCTGCACTCCATTGTGTTAGCTTGACCCTACTCCCTGTTAGAGATGACTGTCTCAGAGACCTGTGGGAGTGGGAGTAACAACGGCCTCTGCCAGATAAAATATGGTATTTTTGCTGCCTACAAACCAAATTGATTTTTCCCAACCACAGACATAAATTGATTCACTTTAAATTCCTCCAGGTTCTCACACTGTCCTAGGTGCTGTGATATTGATGGCTCACTTTGCCTACATGACCTGGGCGTGTACTCACATAGGTGAGTTTTGAATTGCTGTCTTTGCCCAACTCTCCCTAATGGTGGAGTTTACTGTGACGCCCGACCCACTTCTTGTGTTATTGGGCTATGTGCATGATGTTCCTAAGGTGGCCTGTAGGTTTTCCGCAATGGCTCTTCTGCTGGCCAAACGCAAGATTGCTCTACATTGGGGCAGTTGGCACACACCGATAGTTGATGAATGGCTTTGAAGCCTCACCTTTTGCGACGTTACTGATTTGATTTGGTTATTTATAGAGCGCGACTATCACTCCGAAAGGAGCATCCTGGTGCTTTGTGGGAGAGGGAAAAGGAGGACAGGTCCCTCACTTACAAGAGAGATGAGCAGAAGGTATCTAAGGATCCAAAGATCCAAATCTTCAAGGACTTTCTGACTGGTACTAACACCTAGCTGCCATGGCTCGCCCTCCTGACATAGGTGCACAGGCCTTTGTTGCCTGCTGAACACTCACATTCTCCCACCATGCTTATGGGGAGCAATACCTCTTTGCTTACCTGTTGTTTTTTGTTTGTGGTATGGGATGCTCAAATGTGCAGTATATGTTGCAATGATGAAAACATTATTGGGCAGGTCTTTCTGCTATTGTCAATTTTGTTTGAGTACATTATTCTTTCCCACTCCGTGGGTTGCTATGTATGTCATAAGTGTATTAAAAATGATAAATAAAGCTTAAAAATAATAGTAATACACAAATTATTTACTGAACTTTTCTGTTGATGAGTTAATGTCCTGTAACATTGTATTTTATTTGGTTATAAATAATTGTTTTAATTATTTTATGTTTGTAGTTTCCATTAAAATGTCATTTTAGGGGGTGTCAGGGGCTTACTGTGCACGTGTTTATGTTTACCATGTTTTACTTGATTTCTTCTTATGGGGATACAGAAACGCAAATTATCTTGAGGAATAATGTGTACGTATATGACCCTGACAGCAAAAACCCAATAAAATCCTTTGTGAAGAAAAAAAAACATTTTATCTTTTTTCAATGAATAAACTTCAATAGTTTTCTCTATTCTTTCCTTAGGAATATCTCTGCCCAGGTGGCAAATAGCTCCACCTATGTATGGAAAGTTACTAGTAGGAGCTCTAAACTTGTAAATTCAGAATTAGACACCTCCACTCCTTGATTTCAGGGGATGGAGACACTCAAGTCTACACTTAGGTGAAAGTCTGCAGTCGGAAGTTGTGTCAAAATCTACTCTCCTTTTGAATCATTTTACACACTGTAGAGTGAAGGTAAATGGCACCATTAGAATCTGTTTGAGTTTTCATTTTAGAAAATTAACTTCTGTCACCAAATTTGCACCATCTTAGAAAGTAAACTGTACAATATCTTACCTGCTTCTGCTTTTGTGCTGCAAATTAAAAAGACAATGTTGGATTGAATTAATATTTGAATTGATGTTGTGTTTGAACAAAAATTCCATCAGTGCAACATGTTTA
The DNA here is from genome assembly GCA_963921515.1 of Calotriton arnoldi. Lineage (NCBI taxonomy): Eukaryota > Metazoa > Chordata > Amphibia > Caudata > Salamandridae > Calotriton > Calotriton arnoldi. The sequence goes on from CAWUFW010014715.1 coordinate 149,370, forward strand.
CATAATGCATAATGCTTGTTTTCTTCTGCTATTGGACAGTGCGACCTCTGCTTGGTGATGATACCGAAGTGTTTCTAGTGATCTATTATTTTTTTTATTGAAGAATGAACATTTTTATCAAAGAAAAGAGAGTAGGGATTCATCAACTTGTGGAAAATGAAAATACATAGAGTGTGCTAAAAACAACTGCAGAAACAATTTCAGAAGTGGCAGAACACCCATTCTAATTTTTAAGTGACATATCCACATGGAAAACTGCGGAAACCTGGCCTTTGTCAATCGGAATTGCATTGTTCCTACAGTTTTCCACTGTTACATGAATAAATGTGACTTTTTTATTGAAATCGTTTTTATAATCAGGTTATTCACATTACTCTTTTCCCCTGTTAGAATATTCTTGCTACTTTTGTCTCTTTCTGAAATTCTTAGAAATAAATTTAGACAACAAGAACACCGTGGGAGTTGGTAGGAAAGTGTGGGTAAGTTGTAGGCACAAAAAAGTAGATAATAAATATGGAACATCGCCCTACCACATAATGACACCTCTAGAGTTTGTCTGTTAGAATAGATATTACGCCAGTCTGCATTTTTTAAAAGAACACTCTGTCAAAAGATATAAGCTTCTGGGATTCTGGTTTGAAGTATTTCAATAAGTAAACTCAACCCGTAAGACATTTTCCACCCCTTAAGTAAAGTACACCTTAGCGTGTGTACTCACATTACACAAGGTCTTTTTCCTTTGGCCTTAGACTACTGTTCATCACTCTATTAAGGCTGAAACATGTAGACAATCTAGATCAATTTTGTCTTACAAATATCCGCATTCATTTTTTAACCTTGCCCCAGGACTTCAGTATTAAAACATTTCTCTCCAGGCTTGGAGGGGGGTCCTCGAGAAAATTTTAACTTTTCTCTTCTTCCACTCTTGTCACTGAAATACCCGCTCCGCTGTAATCAGGTGTTGAAGCACACCTAGTATGCACTCGGCACCCTAGGTGGGAACCCAATGAGGAAGCATGCCACCAACTAGGTTGGCGGGTGAGGGTTCGTTTAAAAACGAAATTGATTTTCCCTGTACATTTGCCTGTTGATGCAGTAACACTTAATTTTCTTTCAGTGCCCGTCCTCATTGTTGTTTTGTAATTTTCCAAAAATGTACATCAATTTTTAGCACAAATTAAATTGTAGACCATTTCTAAAGGAGCACGTGAGTCTGGGAGAAACATTTGTTTTGGCAAAGGACATCTAACATAAAGCTTGATCCATGTCAGATTTGTGAGCTGCTACCCACCGACTGTCTCAACAAGCCTATTTATGTTATGTTAATTTCATTTTATATAAATGTTTCCTATATCTTTTGTCTGTAATTCTGGCAGGGATGCTAAACACTGCTGGTGTACACCTTTACATAATTTGGAAATTCAAAAGGATGACTACAAGAGATTCTAGCAGAGTGATGGTTGTGCGTTATAAACAGTCTTAAATAAATACATCTATGAAACACAGCTGCATTAAGCAATGATGTGCAATGGGAATCCATAAATATTTTATTTTGCTGTATATGCCAAAAGGATATGGCATTAGAGCCAGTTAACCAATGTTTGAGATGTTGACTTGCTACTGTCTCTTTTATGAAGTTTTTTTTTAAACAATTTTTATTTTGTAGAAAAAAATGAAGTTTAAGTTTATGTGTTGAGCCACAAAGACAAACATCTTGTTCCTCCCTTCACTATGGATTTTAAACACATTGGGCCCGATTCACAAAAGTAATCTGAGACACAATCCTAACTTTACGTCTTTTGGTATTCGCAGAAGGCATTTAGGAGTACTAAAGTTAGGATTTTGTCTCAATTAATCTTAAATTTTGGTCTTAAATTAAACTTAAGACAAACTTAAGTTTAACTGAGACAAAATCCTAGTCGTAAAGTTAGGATTTTGTCTCAGTTTAACTAAATTCTAACTTTAGTACTCCTAAATGCCTTCTGTGAATACTGAAAGTTGTAAAGTTAGGATTTTGTCTCAGATTACTTTTGTGAATCGGGCCCATTGTGGAGTTATTTCTGAATCAAGACGTTTCGAAATGCTCAATTCATGACAATATATTAACTGTTCACTGCCACCGATATGGTAAGGCACTCTATGAAACTTATCAACAAGTGATTAATAATAGCAAATTTATCTTTCAAGTAAATTGCTAGTTTTTGCACTTTTTGAAAAAGTAAAATGCTAGTAGATGTTTATCTTAGAGCACAAACTAGGTGAAAGGGGGCTTCTTATTAACATATATGTCCTTCCTGTGATGCATTTGCTACTTATGACATATATGCTTCATGTGGCAGACTGCCTTTGTGTATTGGAAGCTGATGAAGATGGCAATGGATTGGTAAAATACTCTCCCAACTGCTTGTTGATGAGAGTGTTGTGACATCACAAAGGAGCTACCCTCTGTGTGCTACAATCAGACATTACACAGTCATTAGTCGTTTTTAAGAGAGGCACTAGAGAGGTACCTGCAATTACTGTATCTTAGCACTAGTGAGTCCCTGGAGAGAATACGCCATAGGCATTTAGAGGAATGAGGATAGGAGGCTGACTCTTTGTCGTTGAATCAGATACGCTTTCTGCAGGGCGAGTCAATAATTCATGGTGTACCAGCAATAACCCTACTGGCTAGAAAGAGTCTGACCAGTAAGGGAAAACCCACTCTCCTGCCAATTTGTGGACTATTTGAGCAACTTTGACACTGACATTTGTGATACCAAAATGGGTAAAGTTGATTGTATTGAACACCCATTGGCCTTTTGCAGAGTTTGGCTCAAAGATTAATGATCGAGTCTTTGATTGTGCTGCCATTTTGTATAATCCGTCTGTAAACCTGCAATGATTTAAAAGTAAACCTAAAGTCCTACCAAGTCATTTCACAAGAAGAGCAGAAAATCAGGCTATTGCACTAAAGCCCTCATTCGCTGAAGGCTCATCAGCATAAATGATCATTCATGTTGACACTGCGTGAGCACACTTCCAACTAACCCTGCATTACTACCCTGTTTCTATGATTGTATTGTAGAATAATCAAATATAGTTAAATTGTTACTGGATTCAGTTCAGTTCAGTTCATAAACTTTATTCGGCTGAAAAACGATACAGCCATAGAAGTGCATAAATAAAACACACACAAATACATAGATACAGGCAATAAGAATCCCCAGTCACATCATCCAAATCTCCAAATTGTTTAGTACGTAAAACACAGTAGAGTATACAGGTCCTGTCCAATTTCAACGGTATAGCATATAAAAGAGGGGGCCCGATTCACAAAAGTAATCTGAGACAAAATCCTAACTTTACGACTTTCGGTATTCACAGAAGGCATTTAGGAGTACTAAAGTTAGGATTCCTAACTTTCCTACTCCTAAACTGAGAAAAATCCTCACATTATGACTTTCGGTATTCACAAAAGGCATTTAGGAGTAGTAAAGTTAGGAATCCTAACTTTACTACTCCTAAATGCCTTCTGTGAATACCGAAAGTCGTAAGTTAGGATTTTTCTCAGTTTAGAGTAGTAAAGTTAGGAATCCTAACTTTAGTACTCCTAAATGCTTTCTGTGAATACCGAAACTACCAAAAGTCGTAAAGTTAGGGTTTTCTCAGTTTAGGAGTAGTAAAGTTAGGAATCCTAACTTTAGTACTCCTAAATGCCTTCTGTGAATACCGAACATTGTAAAGTTAGGATTTTTCTCAGTTTAGGAGTAGTAAAGTTAGGAATCCTAACTTTAGTACTCCTAAATGCCTTCTGAGAATACCGAAATTCATAAAGTTACGATTTTTCTCAGTTTAGGAGTAGTAAAGTTAGGAATCCTAACTTTAGTACTCCTAAATGCCTTCTGTGAATACCGAAAGTCGTAAAGTTAGGATTTTGTCTCAGATTACTTTTGTGAATCGGGCCCAGGAGTCGTAAGTGATTTCTGTGAATACCAAAAATCGTAAGTGCCTTCTGTGAATACCAGAAGTAGTAAGTTTAGGATTTTGTCTCAGATTAATTCTGTGAATCAGCCCCTACAATCTGAAATCTCCTAAAATTCATATATACATTTATTCTAAAATATTCTATGCAACAATCATTAAATTATATAAATCTAAAAGGTCAGATAGGTCTAAAAAACAATAAAAATATATAGTGCTCAATTCCCTAGCTGCTGCGATATGCTTTCTTTAGTTTAATGCCATTCAATATAAAATGGGCAGCATTGTAACACACAAAGGGGTCACCTAATGTCACCATGTATTTCATTGCAGCTTTGTGAGATCTGATATTCTGGGCAACAAACATGGGTTTCAAATAGAGGGACCTGAAATCCTGATACAGTTTGCAGAACAATAGAAAGTGCAGTGTGCTTTATTTGCTTTGGCCATCACAGAGGCAGGGAGTCATATTGGAGGGGCAAAACCTCGTGTGAGGGAAGGCAACTAAATGATGCACAATACCACATCGCAGCCTTGCAAGCACAAAACGGTGCTGCATATTAGTTACTTATAATAGGTAATTGTTGGTCCCCTCTTCCTTGTCCATGGACTTATAGAATATTACTGACAATTTTTTCTCATCATCTAGTTCATGTTTATCCAACCTAGTTTGGAAAAATATATCTTTAATCCTATTCTTGGTTAGTGATGTAATCTGGTTAGGGTCAGATCAGATTGACAAGTTGAACAATTTACCAAGAAGAGAGTTAATATAGGATAGCCAAGGTATACTTAGAGCCTTATCCAAGGCTAGACAGTCTAGGATAATAGTTCTAATGAAGCTAGTTTCTTACTTTGCCCAGAGTGATACACATAGTAACAGAGGTCTCACCAAAAGGTGGTCTTCTAAAAACTGCAGGCCAACATCTTTATGAACAATAGTATTTTGTGCACAAGGTGGCAAACATAAAAGCCGTTTTAAAAATGTGTTTTCCTCTATTTGCAGAGCAAAGCCATTAACATGGCCCCAAAGGCCTGCCCCCATAGGTAGCAGTAGTCACGCCATTGGCTTTATATATAGCTACCATTTTCTTAATGGGTCGGCTACCCAGTTTAGAGGTGAACTTAAAAATCCCCTGGAAGACCCTACTCATTTTGGCTCTAGTATTCAATACATGCTATGTCCATGAGCCATTGCCTGCAAATAGAATCCCCAAGTAGCAACATGAATTTACGGCGACTATTGGGTTGCTGTCAATAAAGAAGGTTCTGCACGGTTTCCTCATTTGGCCACAAACCATGGTGAATGGTTTAGTTTTGTTGACCAAATGCATTCACCAGTCTCTGCAGGCCCACCGGTGTTCTAGCTAGAAAGTACTGCATCATCTGAGTAAAGCAGCACTGGTATTGGGTGTCCTGCAGCCTTAGGGACATCGGCCTGCAGTGACTGTAAATGGCTGTCCACCCCGTTATTGCTGGATTCAGATAATACAATGCTTATTAAATTAGTTTGAGATTATTTGGAACACTTTGTTATATTTTTAATGTGTCTATTTTGCATTGGTTTATTAAGGTGTGTCAATGATTTGTGCTGATGTGATTTATTTAAATTTCCAATAAACCTTTAATAACTTCAAAGAACATAGAGGTTGAGATTGTAATGACAAGCAGAGATTAAGAGCAACAATCACTTACAGTGGTCCATGACTTGGGAGGTTGTGGTCTGATGTCGCCAAAGAAAAACAAGGGTCTGTGAAGGAAAAAAAGTCCATCAGAGAAAATAAAATAAGGAACAGGAAACGTAATCTTTGAACTGTGGCAATCTATTAATCAGTAATAACATAACCCTAGATGCAGTGTAGGGGCTGTGTGCTTATATCTATCCCTAATTCCTGGCAGGAGCTGTGAACACACACTCACACTGCTGCAAAGAATTATACCTCTGGTAAGATTTAAATGATGTCAACCTAGTTGCATTTGATTATTCTTACAGCCGAAAACACGATAGTGAGAATGTCTCTTTCCTTTTTAATGCTTAGGTAGCATGTATTACCTAAGTGTAATTATTGATATTTGTATAAATGTGCAGAGGAAATTCAGTTTATTGGCTGAATTACAGGCTCAGAAATCAGAAAACCTGAATTATATTCCGGCAAATGATCTTAATCAGATTGTGTGAACCTGGACGGTCACTGTATCTCACATCTTGTCTTCCTTTATCTCGGTACAAGCGCCTATCTACATTTACTAGGCGCCATACAACCGATATGCATCGGTGATGTTACTAGGATCCCACTCAGAAACCATCAGAGTGTTGTGCCAGCAGTTACATTCTTCTTTTTCCTTCTGTCGCTACGAAATTCTTTTCATAAAACACTTGAAGTTGTCTCGTTACTCCAGCGACATACATTTTCTTTTAGGCACAAAGTACTAACTTCAAAAATCAACATCAAAAATTCAGTTTGCACAGATAAATATATCGAAACCATGCTAACGAGTACTACTGACGATTAATTTATGCATGTACCTATATATGTGCAATTAAATCAAGCCATTGAAACGCGCGGCCTGCTTGAGACATGCACCCCATCACAGAGTTTCCCCGACACAAACCACATTCCCAGAGCTCATCTCTTACCTGAATGGACGGTCGGTCAAGAATCTGAAAGCGTTGCCGAGAGTTTGATATTTATATACAGCGCTGGCAGCGCTGTGCGCCGATTGGGCAAGACCCCGCCCTATCAAAGGCAGTCTGAATCATTTAATGCAGTCAAGTGGTGGCACAGCACATCAGGATGAGCCAGATATAGACGGTTACATTAGTGCAATGGAGAATAATTGTGATTATTTTTAATTACAATAATGATGTTCATTTTTCTGGATCTGGGGTTGGACCATGCACAGAGAGCAGATTCTACGGTAGGAGCTCCCTGCCGCCCATGCAATAAACCAGAGGAGGCATCACCAGCTGCAGACTTTCAAGGTCGTGACCCTCCGTTCTCTGCGTCAGTGCTCCTTTATTAAAAAATGTTGCGTGAATCGTCAGTGCTCTCCACAGTATTATTAAGGCAGAAAATTAATGCCACTCCCTCAGTGGTACTTTTTAAAAAGATCCGAGCAATTGTTAAAAGAGCAGAATGAACCATCTAATCGCCGCCTCATTGCAACTTTCTGTATTTAGTCATCTACAAATTCCTATTCATTGACTCAAAATATTGATTGTGTATGAATCCAACACCCATTACAGACAATAGCACATATATAGAATTATATAGACGGGTAGCAGTGAATTACAGGACAAAGGTCAAATTGTCTATGATGTCACTCAGAACCCCAAGGTGAAAAATATCCCCTTAATTTACTATTTACCCTCTATAATTTTAGGTTATGTATGGCCTCCAAAATCATCAGCCCCTGATTTCACTGCCACGTAGGGAGCAGAGGATTAGTAGGGCAGCTGTACATAACATGCCAGTTCCTCGCTGACCATTAAAAAAATAAAAAATAAACGGTCTCCATGCACCCACCCACCTCCACCGCTCTCTGCCCATTTCCTTCCCTCTTCTCCAGAAGGGGTGCTCCCTGCTTTCTTCCACTACTCTGACAGGTTCTTGAAGAGCCCTGCCAGAGCGAGCTGGACAGAGACGCCACAGACACGGACTCGGGTTGACTAAGATTCCACTAATGAGTTTGAAGCAACTGTGCACGTCTCTGCAAAGTCCGCACACGCACACAATAAGATGTTTTCTAAATATTCAACCACCACTCCGCAGCAGTAACGCTTATGAGACATCGACTGTTGGACATAAAAATTGAACGTTCCATTAAAGTGATACTTGAGATCGGCTGATCTCTACTATTAGCAATTGGTCCTGAAGAGAACCCCCAATTGGACTAAACGTGGGGTTCGAAACGCGTCGACCAGTCTTTCTTCTTTATTTCAAACAAGTGTGGCTATATATTTAAGTTTGTGCTTCTGCTAATTCAAACTATTTAAATTGACTTGATTGATTTCGTGCAGAAGTATTTTACTATATTACTATTGAACATTCACACTGTTTGACAATTGTTTATTAATATAAACGTTCTGTCAAATCAATGTTCGTCTTATGGATGCAGATTTGTTTTATGTTATTTGTTATACGTTGTCTTAGTCTTTGTCTAAATTGAGTCTAAATGTTGTCCAAGATATGAATTATTTCAATGTACTGTTAATGTGTATGTTTTCACCAATGGTTGTTGGCAATACTTATTTAATGTTTTTTTCGCATGTGCTTTTTTTTTAAACGTGAGATGCACATTCAAATAAAAAAGATGTGTTTTCTCTGATGAAAAATTAAATAAAATCATTTTTGGATAAAAATTCATCCAGGTGCCTTTTTGATTTAAATCAATGCACCTTTAGGCAATTGATGAACAAAGAATAATCAGTATTGGCAACTTTTTTTGTTTATTGTGTCGACTGGCTCAGCCTTACTGATTAGAGCCTAACCCTTCTTGTTATAAATATATAACCCAGAAGCAGGCATCACCAGCTGCAGACTTTCAAGGTCGTGACCCTCCGTCCTCTGTGTCAGTGCTCCTTTCATGAAAAACACTGCATGAATCGTCAGGGCACTCTACAGTATTATTAAGTCAGAAAATTAATGCCACTCCCTCTGTGGTATTTTTAAAAAAGATCTGAGCAATTGTTAAAAGAGCAGAATGAACCATCTAATCGCCACCGCATTCTCTTTCTGTATTTAGTCATCTACAGATTCCTGTTCATTGACTCAAAATATTGTTTGTGACTGAATGAAACGCCCATTACAGACAATAACACATATATAGAATTATACAAGACGGGCATCAGTGAGTTACAGGGATTTTTTAATGAGGGATTTTCTAAATGACATGAAATAGACAAGAGCGAAGGTCGAGTTGTCGATGATGTCACTCAGAACCACAAGGTAAAAAATATCATCGTAATCCACTTTTTTCCCATCTATAATTTTAGGTTTTGTATGGCCTCCAAAATCATCAGCCCCTGATTTCAACTACTACGTAGGGGCAGAGGATTAGTAGGGGAGCTGTATATAAAATGGCTGCTCCTCCCTGCCCTAGATTTAAATAAATAAATAAATGGTCTCCAGCCACCCGCCCACCCCTACCCCTCTCTCTCACTTTCCATCCCTCTTCTCCAGAAGGGGTGCTCTGCTCCTTGCTTTCTACTGCTGCTCTGACAGGTTCTTAAAGAGCCCAGCCAGAGCAGCCTGAACTTCTTTTATGACATAGCAACAGTTGTTAACAAACAAGTTCTGTTACCCACCCTTGCTACGTTATAGCTGTGAGTTACTGGGTTTAGAATCCATTCATTCATGCTAATAAATGCATAACAACCAATGTATGCATTTTTTGTGGATTGGACAACAATTACTTGATCAAAAAATCCTCATTACAAGTAACCTTGGAAGATATCTTTGATGCAGCAAAACGTGAGGTGGTACCCCAGGACTAGGCAATAAAAAGCTGTCATGCTTCACACAATAACAAAGCACCCACACTTGTTTGTGGGTCCTATGTGATTTAGATTGAAATCAAACTTGATGAAACCACTTCTTACAACGAACTGGTTTCGGCAAATTTTTCACCTTCTATAGCATTCACCAAGTTTACAAAATCAATCTTGTGTTTTTCGCCTCAGATTCTTTCTTTTTCCAGCCCATCTTCAATCATCCTATTGTTTCTTTCCACCTTTCCCCCACTCCTTGCATTAATCCTTCAAGCTCATCCCTGCCCCCTACCCATCCTCCAACCGGTCTATCTGCCTGTGATTTTTTTTCTTTTCTCAGGGTGATCCTCTGTGCACCTCAATAAACTCCTTTTACGTTTTATGATATAATATGCTCGCCCTCATCTCCTAGCCGTCTACCCACCTAGCTGTTAATCTACCTTAGTACATCTGCAATACCAGTGTGGCTATGGCCCCTGGTCCACCTGTTTTTTAGTTGTGCCTGCCAGATTCCTACTACCATTTCCCCTCTCTTTTTCCCTTTTAGTACTTACGATGTCTCAGTTTTCCCTTTCATCTTATATTGAAAAAAAAGAGAAGCATTTATTCTTACAATTTCTAATACTTTATGTATACACTGGACCTTTGATTTTATCTGGGGTTCAGTATAAAGTTTCCACAAAAATTATTAGGCTAGTGTGGAAATGCTATTTTGTCTTCATGATAATTCACTTTAACAGCTTTTTCAGTAGTCTGGTTTTGTCAGGTTGCTGCTTTCCACTTTGGAAATTCATCATAATGAGGTAGAGCCATCAGTCGCAGAGGACAAAGCATTCATAAGAGTCCAAGCCTCCATCTTGAAAAACTAAATACAAACATTACTTCAAATGTGTGAATAATTTTGATTAATATTATCTGAATGAACTCTAAGCTAGCACACAACCAAAGAAATGCTCTGTATTGAAGTCACTGGGACTTTTCTGAAGAGTTTGTAAAGAAATTTTAACTAACTTATAATAAAAAGCAAGGAAACAAAACTCAAATGCTTCAAAGATGTATCAGCAAGTGTATCTGCAGGTAGGAAATGGAAGGTGGCTACAGTTGTACACTATCACAATTCATTAGCCACATCAGTCCAAAGCATATGATTGCACTAATCAGTGATGATTACCTGAGGAGTACCTAAACCACCACCTCTCAATACGATACGTAACCACCAGACAACTCCGCTTCGCCGAACTGGCCCTCGCCACCGTTCCTCGGATCCGCAATACAAGGACCGGAGGAAGATCCTTCTCCTATCTCGCTGCCAAAACCTGGAACACTTTGCCTCTCCACCTCAGGCTATCCCCGTCTCGAATCCAAGTTAGGAAGGATCTCAAGACCTGGCTCTTCGACTGAACCTCAGCGCCCATCAGGACCTGCAGCACGTCCCTCCCCCCAAGTGCCTTGAGACCCTAGCAGGTGAGTAGACGCGCTTAACAAATACTGATTGATGACCATATGAACTATGCATCATAAAAACAGACAAAAAGTGCATTGTGGTCAGTGTTACAAAAAAGGAGCGACAGGGGCGGAATAATTCAGTGTGTCTGTAGACAGTCCAAATAGATTAAAGGACAAAAGCCCTCACCCACCCTGAGGTGTCATTCTTCATTATAGGTGTTTAAATAATTAAGTGGCATTAGAGGAAAGAGATTGGTAAAAAAATACGTCCTGGTGGACCTATACAATTGTATTTTTGTCCCCAATGGGTAGTGGTTAAAAAAATGGGGAATAGTTCAATCCAATATAAACCATCAAGATGTTTCCGCTTACAGAAAACCCTTGCCACACGTGTAGAGGCATTTATTAGGACCAGAGATTCCATTCTGCAAGAAAACAGATAAAGGAAAAAAAGCATAATATGGATACATACAACCAATGGTGCCTCATTCACTGGCAGCTGGACCTGTAGCAATCAGGAAATAAAAGGCACACACAAAAGGACATAAACTAATATGTGCACGAACAAAAGTGGCGAATCTCTGAGTATGGTGGTTGCATACACACAGTGCCATGCAGCAAATGTGAATAGTGGAACTGCATTCAAACATGACACCATCCTTGTAACTGGCAGCAAACAAAGACAATGGGGGATACTTTCATTCCATTTCACATTGGGTTTGAGCCTCAACTCAGCTCTTATAGTCAGGGCATGACAACAACAGTAGTCATTAAGAATTTAAAATGAAAAAAACTTTACCGTTTAGTAGAACAAAACTGCTGCGTATCCTGGGAATAGGGCCCAGGTCTACAAGGATTTGATTCCTAACCCACGGGTGCAGGGATTTAGTTCAATGCGCCATCACTGAGTAAGGAATTCCAGGTTACTGTAGCCCCAAACAACACACTGAACATTCCTGCAGGCACAGTGTCAGTGCTTTTTGGGTTACTAACAGTCCCTCAAGTGGTTCAGGGAAGCAGTGGTAATTCAGACCCAATTTTGTTCTTAGAATAGCACATTCAAGCATTGCACTAAGAAAAGACACTATGGGCCCGATTCACAAAGGTAAACTTAGACGTTTGGTCTAAACTTAGAACAAACATCTAAATTTACAGCTTTGGAAATTCATAGAGGGCGTTTACGGGTGCTATCTTTATATCCGCACTCGGGGCACAGATCCGCCTCGAGTGCAGACGTAAAGATACTACTCATAAATCCCCTTCTTGAGCTCCCAAAGTCGGAAACTTAGACCTTAATGAATTGGGCCCATTGTACTTAATGTGTTTATTTTAACCGTTTCTTGCTGTTCCTTAGTACATGAATATTAGCCACACAGAGTATAATTAAAACAGTATTTATGCATGCTGCAAGCAGCGAGAATAAAATGAACAGTTCTAAAATGCTTAGAATTCTCCTAGCAGCCTACCACCCTAAAGTTATTTCTATGCACTACACTATAAGAGCATGAAATAGCTAGTTTGCCTCTAGAGGTTCTTGGGACCCAGTGCACTGCATTCCTATTCACCCCTGATCAGCTGTGGCTATCAGACTTCAGCCGGGAGAGTGTTTCCTCGGAAGGAAAACACACAATCAGCTGGGCTCAGCTCCTCTCATTACTGGATCAGCTCCTGCAGAAAGTGGATTCTCAGCGGTCTGGCAGGACCTATCATGGCAACCTGGTGCGAAGGGCTCTCAAACTTAGTGGTCAATTTATTGAGTTTATATATGATTGACCACTGACTTTTAGGCTGCATTGCAAAGTTTAGTGGGACTTTCCAAAGTCCGAGATGTAACTGATCTAAACCAGCAAGATGAAAATACTTCAACTCGGACTACATGTTTATCTTACATGTCTACTGTCCAACCTTGAAACTTAGATATTGCTTAGTTCGTGTAAGACTTGTGCCACCTGATGTCAGTACAATTAATTGTTAAAATGAAATGACACTTTCACAATTTCTGTGAAAGATAATGACATGCTGAATGTGGACCATAGGCAGACAGGCTAACTTAACGTTTTAAAAAATGGAGTCTTAATTCGGGAGTTCACGACAAAGTCAAGTGAAAGATTATCAGTGTAACCCTTCTCTTGGAATACCAACATTGAATATGTTTCATATGGACTAACAGGACATACGTGTGAAGGGTTCCCATCTAATGGTGTGCCAAGAGGCCCATAGGAATGAATAAAAATTGCGTGCGCAAATTGCGAGTACCCAATAGGTACTCGCAAATTGCGCACACAATTTCAAGGGAGCAAGGGTTCCAAAAGGACACCCTGTTGCACCCCTGAAATGTGCATGTGTGCACATGTGGCGCACATACATGCCCTAAGGGCATGTATGTGTGCCACATGGCACTTTGAAAAAAGCAAAAAAGTGCTTTTTTCAATGAATTCGCAAATTACCACCAACTGTAAGTTGGTGGTAATTTGCGATTTCTTATGCCAAATTCGCACAACTTAGGTGCTTTCTACATCGCATTTAAGGAATCGCAATTTGCGATTCCTTAAATGCAATCTCAAAATAGGGAATCGCAAATTTTGCGATTCTCTAATTTGCGATGCCCTTTTGGGATGATACATCCCAAAAGGCCTTTTCCCGTTCGCAAACGGGCCGATTCTGAGAATCGGCCCGTTTGCGAACGGGAAAAGAGTAGATACATATGCCCCCAAATGATTATGGCTCATTTTACTCAAGAGCCAAGCAACAGTCAGAAGGTTTAAAAAGGGATAGTGATTCCTCCGCCCCAGTTTTTTTTTAAGTAAGTTTTTTATTAAGTTTATTAGCAAACTTCATATACAGGAAATGATTGAACGTCTCATCTGACCATGTGGCATGTGAAGCAAATAACCATTTGCAAACTGAATAACTGTAAATTATCATCTTATAACCCCTTCCCACCCACTCTTGAAGCTTCCATGTAGAGATTAATCCATATTTCCTATGTATTATACAAATTATGCATATTTGATTGGTGCGGTGGAACCACACATAATGCTTTTATTATCAGACAGTGGTAAGCCTCATCTGGTCCAGTCCCACCAGCCCACCCTCTCGTCCCGAGTCCTCAATCGGTACAGGTGTAGGCTTTACATGGTTAGCCGGGTCCAGCAAATCACGCAACATCATTCCCCATGCAGTTAGCGCTCCAGGCAGCTTATCATCTTTCCTTGTGTTTCTCATATGTTCCTCTTCTGCACTTTCCCATTGATCTCTCTCCCACGTTTCCCTAAATGGGGGGCCTGCTACTTATCCAGGGGATCGCTATACATCATTTTGCCACTGTGAGGCCCAATATTGTAAAACGCCTGCTCAATTTTCGCTTCGGGTCTCCAGGCAGCACGCCCAGCAAGCATTCATTAGAGAGGCATCCTATCCCGTCACATGTTTAAGTTGTGCTAGGACCTCTCCCCAATACACAGCCACCAGCAGGCATTGCCAAACAATGTGTAAAAAATTGTCCTCAACTGCCTCACATCTTGGACAGCGGGGATCTCGCGCTGGGTAGATAGCCTGCAGTCGTTTGGGAGACAGGTAGGTCATGTGTATTATATTATATTGGATGTGTTTAAACCTTGAGCTCATCAATACCCTTCGGACAGCAGCGTGTATTTTAGGCCAATCTCTGGGGGAAAGGGGTTCATCACTGAGGGATTGCCATTTCTCCTCCACCTGCAGTAGTTTGACTCGCCGATCTGTGCGCAGCGCTCAATAAAGGTGCGTTACAAGTCTATGGCCTCCGGCCATAGACGAGATAGTGGCAAGTGTATGGGTGGTGTCAGGAGCCTCCGGAAATGTCGGCCATAATTGGCGTGCTGTGACTGCAATCTTTGAGTATTTAAAAAATTGTCCCGGACCTAAAGCAAAGGTTTCCATGGTATCCTGCAGCGTTACAAATCTACCCCCGGGTATGGGTCGGCTAGCATCAGGCAGCCTCTCTCCTGCCACCTATCTGTGGACATCGACTGCGCCATCTGGTCAAATGGGCTTATAATCAAAATGTCCAGGTCAGACGCATAGGGTGCCAGCTTTATTACTCTCTGAACTGTCCCTTCCCAGAGTCTGGCAGTCAGCCGGTTCAAATAGGGGAGAGTGTGGGGCAAATGTCTGCCGTGCATCAGAAGTGACTCCAGTTGATCTCCAACATGCGTGCCCGCCAACAGGTACCTCTCCCAGTTGGGTTCAGCATCCAGCCAATGTCCCGCGTGTTGGAGCTGGGTTGCTAAAGAATATAGTTCTAGGTCCAGGACCTCCAGGCCCCCCTGGTCCCACAATATCCACATAGTATCAAAGCTCACACTGCACCTCTTACCATTCCAAAGTAGCTCCAGCAAAAGTAAGACAAGTTCTCTGAAGACACTCCTAGGCAGTTCATAAAAGGTCCCCTGCATAATATAAAGGCAGTGCAGCCATATCACCATTTTAATGAGGGCAATGTTGCCCATCAAGGACAGATGCAGTGTGTTCCAGAACCGAATGGAATGATGCAAGCCCTCCAGCACCCTTCCCATGTTATAGTCGTAAAACTGCCTTTCATCATGCGCTATATGTATCCCTAAGTATTGGACCTTGTCTACTGTCCAGGGCAACTCCACCCGTGGGAGCCGTTCCAACGGTAAATCCTTCAATGACAATAGCACCTGCTCTTGCCTGGTCAGGTCATTTTCCAGTGTGCGCCTTATACTGACCGTAGTAGTCATGCACACCCCCCCTCCCCCCGAATAACCACCTTCATAGTGTCCCAATCCGTGGCCCTTCTGCCAGTGGATTCCCAGTTGAGCTCAAAATATTGCACCAACTCCCTGTGCACAGTATCCCGGAATATAGGGTCAGTAAGTGCATCCGCGTTGAGCCTCCACAGTGGTATTTTTGGTGTTGGCCTATGGAGTGTATACATAACTAATAATGGGGAATGATCCGAGAGGTAACTGGGCATATACTGGACATCTTTGAATCTATGGACTGCAGTCATGTGTATCAAGAAATAATCAGGACAGCTGTACGTGTCCGTCGCAGGGGTGGCAGGAGTATGCTTGTATGGCCGGTGTCTGGAGTATCCCGTGCCGATATCAGGGACTCAGCCAGTGTTCCACCCTTATGATTGATCAAAAATACCTGGGTCAATAGTTAATAGTTCTGTCATTGTGCACCAACATACATTCCCCCTCAATATTACCAGCATCTGAGGAGGGACCCAGAACATATCTCCCTACCTCGGGTCCACTCAGGCCGTTGCCTTCCCATCGCTTTGAGTTTCCTGAACCAGGCACAGTGGCATAAAGGGGTTCTGTGTCTCCAAGGGTTCCCCCTCCTCTCGCAGTGTGCCATCAACACCAACAAGTATACAACCCCCAGTCTGTAAATCTGGGGCCTGCGACCATCAAGCTGGTGACCCTCTTTTCCCGAGCTGAGTGCCATCTTCCCTTTTTCCTTTGCTCATGCCATGCATGGTTATGATCCATCTGCCTGAGACCCTTGGAGTCCATCCAGACTTCTGCCTCTTGCGGAGTCTCGTAATAAAACACCTTTTCATCATATTGCACTCTAAGTTTTTCCAGAAACATCAGGCTATATTTGATATTCTGTTCATGCATCCTGCGTTTGACTCCCAAGAAACTGTTACAAAGATCTTGGACCTTTCTTGTGTAATCAGGGTAGATTTGAATCGGTTTGTCTTCGTACTGGGGAGGGCCATGTACATGCACATATTGGAGGATTGCGTCCCTATCCCTGTAATTAAACATTTGCGTTATGAGTGCACGAGGAGGTGCTTCTGGTCGAGGTATCGGCCCCCACACTCACACACTCAGTGGGCCCTTTAAATAGTAAAAAACTTGGAGAGGCCGACAGGGCTAAGCGCAGTGACAATCCAGTCCTCCAGAAAACGCTGGTAGAGGGTCTCTCCGCCCATTCAGGGAAACCAAGAAATCACAGATTATTTCTTCTGGAGCACCCCTCAGCATCCTCTATTTGTGTCTCCATTTGCGCCGCTTGGCCTGTAGTGTCTCTATCGTAGTCAGTAGAGTCTTTACATTTTCGTGAAGCAAGACAACTTCTCCCTCAGTGTTTGTTACCCTCTCTGCGACTTTCCAAAGCTCCAGTCTTAAATGATGAATGTCTATTGCCATACTGTTCATTTTGGATTCCAGCACCACCCTAGAGCCCTGTAGAGCCTCACGGATTTCAGCCATGCCAGGTGTCTGTTTGCTACATTCCAAGCCAATTCAGTCTCCACACCCTTGTGTCCCAGTCCCAGGGCAAGGGACAGTATATTGCACTATTTTGTTGGTCTGTGCCCCCCTCTGGGGCTTGTCTTTGACAATTTTTGTCCTCAATGTAGTTTGCACCAGTGTTCATGAAGTCCACTTGTTCAAGGCATATGCATGATCCTGTTCTACTGGGGGGCAGCACACTCGGAACGTCCACAGTATCAGAACCTCCAATCAACACTTCAGGACTTACAGATAACTGACTACAGCCAGCGCCCCTCTCATCATCAAATTACTTTTTGTGTTTCTTGTGGTTGCTGTTCACTGTCACCAGGCTGCACCATCTACAGGGGCTTAGACATTGAAGGCTGCCCCTGATTACATTATATTCCGCTAGCCCTCCCCAGCAGCATCTTTCACAAGTTCAGTGTGCGCAGGGTTTCCCCTGTGTTGTTTTATGATTTTCATTTGTTTGTTTGTTTCTTTTTTTCACTCCACTTTTCTGTTTTTCTTTCCCCCCCTTTCTGTTCTTTATGATTTTGGCTTCAGTTATCAGGGACGTGCAATTCTGCAATGGACAGGAGGTCTCCTCTTCACCTCCTGTGCTGATTTGGAGCCTACTACAAGCCTCAGCTCCAAGACCCTTGCGCCCCCTGCCTGCCGGGGCCCCCAGCTCTCTCAGAGGGAGCCTCCTCACGCTCATCGGGCAGACTCAGGGCCCTCACACCGCCCGGACTCCACTGCCGAGACCTGCAGCACCACCGTGGGCCGCAGCAAATGATGCCGGGTGCCTCCCCTAGGCCGCCTACAATGCCTGCCTGGGCCTCCAAGCCATCGTGCTGCTCACCTCACAGGACACCTTCCATTGGTGAGGAGCTCTGACTCGATCTTGGTTGTCGTCTCTGCGCCCCTGCCCCCCTCTCCTATGCGGCAGCCCTCCACTGTCTCCGTTGGCCTGGGAGTACTCTTTTAAAAAAATATATTTTATTTATACTTTTTGGTTAACATAACATTAATACAGTTATACATTTTCAAGTTACGGGTACAGATCAATTCCACGGTAGTTACACACAGCACACAGGAATACAGAAATCAATACCTTATACAGCAGTAATGCCAGAGGGACTCTAGTAGATATCTTCATTGACAATAAAAATAATGAGAAAGTTAATTAGTCTGCAGCTCTTATTCATTCACTAATTGTGATTTAAAATCCGACTTAACCATTAAAGATAAGTTTAAATTAAAATTGTTTTGAGACCCAACATGACATTTCTACCTATTCCCAATCAAAAGTTAGCACTTATAAAAAGTAATAAGCTAACTCAATGTTATCCAATGCGAGGGGAAGGCCTTGCAGTAGCGAAAAACATTTTTAGGAATTTTTCACTACCAGGACATGTAAACCTTAAAAACACATGTCCCATTTTTTAAATACAATCCACCCTTTCTTATTTAGGGCCTACCATAGGGGTGACTTCTATGTATTAAAACAAGAGATTTAGGCTTGCCAGGTCGGCATGGAAGTTTAAAATTGCACAAAGGCTGCAATGGGAGTTCTGAGGCATATTTTAAATGGCTACTTAAGTGATTACCACTACATTTGCTGCCAGCCCACTAGTAGCATTTAATTTGCAGGCCCTGGGTACATGTAGTACCACTTTACTAGGGACTTAAAAAGTAAAATAAATGTGCCAATTGGGTATAAGCCAATTTTATCATATTTAAAGGAGAGACCACAAGCACTTTAGCACTGGTTATCAGTGGTAAAGTGCACAGAGTCCTAATGCCAACAAAAACTAAATTTAGACAACAGGAGGGGAGAAGGGAAAATGTTTGGGGGTGACCCTATAGAGAGAGCCCCAGTCCAACAGTCTATCTGTGGTTGCGCTACTGAAGGTAGTGTTTTTCATTTCTTTCGCATGGAAAATAACCAGCTGATTCAAAGCTGGGTTACTGCTGGTAGACAAGCTATCTTGGTGTTGTTGTATTCCGCTTTAGGTGTCCGTATATAGGTTTTCCTGAATCCTGTCCTTACATAGGCACAATTCGCATTGCCCTTATATAGGCATAGAATCCCAGTCCTTATTTAGGCATTAGCCGTGCACTCCAAATACAGGCATGGTCACCGACATCCGTCCACCCTAACGTCACAACGAGTTCTTAGAAACCAGACCCTTAAGCTTCGGGAGTTCCCCTAGCACAGGACTAATGATTTCTCCAAGAACTCATCTATTATGTATGAACGGTTATACCTTAAGGGTTCATTCCTGACGTCTTCCTCTGTCCGACTTCACGTCAATGCTAACATTCCAAGACACCTACCAGGTATAAATATACCTTCCCTTGCCCAAGCAAGTTAGAGGAGACCTCGACTTCAGAGGAGCCCGTATCCCGGCCTGACGCACTGAGAAGACGCTGTCATTCCTGCACGCAGATGAATCCAGCTTCCAGTGTTCTGACTCCCTTCGCGGGGTGTTAGAGTTCCAGATCTGGCAAGAGATTCCCACCTCTCTCATGGAGCTGACTAGAACCTAGAGAGACTCTTGGCATACCATACTTGGCATACTAGACTTAACATACTCTTAGTATACCATACTAGAGAATACTCCACCTACTTCTACCTTTCCCTACACCTAGACTAGGTTAGGTACATTGGGGTAGAACTAGCTTAGAGAAGCATCTTATGAGTACTAGCATTTTTAGCTCATGTTATTTATGTACGTGAATATATGCTAAAAGATAATGCTAGCACAGTATTATTAATTTCTACTGCTTACGCTGTACATTATTTATCTTTCATACTGTCTTGTGATCATAACAGCACATATCTCTTACACAAGAAACAAGACTGTTCAATAAAACCCTTTTATTGAAACGCCCGTCTTTCCTTTCTGTGTAACTCTGTAGAAACTAAGAATGCACGATTGACTGAGTGAAACTGTTATCTAATGTTTCCACGATTCTGAAACGTGTTCCGATTCTAAAGGGAAACAAAGTAGTCATGTTTTTTGGTTGCCAGAAACTACTCCCTTCTTGTTCTCAAGGAGTTTCTAGTGGCTTCTGAGCTAGCTGGCACAAGTAATTAAGTTTAATATACTCGATAGGGACATACCGACCTTAGTCCTATGTCAAGCCTATAGGTTATATTATTCCAATACGCAGAGCCTATTAGGGAAATAGGAACTACACTACATGGCGCCCAACGTTTGGTAAGGCAGTAATTTAACGCTAGCTACTGAGTTACTCAGTCGTGCTTTTCTCAGAGACCCCTACTCACATACTCCATAAGACGTCTGGAGTGGGTAGGGTTAAATATCTGCCATAACTAACTAGGGAAGCACCCTATATATTAGTTGTTTGGTTTGTTCAACGTTGAAGGATACAGTGTTCCAAAATATTGTGCACCTTATCTTTTTTGTTTCCTTGAAACTTGTTCTACATTTTTCAAAAAACAAATGTCCAACCGGGACAATGCCACCGACACCGGTGGAGCTGCGGCTGACCCAGCCATAGCAGTTTTCAACTTTACAGGTTTAAATGAACCTGAGGAGGGTGTTATAGACATCAATCCAAACTTAAGAAGAGCCATCACTCTAAAACTTATAAAACATGGTCTACCACCAAGAGGCGGTAGAGCAGTTTTCGTGATAGAGGCACACGAATCCTTTCAGACAGAGGTATTCTATTCATGGGCAATATTTCCTGAATCAAATTCAGTAACAAGACTGTTTCACTTCTACAAAGAAGATGAACCACCAGAGGAATATATTCCTTTCGAGGATATTGAACTTCCACTAACATACCAGGAGCATCAGCTCTGGTTTAAAGGCGCCCTAAAACATCACAGAAACATTACCAGGCTCGGTCCACTAGGTAGACCAGGAGCAACATGGCCGATTCTAGCCGGCTACACTCCTCATCCTGACCTCGAAATAATGTCAGACGAGGAACTACTTACTCAACTTACAGAGTTGATAAAAATTTACAGACAACTAGTCCCATATGTCATGCAGACTTTCACAGTCCAACCACCATTAACAATTCCAAATCAAACTCCTCAACAGGGGAATACACTAAAGATTACACCACAGACTTTATACGCAGTCATGGGTAAAATGCCCACAAAACGTGAGCAAATTCCATTCTGGATAGCTCAAAAAATTACTCAAATAGAAGCAGTATTTCCAAATACTAGCCCTTATGAGAAACACAGAATCCTAACAATCTGTTTACCAATGGGGATCACACCACAACTGGAACACTGCACCACTTGGGGCTCAGTCTTTGCTGCCATCTATACTAAAACACATGGTGTTCCGTCAATTGCAGTAATACCAGATGTCCTGAAACAAATTCAAAACGAATATGGGGCAGAGACTGCTCTGAATTTAGGTATGAAATTACTGAAAAATTTTGACCAGGTCTCAACAATAATATTATCTAATATTAAAGGGGAGGCAGCAGCAGTGGTGATCCGCCAACGATTAAGGGAATTCGATGTTACAGAACATCAAACAGAACTACCCAGAATAATAGAACAATCTTATGCAGAATTCGGCAGAGATAGTTTGGGTGGAAGACCATTGAAGCCGAAACTGTCTGAAAGTCATGAGAAGGACTCTATTAAACAAACTCCTACATCTTCTAAAAAGAAGTGGGAAACTAATAAACAAAATTCAAACGAGAAACATTCTCAATCCCGAGGTAGGTCTCCTCAAAAGGAGTCCTCTGAAAGGAGGTATAACCTCAGGAATAGGGATAATTTAAAAAAGCCTGACAGGTATCAAGATACTGATACACGTTCCTCTCGTACCTTTCAGATCTCGTCACAGACATCAGAAAGAAGAGGACGGTCAGAACATAGAGAAGAACGCGTGAAATCGAAAGACGACAAACACGTTCCGAAAAGTAAATCAAAACCTCAATTCTCAAAAAAGAAGGTAGCAGGTCTGAAGGTCAGACATGCCGAGGATAATGAGAACACAACTCAAGAACGGAGAATGGGCTCAGACAATGCTGGACAGTGCAGCAGAAGTCACAATAGCTCGCCAGAACCTGAAGGAACTTCTGGAGATAGTGGACTTGAATGAGTACATTACAGTTGAGACTGTAGACACCAGGGTTAGTACTCCACAAAAGTTATATGAAATAACACTCCGAATGGAGGGAGACATAACGAGAAAGGTGAAAACACTCTTTTGGGAAAAACTTTCAAGGGGTTATGACATACTTATAGCAGAAAAAGACTGGCCACCACAATTTGTCAGGGAGTGCCCACATGGTGAGGACATTATTATGCCTGCCTTCCCCAACCATATTCCAATTCACCTAAAATATACTTATGCCAGGAAATGGGCAGTTGCCCAGGCCCCAGCATTATACAAAAATCATGTAGGATGGGATGAGGACTCACCTCACCATAAAATACATTTGAAAAATGAACCTACTGCACAGAGGCAGTACCCAATAAAGCAAGAAGCTAAAAAACAGGTCAGGGAGATCTTAGATCAACTTGAATACCAAGGGGTGATTGAAACATGCACCTCTTCAATGAACAATCCTTTGTTTCCTGTCTCCAAACCAGACAATACATATCGTCTAGTTTTGGATTACAGACACTTAAACACTTGTTCTAAAACTTTTGCAGTACAAAATGCACATAGTACAGCATTAATGAATAACATTGTGCGTAAAAAATATAGAACCACATTGGATATCTCAAATGGTTTCTTCTGTCAAAACATAGCACCTGGAAGCAGGTACTTAACAGCTTTCTCAATAATGGGGACCCAGCGTCAATTTTGTCGACTCCCACAAGGGTTCAAGAACAGCCCGGGGTTATTCTCAGCTAGGGTAACGGAGTTACTACAAATTTATGATAATGAGGCATTGTCATGTGTCGATGACATCTATCTGACAGACGATGACCTGGACAAACACTTGAAGAGGGTGAGCACCATTATACTGGGCTTCGCCTCTGAGGGCTATAAATTCAACTTTAAAAAATCCAGAATTGGCCATCTCAATGTCCTCTTTCTAGGATATGAGCTTTCAAGTGAAGGCAAGAGCTTGGCAGCCAACTTTTTAGAAAGGTGTGCGCTGCTCCTACCTCCAAAGACACTGACAAATTTACAATCCATCCTGGGTTTCATAAATTTTGGAAGAACTTACATTCTAAATTACGCAGAAAGGGTTAAACCTCTCTACGCATTAATCGAACCTGATTTTTCAATCAAAAATTGGACACAGGAACACACAGAAATCTTGCGTTCACTTCAAGCTAACATGTTAGCAACAAATCACTTACAAACACGCGTAAGTCAACGCAATTTAGTGATCCGAATAATTTCGGGTCAATGCGGATTCACCTACTTAACATTTAATGAGGGTGAAAAAGTACCAATTGCATACAAATCACATTTGTATACACAAGCAGAAATGCGCTTCACTTCAACTGAAAAAATACTGACAGCAGTTCAAACCGCTGTAGCAAAAGAAAGAGCTCTAGCCCAAGGGAAACGCATTATTGTCGTAATCCCAGTACCGGCTCTAAAGGCGGTCACAAAAGCGAGCATTCCAAATGCTAAAGCATTACATCCTAGATGGATACAATGGGTTAATTCTCTTGCTGCAACAGATGTTGAATATGTTTTTGATCCTGATTTAAAAACACAAGCGTTCCTGCAATATGAACATGAATGTCCTCTGCCCACTGAGATTCTGCCTCGCGATCAGTACGAATTCATAATTTATACTGATGGATCCGCACAACCCGCAACAGGGAGTAAGCAAGCTTACAGTGCAGCGTGCGCAATCGTTAAAGGTCGCATGCGCAATCGCAACTTCAGACCTATGGTCACAAAAACCCAATCTCTAGGAGATTGTACGGCTCAGCGAGCTGAACTACAAGCATTCAAACTGGCACTTGAAAGTACAGATCGAGAATTCCCCACACTAATAGTGTGCGATTCTTTCTACTGTGTGCAGTCGTATAATGAATATATACAAACTTGGCTTGAAAATGGGTTCAAAGATGCATAAGGTGGCACAATAAAGCATAAAACGCTTTGGGAACAAGTAGTTCAGTTAAAAAGCGAACTACCAAAGGCTCACGTGATACACACACTGAGTCATCAACGTGATGGCGTTCACGTTGCAGGGAATTCATTGGCTGACGAAGCCGCAAAGGGGGCTGTTCAGACGGCTTCTGTAGCTGCGATCACTCGTTCAAAAACGAGAATAGACAGTGAGATAATGTTGGCTGTCAATGCTACGTGCAAAGGCAGTGGTGCAGCGTTACCAAAAAAGTTTCCACTCAAGTACTCTTATGTAATTGATGCGAACAACGTTCCTTTTGCTCGAATCCCTGGAGTGGGGGATAGGGTAATTCCAAACATGGAACGTAGAGCAGCTTTGATTTATGAAGCACATCTGGGGGAGGGTCTGTCACATCAAGGGATCTCTAAAACAATATTAACATTACAAGAAATGTACTGGTGGCCTGGAATGAATACACATATTCACATCTTCATCAATGACTGCATAGACTGTAAGATACAGCGTGAAGCAGAACGCCACCAGACACCATGCTACAAAGTAGCCTGCCAGGGACAGACACCATTGTTAGACTGCATTAGACTATCTATGCACAGGCGTCCTTGTGGATGACTGCAATCCCACAAATACTAAGTCAAGGTTCCTATGGATATGGCCTCAGCGCTCGGCTGACGCTCGAACTGTTATAAAAGATTTGCGAGTCTTTATCGGCACATATGCAATAGGCACGCTACATTCTGACCAGGGCCCTGCGTTTAGCTCTCGGGCTTACAAAGAAGCCATGGCCAGTCTGGACATTGCATTGCGGTACTCCTCTCCGTTTCATCCTGAGGGAAATTCTGTTGTGGAAAGGAAAAACTGGGAAATAAAGCAGTCTATAACAGCTAGGGTATTAGGTTCGGGTGATGGGTGGGTCAAACATCTTTATGGGGTCCAACGCTCATTAAACAATTTGCCAAGAAGTTCTCTAGGGGGGGGGTCACTCCATATGAGGTCCTATTTGGGACAAGAATGTGGGTGCCAGAGCTAGAATGTAGAGGCACAGTGGTGGAAATAAACCCTTTGAAATCAAAGATCGTTTGGCTGTTTTACAGGATCTAAATGAACTAAGAACGAAACAAAGCAACGTATTCCTGCAGCCAACCACCACTGGGGAAAAACCGGCGGTCCCAGCAAGGCCTGTTTGGATTCCAAAAGTTGGGGATCTAGTCAGAGAGAAAATTGCGGACAAGAAGGAATTTGGACCTTCTTACAGACAACCAGTACCTGTCCTAGCCATACATGGAACAAGAACAGTACTTCTGCCGCCCCTTGCTGGAAAAAAGGAGAAAAGATTTGTGTCCATCGACCTCATCAAACCACAGTATGTGGCCAATACTAAATAGTAGGCCTCGTGGACTCCGACCTAGTAGCAGACACACTCCTCTCGCTACTATCCAAGAGGTTCAGAATGAAAGACTGATAACCATCGAGAATTCAGCAGTAACAGATGAAGGACTGAGCAACAATGCTATGGAACTCATCCCTCTTGAAACTCAAGTAACAGTTCGTCCAAATACACCTGCCTACACCAATGTAACAAGTGCTCAACTGGTTCCAGCGATTTCTACAAATCCTGATGCAATTCCAACAATTGACAGAACTGCTTCTGGCTAATTCATTAACTTTGATACGTTTTCTGAGGATCTGAGTGAGCCCGAGACGTCGCCAGCATCAAAAACTTTTAAACAGCAAGTACAAGACTTTTTAATTTTTTTGAAAAAGACTTATCTGGTTTCACCGTGGATTGAACTATGGGTTATTTCTGGAATATTTTTCCTCCTGCTTTGGCTAGCTTTGGTCATGACTATGAGCGTGCTTATAAATGGCAGATACATCCATTTGGACATTGAAAGTAAAGATGTGAACTTACTTTTGAAACCTCACAAATCATCCCATCGTGAAACAAGAGACTTGTCTGCAGTGAACATCACAGCCGTTCTTATACAGGATGGTATAGTGTGGGACAAAACAGATTTTGATATTTTTGGCCCGACGGAACATTTGAACATTCCACATTTATTTAAGATCTCACTAAGTGATTTTGTTTCATCCAGTACCTATTCTGATGATTGGGACTTTGAAATTGTAAATAACATGATGTTTGACCTAGAAAAATCTGCTGCATTTTCTAATAATGAATATTTAGAGGGTTCATCAGACTATGAACAGCTGTATTGCTATAACCACTATGGTCATCATTTTTTGCATAAATCTGCAACACCTAGAAATGTGTTTATGTTTAACCAATGGGAGCATTGTCCTACACCACCAAAAGGTAGTTCAAAAACATTTGCTAAAAGTTTCCATATTTTTCAGGATACAATACATCTGATCCAGAAACATTTTACTATAAAAATGTAAACAAAACAGGACTGAAAATGATGTTAACTAATACAAAAAGGTTTTACTCTGCAGCATTTATTGCCCAACTGTCTAGACAGGGTTTCAACTTGTGGAACAGTGCAATAGACGCAAAATCTGTCTGGGGTACTAAAGATTGGCAAGTTCAGGGGATAGAAGCTTTGTTTAGAGCCTGTATCGTCCCTCAGCAAATAATGTTTTTGAATGACACGGTCCAACAAACGTCTTGCCTTGGGTTAGCCAAGATCAAAGACATGAAAGCACCTTCTGTACCAACACCTGCAAGTGATAACAATACACAGGCAGCGGTTACAGTTGACACCATACTACAACTCAACAGAACAAATCCTGAATGGAGAAAATGGTTGATCGGGCCCACAGACACAAACAACTGTCAAGAGAGATTCCTCAATAAAACACAGGGGTTTACTATTCACAGGCCAGACCCACGATACATCCAAAGACAGCATCCGGGGGTAGTAACAACATACAGTGTAGGAAAATTATTCCTCGATTGGCTGCAAAAATCTACACTTAAGGATGTGAAACAACACTTATCTTTACTTAAAGAAAATGCAGACCGTAGGGAATTCTTGCTTGGACCAAGAAAACCGCGTCAAAAACGTTTCATATATGCCGGCATCTATGCTGCTTATAATGAAGCATGGAAGGTGTCACAGATGGAGGCCGCAGAACGAATACGTGAATTTGATTGTATTAATTTAGAGAAAACTCTCTCTGTGGTCGACAATGGGTTAACAACTTTGTCCCTTAGAATTTATTCATTGGACAGTATTGTATCCTCTGCTATCGACATACTGGAACAAGATTTAGCCATGTTACAGCAAGGCCAGTCTCAGTTATGTTCTATTATGTTATTAAGCTGGACGCTGCAATCTTTGCGTGCGGGCTATGTGCCTTGGCGTTTTATCAACACAACAGCTCTGTTTGCAGAATACAATCTAACTGATAAACAGATCGAACTGGCACAAAGGGGAGCAAAGTATACAGTACTGAGCATTGAAAAACTTGAAAAATGACCAGCTGGTAATTTCACAGTGGCAGAAAAACCAGCTACAGAGTGGCTTATTCATGGCAAAATTAGTCTACCTGTGACTACTTTTCAGTTTCAGTATTGCCTTAAACAGATGCAAGCAGGCAAATATGAAAGGTTGGGTAAAGAATACATTAAGACATCCTGGAATTTACCCTACACCTATAGATGTTGGAGTGGGGATCGTGAAGTGTTTCTGAGCGGTACACACTGTGAAAGTGCACTAAGCGGTTCACTAATTTGTCAGGACATATCTTTACACGGGGCTTGTAATGGTTCTGTGGCAAATTTGTCCGGCCACCAGCAGGGTACACCAGCTGCTGTGATTAATCCAACGTTTGGCCAACTTTCTAATGGGAGTTACCTCATGTTGAATGATCAGAGTTGCTGTGGCATGTTGCCAGGCATCCCATTTCTAGTAACGGTCAACTCCAGGGTCACTTGCTGTATGCAAGTATTGTTTGCCCCAATAGACACAGTCAGGAGTCGCCTCTATGGCCTTCGTTGAATGTCTCTTTTATACGATTTGATACTTTAAGCAGAATGAAAGCCATGCTTATACAACAATCAGTGCCTTTGACCTCGGCCAAAGAAACCTATGATCTACAAGTTGCAAGGACTTCGGCTGAGATACAGGCTTTAATTCGTACAAACTTCCCTATACATTTCGTAGAAATGATAGGACGTATCTTTAACATGTCTGATACAAGCGGAATTGTACATGAATTTAAGACCATCTGTTCCGGACTATTAGCACCTTTCCAGGCTGTCCTCGGAATCATCCCAAACTTTGCACATTCGGTGTTTGGTGGTGTGCCGTTAATTCTAGCACTTGTTGCAG
The DNA here is from genome assembly GCA_963921515.1 of Calotriton arnoldi. NCBI lineage: Eukaryota > Metazoa > Chordata > Amphibia > Caudata > Salamandridae > Calotriton > Calotriton arnoldi. The sequence continues at coordinate 177,878 of CAWUFW010014715.1, forward strand.
GAATTCTGTTTCTATTCCTCCTACTACGCTATGGCAAGCCTATTCACCAACATCACTCCGAGCGATGTGGAAAAAGCCCTCCTTGAACGGAAATGCCGTGAGCGAATAGTACAGCTTTTGGGCATGCCTCGTCTACGGGAACTAAATACAACGTGGTTCCTGTCATTCAGACCAATCTGGCAAGATTGCATCTTACCTGTTCTACGCTGCCTGTTTTGCGGTGAAGAATGCGTGCTAGACACCTGTCTAACACTCCCATCAGTCATGCCAATGGATATCGATACTCTGCTGGACCCGATAACGGCCCATGCTGTGTGTTGTCCCCAGAGGCTTCCAATCCTGATGGCGGCATTCATTGAGATCTCACAGACGCTTCCGGCTGCTGCTGTGGTACGAGATGGATCAATGGGCACACAGGTAACAACGGACGCGAACATTGCTTCTTCTGCTGAAGGCGATGTTTCTCATCTATGTGCAATTAACCTTCTGAACGAGGTGTTGGTATTGGCAACTTTTTTTGTTTATTGTGTCGACTGGCTCAGCCTTACTGATTAGAGCCTAACCCTTCTTGTTATATATATATAACCCAGAAGCAGGCATCACCAGCTGCAGACTTTCAAGGTCGTGACCCTCCGTCCTCTGTGTCAGTGCTCCTTTCATGAAAAACACTGCATGAATCGTCAGGGCACTCTACAGTATTATTAAGTCAGAAAAGTAATGCCACTCCCTCTGTGGTATTTTTAAAAAAGATCTGAGCAATTGTTAAAAGAGCAGAATGAACCATCTAATTGCCACCTCATTCTCTTTCTGTATTTAGTCATCTACAGATTCCTGTTCATTGACTCAAAATATTGTTTGTGACTGAATGAAACGCCCATTACAGACAATAACACATATATAGAATTATACAAGACGGGCATCAGTGAGTTACAGGGATTTTTTTATGAGGAATTTTCTATTATCATGTGTATTATATTATATTGGATGTGTTTAAACCTTGAGCTCATCAATACCCTTCGGACAGCAGCGTGTATTTTAGGCCAATCTCTGGGGGAAAGGGGTTCATCACTGAGGGATTGCCATTTCTCCTCCACCTGCAGTAGTTTGACTCGCCGATCTGTGCGCAGCGCTCAATAAAGGTGCGTTACAAGTCTGCGGCCTCCGGCCATAGACGAGATAGTGGCAAGTGTATGGGTGGTGTCAGGAGCCTCCGGAAATGTCGGCCATAATTGGCGTGCTGTGACTGCAATCTTTGAGTATTTAAAAAATTGTCCCGGACCTAAAGCAAAGGTTTCCATGGTATCCTGCAGCGTTATAAATCTACCCCCGGGTATGGGTCGGCTAGCATCAGGCAGCCTCCCTCCTGCCACCTATCTGTGGACATCGACTGCGCCATCTGGTCAAATGGGCTTATAATCAAAATGTCCAGGTCAGACGCATAGGGTGCCAGCTTTATTACTCTCTGAACTGTCCCTTCCCAGAGTCTGGCCGTCAGCCGGTTCAAATAGGGGAGAGTGTGGGGCAAATGTCTGCCGTGCATCAGAAGTGACTCCAGTTGATCTCCAACATGCGTGCCCGCCAACAGGTACCTCTCCCAGTTGGGTTCAGCATCCAGCCAACGTACCGCGTGTTGGAGCTGGGTTGCCAAAGAATATAGTTCTAGGTCCAGGACCTCCAGGCCCCCCTGGTCCCACAATATCCACATAGTATCAAAGCTCACACTGCACCTCTTACCATTCCAAAGTAGCTCCAGCAAAAGTAAGACAAGTTCTCTGAAGACACTCCTAGGCAGTTCATAAAAGGTCCCCTGCATAATATAAAGGCAGTGCAGCCATATCACCATTTTAATGAGGGCAATGTTGCCCATCAAGGACAGATGCAGTGTGTTCCAGAACCGAATGGAATGATGCAAGCCCTCCAGCACCCTTCCCATGTTATAGTCGTAAAACTGCCTTTCATCATGCGCTATATGTATCCCTAAGTATTGGACCTTGTCTACTGTCCAGGGCAACTCCACCCGTGGGAGCCGCTCCAGCGGTAAATCCTTCAATGACAATAGCACCTGCTCTTGCCTGGTCAGGTCATTTTCCAGTGTGCGCCTTATACTGACCGTAGTAGTCATGCACACCCCCCCTCCCCCCGAATGACCACCTTCATAGTGTCCCAATCCGTGGCCCTTCTGCCAGTGGATTCCCAGTTGAGCTCAAAATATTGCACCAACTCCCTGTGCACAGTATCCCGGAATATAGGGTCAGTAAGTGCATCCGCGTTGAGCCTCCACAGTGGTATTTTTGGTGTTGGCCTATGGAGTGTATACATAACTAATAATGGGGAATGATCCGAGAGGTAACTGGGCATATACTGGACATCTTTGAATCTCTGGACTGCAGTCATGTGTATCAAGAAATAATCAGGACAGCTGTATGTGTCCGTCGCAGGGGTGGCAGGAGTATGCTTCTATGGCCGGTGTCTGGAGTATCCCGTGCCGATATTAGGGACTCAGCCAGTGTTCCACCCTTATGATTGATCAAAAATACCTGGGTCAATAGTTAATAGTTCTGTCATTGTGCACCAACATACATTCCCCCTCAATATTACCAGCATCTGAGGAGTGACCCAGAACATATCTCCCTACCTCGGGTCCACTCAGGCCGTTGCCTTCCCATCGCTTTGAGTTTCCTGAACCAGGCACAGTGGCATAAAGAGGTTCTGTGTCTCCAAGGGTTCCCCCTCCTCTCGCAGTGTGCCATCAACACCAACAAGTATACGACCCCCAGTCTGTAAATCTGGGGCCTGCGACCATCAAGCTGGTGACCCTCTTTTCCCGAGCTGAGTGCCATCTTCCCTTTTTCCTTTGCTCATGCCATGCATGGTTATGATCCATCTGCCTGAGACCCTTGGAGTCCATCCAGACTTCTGCCTCTTGCGGAGTCTCGTAATAAAACACCTCTTCATCATATTGCACTCTAAGTTTTTCCAGAAACATCAGGCTATATTTGATATTCTGTTCATGCATCCTGCGTTTGACTCCCAAGAAACTGTTACAAAGATCTTGGACCTTTCTCGTGTAATCAGGGTAGATTTGAATCGGTTTGTCTTCGTAATGGGGAGGGCCATGTACATGCACATATTGGAGGATTGCTTCCCTATCCCTGTAATTAAACATTTGCGTTATGAGTGCACGAGGAGGTGCTTCTGGTCGAGGTATCGGCCCCCACACTCACACACTCAGTGGGCCCTTTAAATAGTAAAAAACTTGGAGAGGCCGACAGGACTAAGCGCAGTGACAATCCAGTCCTCCAGAAAACGCTGGTAGAGGGTCTCTCCGCCCATTCAGGGAAACCAAGAAATCACAGATTATTTCTTCTGGAGCACCCCTCAGCATCCTCTATTTGTGTCTCCATTTGTGCTGCTTGGCCTGTAGTGTCTCTATCGTAGTCAGTAGAGTCTTTACATTTTCGTGAAGCAATTCAACTTCTCCCTCAGTGTTTGTTACCCTCTCTGTGACTTTCCAAAGCTCCAGTCTTAAATGATGAATGTCTATTGCCATACTGTTCATTTTGGATTCCAGCACCACCCTAGAGCCCTGAAGAGCCTCACAGATTTCAGCCATGCCAGGTGTCTGTTTGCTACATTCCAAGCCAATTCAGTCTCCACACACTTGTGTCCCAGTCCCAGGGCAAGGGACAGTATATTGCACTATTTTGTTGGTCTGTGCCCCCCTACTGTCACAACTCCCCCTTCCCCTCTGTGCTCACCGTGGTCACCCTGTCTCACCTCGAGACTCTGTCAGCTGTATAATGCGAACCGCGATCACCAGCACCTTCGCGACAGCAGGGGGACCAAAAGAACTACAATTCCCATGATTCGCGGAATGCGGTCACATGATCAGGACGTCGCGCACGTTGACGGCCGGGAAGCGGAAGAGAATAAAAGGACATCCGAATCCTCGCAGCGTTGCCGCTAATTCAGATGGTTTGCGGAAAATCGTGGATTTCGTTCGTGACAAACTCTTGGGTGGTATATTGAGTCATGGTCTGGTAAGGGTGTCGAAACACCGAATACTTTCTTCGTGTTATCCGGACCGAGTCAGCGCTTTTAACGCGCTTATTTCTTTTCTCTCTGGACGCCGAGTGGCCTCCTCTTCTCATTGCGGTGTTCCTCCCTGTTGGCGAGACACACGTTTGTGGTCTCTTGCAGGTAGAAGGGATACCTGCATTATTTTTAGGATCGTATGGGCTAATTGTGAAATACCTATTATTTTGGGCTTCGGAACGTTTATTGCTTGGCTCATATATCGTGCACTTGTAGGACCAATGGTGCAATAAGCTATATGTTTTGTGTGTGTGTTGGTATGGTGTATATGGTGTACCCATTATTCAAAACAACATATGACGGGTCGATAACATTGTGCCGCATCGGTGTTTTCACCAGTTCAATTGATGCTCATTTGGGTTAGTTTGAGGGGCTTGCTATCAGTGTCCTTCTTTTTCATTATTGAGTATCTGTGTGTTTCTTTCTTTTCCTATTTTATACATTCAGGCCGCATGTTGTAGCAGGGAATAGTGGAAGAGTCTAGTATAAGCGTTCTCTAACTACCCTGTGACGCCAGGCTTGACAAATATATAAGTAGGTTGTTGTTTGTTCTTTGGTCTTAATTGTGTATTACAGGATTGTTTTGCACATCAACCAAACAACAGTTATATTTATTGTATTATTTTCTTGTCTTTGTTCCTTCCTATTTTGCCTGCAGAGTGTCCTTATTTGAAGGTGTAAGATCAGGTCCTATGCATGTCAATAGGAACTGTAAGAACCACAAAGGGCTCTTCTAGAGAATACATGTTCTTTTCCTTTACAGGTACACATAAATTCTATAGGAAAGATTGTTCCATGCTCAATGAGACTTCAGATAATTATTAATAAGATTTTCGTTTCTGTCATTCCAGGTCTCCCTCCCCGCTGTCCCCATCCTTTCCTTCCCTCGCGCGATCACTTCACTGATCTGTGCTATTATAGCATGCAGAGTTGAAGCTATCGAGAGGTGGACCATTTTTGAGCATCGTTCCGATCCCGAGGAGTTGGAGGCACGACAGAATTAGCGGCCCAAGAATATTACTCCTCCCGATCGGTTTCTGTGCTCCATCATGGCTACTTTAGAGGAGATGTTGACCGCATTACAAGTGGTGCAACAAGAACTGTCGGCCTCTAGAGTAGAAACCGCGGCTTTACAAGCCAAAGTGGATCGATTGCAGCGAAACCCTTTTGATGTAGGAGGTGGTTCTCCTTTTTCTTCGTCACTTCCTATAACAGTAGAAATGCCCACTCCAATTCCCTTAGCTCCCCCGAAAGGTATTATGGAGAAGCAACTAAGACACAGGTTTTCCTCACACAAGTGTTGCTACATTTCAATTGTAAACCCAAGGTGTTTGCAACTAACCAATCTGAGTAGCATTTCTAATCTCATACCTAGCAGGGGATGCTGCTTTATGGGCAGTACCATTAATACAGAAAGATGATCCTCTTCTTTATGATTGGGACACTTTTAGGACTGAATTCGAGAATATATTCGATAGAAGAACCCATACTCTATCTGCAGATAGAGAACTCCTAGAGCTCAGACAAGGTAATAAAGAATTACACTTATACATTACCACATTTAGGAGACTAGTAGCTGAGACTAATTGGCCGGAAGAAAAACAATTCGCTATTTAGTACCAAGGATTACGAGATGAAATAAAAGGCATCATTGCACAGATAGACCCTCAACCTAAGACATGCAATGATTTAGTGCATCTTACATTAAGATTGGAACATCGTTTAGGTGATAGAAAAGGAGACTCAAAGAGAAAAGATAGATCTTCTATTAGGTTTGAACGTCCTAGAGTCGGAGAACAATATTCCAGAACCACACCAGAGCCCATGGAAATAGGCACAGTCAGAGCAGCCTTGACTACTGAAGAAAGAGATATGAGAAGAAAAAACGGCCTTTGCTTATATTGTGGTAAACGGGGCATTTCGTTAGAGAATGTCATTTCAAACCTCAAGGTAGTCGAGGGGGATACAAAAGGGAAGAAGTAACATCCATCAACAAGAAGTCGGAAAACTAGAAGGCTCGAGTGACAGAAGAGGGGAACCCTCGAGCATTGGTGTCCTTCCCTCATTAAAAGATAGGTCGGAGGCCTATTTAAAACGGTTCTTTTGCATTCCCATTACACTAAAGTTAGATAGTCATTGTGAGGAAAGACCCGCAATGATTGATTCCGGAGCCACTGACATATTCATGGACGAAGAGGTAGCAAAACTATTGGGAATACAGTTGATAAAGAAAGCTCATTCTGAAATTGTAATGGCAGTGGATGGTAGAGTTTTGGAATCTGGACCAATTGAGTTTGTGTCTAGTTCAATTGAGGTATTACATGGATTGGAACACTGGGAGACTATGAGCTTTCAGATAATTTAGGCCCCACAATATGGTATTATTTTAGGCCTGCCTTGGCTTCAAAAACATAATCCTTCTATAGATTGGACCAACAAGACCATTTCTTTTAACTCCAGATACTGTCTTGATAATTGTTGTGACTCAACTAGCACGCCTTCTCAAACATTGTCTACCTGTCAGTGGATTGCCACTGCCGCTGAAAAAGACACTGAACTGCCAGCTCAATATTCTACATTTGAAGACGTATTCAATGAGATACAGGCAGAAACACTCCCCCACATGGACAATATGATTGTCAAATAGACCTTATTCCTGGAGCAGTGGTGCCCTGTGGGAGAGTGTATGCCTTAACAGAAACTGAAAACGACCATTTACGGCAATACCTAGATAAATATCTAGAATTAGGATTCATACGTCCATCAAAGTCTCCTGCCGCCTCGCTGCTATTTTTCATCCCTAAAGCTAACGGTGAGAGGCGCACGTGCATAGACTTTAGGGCTTTGAATAATATAACGGTTAAAAATCGTTATCCCTTACCTCTGATACCAGTACTACTCGAGCAGGTAAAACATGCCGTGATTTACTCTAAATTGGATTTGAAGGGGGCATACCATTTAGTGAGAATGAGATCCGGGGATGAGTGGAAAACCGCTTTTAAAACTCGTTACGGTCTATATGAATATTTGGTAATGCCTTTTGGGCTATGCAATGCGCCTGCAGCATTCCAATATTTTCTTAATGAGGTATTGAGAGAATTCCTGGACCAATACGTTGTTGTCTATATTGATGACATCCTCATTTACTCTTCGTCTACGGACAAACATTATCAACATGTTCGTAATGTTCTACAGGCACTAAGACAAAATCATCTATATTGTAAATTGAGTAAGTGCGAATTTCATGTTGACACTGTAGAGTTTTTAGGGGTAATGTTGACACCCAAAGGACAGGAAATGGCAGAGAGAAAAGTGATGGCCGTCAAAGAATGGCCAGTCCCACAGAACGTGAAAGACGTACAATGCTTTTGGGTTTTGCCAATTTTTATAGGAGATTCATTAATCAATTCTCCAAATGGATCACTCCCATCACCAAGTTAACTCAAAAGAAAAACCAGTTTCTTTGGTCCAAGGAAGCTCAAGAAGCATTTGACGGATTAAAACAGGCCTTTGTCACAGCACCTGTACTTGCCCATCCGAATCCTGAAAGACCATATATTGTAGAAGCAGATGCTTCAGAGTATGCCATAGGAGCTGTGCTCTCACAACGACATGACTCCACGGGACAGCTCCATCCTATAGCTTTCATGTCACACAAGCTTAATGACGCTGAGAGAAATTACACTATAGCGGAGAAAGAGTTACAAGCCATTAAGACAGCTTTTACGGAATGGAGACATTTCCTTTTGGGGGCCAAAGAAAGAGTGACGGTTTATACGGATCATCGCAATCTTCAATTTATGCGTTCCGCTAGACACCTCACACCTAGACAGTTAAGGTGGATGTTATTTTTTTGAAGAGTATGATTTTATTGTCACCTTCAGGCCTGGCAAGGATAATAAAAAGGCGGATGCCTTAACAAGGCAAGAATCAGTACAAGATGAGGAAGAAAGTTTGGAACATGCCATTCTACCTCCTAATAAGGTGGTTTGTGCTGTACAAACGAGTGATTTCTTACAACAAGTAGCTCGGGGTATTCAGACCATGAAATGGAAAACCTGGCTTAGAGTTCACAAGGAGTGGAACATTAAACAAGGAATTCCCATAAAAAGAAATCAGCTATTAGTTCCCTCTACACATCTCCAAAAACAAGTATATCAATGGTGTCACGAGATACCTAGCGCTGGTCACTTCGGAGTGGAAAAAACGACTGAAAAAGTTCTAAGACAATTCTGGTGGCCTTCTGTAAGGAGAGATGTGGCTTTATGGATAAAAAATTGTGAGGTATGTGCACAAATGAAGACAGATCATACTAAACCACAGGGGTTATTACAACCTCTTCCCACTCCTGATACGCCTTGGGAAAACATATCCATTGATTTCATCGTAGGTCTTCCAGCAGATCAGGGATTCACCACTGTTGTAGTAATAGTGGATTACCTTACGAAGATGGGACATTTTGTGGCATGCAAAAAGATACCTTCTGCTGAACAACTCGCTAAGTTGTTGCTGGTGCATGTAGTCAGATTGCATGGACTTCCAAAAAGATAGTTTCAGATAGGGGTCCCAATTCACTGCTCGGTTCTGGAAAGTATGGTGTTCTGCTTTGCAAATACAGGTTGCTTTATCCACAAGTTTTCATCCACAAACTGATGGACAAACAGAACGGGTAAACCAAACAATAAAACAATATCTTCGTTGCTACATAGACACCAATACTGATGCATGGGTAGATTATTTGTGGTTAGCTGAGATAGCATATAATAACGCAAAACATTGTTCTACCCACACCACACCCTACTATAACACATATGGTTTTCACCCGAGATTTCTCCCTTTCTTCCATCCACAGTCTGCAGTTAATCTTCCTGAGGTTCAAAACAGAGTAGAACATATTCAAGAAACCCTAAAAGAAACACAAAAACACTTAAACAAAGCTAAAATGCAATATAAACAAGGAGCAGATAAACACCACCGTCCAGGTCCTGTGTATAAAAAGGAGATCTTGTATGGTTGTCAACTAAAAATATTCCATTTCGAAAAAGAATGTTTTCACTCCTAAATACATAGGTCCTTACAAGGTTTTGAAATGTGTAAATCCTGTAACTGTAAAACTTGCTTTGCCTTGTACCTTGAAAATACACCCTGTATTTCATATGTCTTTGTTGAAACCCTCTGTTACACCCATAAAGAAAAGACCTAGCCCCTTATGGGTGAATGGGGAAAAAGAATATGAAATATCACAGATTTAGGATACTAAATTGCGAGGGAAACAAAGATGGTACCTCGTTGCTTGGAAAGGGTACGGACCGGAGGAACATTCTTGGGAACCAATAACCAAGATAAATGCCCCAAGACTCATTGCCGCTTTTCATAAGAAACATCCTGGAAAAACCTAACTTTCGACAGGGTTCTCTGGAAGAGGGATGTACTGTCACAACTCCCCCTTCCCCTCTGTGCTCACCGTGGTCACCCTGTCTCACCTCGAGACTCTGTCAGCTGTATAATGCGAACCGCCATCACCAGCACCTTCGCGACAGCAGGGGGACCAAAAGAACTACAATTCCCATGATTCGCGGAATGAGGTCACATGATCAGGACGTCGCGCGTGTTGACGGCCGGGAAGCGGAAGAGAATAAAAGGACATCCGAATCCTCGCAGCGTTGCCGCTAATTCTGACGGTTTGCGGAAAATCGTGGATATCGTTTGTGACAAACTCTTGGGTGGTATATTGAGTCATGGTCTGGTAAGGGTGTCAAAACACCGAATACTTTCTTCGTGTTATCCGGACCGAGTCAGCGCTTTTAACGCGCTTATTTCTTTTCTCTCTGGACGCCGAGTGGCCTCCTCTTCTCATTGCGGTGTTCCTCCCTGTTGGCGAGACACACGTTTGTGGTCTCTTGCAGGTAGAAGGGATACCGGCATTATTTTTAGGATTGTATGGGCTAATTGTGAAATACCTATTATTTTGGGCTACAGAACGTTTATTGCTTGGCTCATATATCGTGCACTTGTAGGACCAATGGTGCAATAAGCTATATGTTTTGTGTGTGTGTTGGTATGGTGTATATGGTGTACCCATTATTCAAAACAACATATGACGGGTCGATAACATTGTGCCGCATCGGTGTTTTCACCAGTTCAATTGATGCTCATTTGGGTTAGTTTGAGGGGCTTGCTATCAGTGTCCTTCTTTTTCATTATTGAGTATCTGTGTGTTTCTTTCTTTTCCTATTTTATACATTCAGGCCGCATGTTGTAGCAGGGAATAGTGGAAGAGTCTAGTATAAGCGTTCTCTAACTACCCTGTGACGCCAGGCTTGACAAATATATAAGTAGGTTGTTGTTTGTTCTTTGGTGTTAATTGTGTATTACAGGATTGTTTCGCACATCAACCAAACAACAGTTATATTTATTGTATTATTTTCTTGTCTTTGTTCCTTCCTATTTTGCCTGCAGAGTGTCCTTATTTGAAGGTGTAAGATCAGGTCCTATGCATGTCAATAGGAACTGTAAGAACCACAAAGGGCTCTTCTAGAGAATACATGTTCTTTTCCTTTACAGGTACACATAAATTCTATAGGAAAGATTGTTCCATGCTCAATGAGACTTCAGATAATTATTAATAAGATTTTCGTTTCTGTCATTCCAGGTCTCCCTCCCCGCTGTCCCCATCCTTTCCTTCCCTCGCTCGATCACTTCACTGATCTGTGCTATTATAGCATGCAGACTTGAAGCTATCGAGAGGTGGACCATTTTTGAGCATCGTTCCGATCCCGAGGAGTTGGAGGCACGACACCTCTGGGGCTTGTCTTTGACAATTTTTGTCCTCAATGTAGCTTGCACCAGTGTTCATGAAGTCCACTTGTTCAAGGCATATGCATGATCCTGTTCTACTGGGGGGCAGCACACTCGGAACGTCCACAGTATCAGAACCTCCAATCAACACTTCAGGACTTACAGCAACTGACTACAGCCAGCGCCCCTCTCATCATCAAATTACTATTACTTTTTGTGTTTCTTGTGGTTGCTGTTCTCTGTCACCAGGCTGCACCATCTACAGGGGCTTAGACATTGAAGGCTGCCCCTGATTACATTATATTCCGCTAGCCCTCCCCAGCAGCATCTTTCACAAGTTCAGTGTGCGCAGGGTTTCCCCTGTGTTGTTTTATGATTTTCCTTTGTTTGTTTGTTTCTTTTTTTCACTCCACTTTTCTGTTTTTCTTTCCTTCCCTTTCTGTTCTTTATGATTTTGGCTTCAGTTATCAGGGACGTGCAATTCTGCAATGGACAAGAGGTCTCCTCTTCACCTCCTGTGCTGATTTGGAGCCTACTACAAGCCTCAGCTCCAAGACCCTTGCGCCCCCTGCCTGCCGGGGCCCCCAGCTCTCTCAGAGGGAGCCTCCTCACACTCATCGGGCAGACTCAGGGCCCTCACACCGCTCGGACTCCACTGCCGAGACCTGCAGCACCACCGTGGGCCGCAGCAAATGATGCCGGGTGCCTCCCCTAGGCCGCCTACAATGCCTGCCTGCGCCTCCAAGCCATTGTGCTCCTCACCTCACAGGACACCTTCCATTGGTGAGGAGCTCTGACTCGATCTTGGTTGTCGTCTCTGCGCCCCCCCCCACCCGCCTCTCCTATGCGGCAGCCCTCCACTGTCTCCGTTGCCCTGGGAGTACTCTTTTAAAAAAAATATTTTATTTATACTTTTTGGTTAACATAACATTAATACAGTTATACATTTTCAAGTTACGGGTACAGATCAATTCCACGGTAGTTACACACAGCACACAGGAATACAGAAATCAATACCTTATACAGCAGTAATGCCAGAGGGACTCTAGTAGATATCTTCATTGACAATAAAAATAATGAGAAAGTTAATTAGTCTGCAGCTCTTATTCATTCACTAATTGTGATTTAAAATCCGACTTCACCATTAAAGATAAGTTTAAATTAAAATTGTTTTGAGACCCAACATGACATTTCTACCTATTCCCAATCAAAAGTTAGCACTTATAAAAAGTAATAAGCTAACTCAATGTTATCCAATGCGAGGGGAAGGCCTTGCAGTAGCGAAAAAAAAATTTAGGAATTTTTCACTACCAGGACATGTAAACCTTAAAAACACATGTCCCATTTTTTAAATACAATGCACCCTTTCTTATTTAGGGCCTACCATATGGGTGACTTCTATGTATTAAAACAAGAGATTTAGGCCTGGCAAAATGATTATTTTGCCAGGTCGGCATGGAAGTTTAAAACTGCACAAAGGCTGCAATGGGAGTTCTGAGGCATATTTTAAAGGGCTACTTAAGTGATTACCACTACATTTGCTGCCAGCCCACTAGTAGCATTTAATTTGCAGGCCCTGGGTACATGTAGTACCACTTTACTAGGGACTTAAAAGTAAAATAAATGTGCCAATTGGGTATAAGCCAATTTTATCATATTTAAAGGAGAGACCACAAGCACTTTAGCACTGGTTATCAGTGGTAAAGTGCACAGAGTCCTAATGCCAACAAAAACTAAATTTAGACAACAGGAGGGGAGAAGGGAAAATGTTTGGGGGTGACCCTATAGAGAGAGCCCCATTCCAACAGTCTATCTGTGGTTGCGCTACTGAAGGTAGTGTTTTTCATTTCTTTCGCATGGAAAATAACCAGCTGATTCAAAGCTGGGTTACTGCTGGTAGACAAGCTATCTTGGTGTTGTTGTATTCCGCTTTAGGTGTCCGTATATAGGTTTTCCTGAATCCTGTCCTTATATAGGCACAATTCGCATTGCCCTTATATAGGCATAGAATCCCAGTCCTTATTTAGGCATTAGCCGTGCACTCCAAATACAGGCATGGTCACCGACATCCGTCCACCCTAACGTCACAACGAGTTCTTAGAAACCAGACCCTTAAGCTTCGGGAGTTCCCCTAGCACAGGACTAATGATTTCTCCAAGAACTCATCTATTATGTATGAACGGTTATACCTTAAGGGTTCATTCCTGACGTCTTCCTCTGTCCGACTTCACGTCAATGCTAACATTCCAAGACACCTACCAGGTATAAATATACCTTCCCTTGCCCAAGCAAGTTAGAGGAGACCTCGACTTCAGAGGAGCCTGTATCCCGGCCTGACGCACTGAGAAGACGCTGTCATTGCTGCACGCAGATGAATCCAGCTTCCAGTGTTCTGACTCTCTTCGCGGGGTGTTAGAGTTCCAGATCCGGCAAGAGATTCCCACCTCTCTCATGGAGCTGACTAGAACCTAGAGGGACTCTTGGCATACCATACTTGGCATACTAGACTTAACATACTCTTAGTATACCATACTAGAGAATACTCCACCTACTTCTACCTTTCCCTACACCTAGACTAGGTTAGGTACATTGGGGTAGAACTAGCTTAGAGAAGCATCTTATGAGTACTAGCATTTTTAGCTCATGTTATTTATGTACGTGAATATATGCTAAAAGATAATGCTAGCGCAGTATTATTTATTTCTACTGCTTACGCTGTACATTATTTATCTTTCATACTGTCTTGTGATCATAACAGCACATATCTCTTACACGAGAAACAAGACTGTTCAATAAAACCCTTTTTATTGAAACGCCCGTCTTTCCTTTCTGTGTAACTCTGTAGAAACTAAGCATGCACGATTGACTGAGTGAAACTGTTATCTATTGTTTCCACAATTCTGAGACGTGTTCCGATTCTAAAGGGAAACAAAGTAGTCATGTTTTTTGGTTGACAGAAACTACTCCCTTCTTGTTCTCAAGGAGTTTCTAGTGGCCTCTGAGCTAGCTGGCACAAGTAATTAAGTTTAATATACTCGATAGGGACATACTGACCTTAGTCCTATGTCTAGCCTATAGGTTATATTATTCCAATGCGCAGATCCTATTAGGGAAATAGGAACTACACTACATGGCGCCCAACGTTTGGTAAGGCATTAATTTAACGCTAGATACTGAGTTACTCAGTCGTGCTTTTCTCAGAGACCCCTACTCACATACTCCATAAGACGTCTGGAGTGGGTAGGGTTAAATATCCGCCATAACTAAATAGGGAAGCACCCTATATATTAGTTGTTTGGTTTGTTCAACGTTGAAGGATACAGTGTTCCAAAATATTGTGCACCTTATCTTTTTTGTTTCCTTGAAACTTGTTCTACATTTTTCAAAAAACAAATGTCCAACCGGGACAATGCCACCGACACCGGTGGAGCTGCGGCTGACCCAGCCATAGCAGTTTTTAACTTTGCAGGTTTAAATGAACCTGAGGAGGGTGTTATAGACATCAATCCAAACTTAAGAAGAGCAATCACTCTAAAACCTATAAAACATGGTCTACCACCAAGAGGCGGTTGAGCAGTTTTCGTGATAGAGGCACACGAATCCTTTCAGACAGAAGTATTCTATTCATGGGCAATATTTCCTGAATCAAATTCAGTAACAAGACTGTTTCACTTCTACAAAGAAGATGAACCACCAGAGGAATATATTCCTTTCGAGGATATTGAACTTCCACTAACATACCAGGAGCATCAGCTCTGATTTAAAGGCGCCCTAAAACATCACAGAAACATTACCAGGCTCGGTCCACTAGGTAGACCAGGAGCAACATGGCCGATTCTAGCCGGCTACACTCCTCATCCTGACCTCGAAATAATGTCAGACGAGGAACTACTTACTCAACTTACAGAGTTGATCAAAATTTACAGACAACTAGTCCCTTATGTCATGCGGACTTTCAGAGTCCAACCACCATTAACAATTCCAAATCAAACTCCTCAACAGGGGAATACACTAAAGATTACACCACAGACTTTATACGCAGTCATGGGTAAAATGCCCACAAAACGTGAGCAAATTCCATTCTGGATAGCTCAAAAAATTACTCAAATAGAAGCAGTATTTCCAAATACTAGCCCTTATGAGAAACACAGAATCCTAACAATCTGTTTACCAATGGGGATCACACCACAACTGGAAGACTGCACCACTTGGGGCTCAGTCTTTGCTGCCATCTATACTAAAACACATGGTGTTCCGTCAATTGCAGTAATACCAGATGTCCTGAAACAAATTCAAAACGAATACGGGGCAGAGCCTGCTCTGAATTTAGGTATGAAATGACTGAAAAATGTTGACCAGGTCTCAACAATAATATTATCTAATATTAAAGGGGAGGCAGCAACAGTGGTGATCCGCCAACGATTAAGGGAATTCGATGTTACAGAACATCAAACAGAACTACCCAGAATAATAGAACAATCTTATGCAGAATTCGGCAGAGATAGTTTGGGTGGAAGACCATTGAAGCCGAAACTGTCTGAAAGTCCTGAGAAGGACTCTATTAAACAAACTCCTACATCTTCTAAAAAGAAGTGGGAAACTAATAAACAAAATTCAAACGAGAAACGTTCTCAATCCCGAGGTAGGTCTCCTCAAAAGGAGCCCTCTGAAAGGAGGTATAACCTCAGGAATAGGGATAATTTAAAAAAGCCTGACAGGTATCAAGATACTGATACACGTTCCTCTTGTACCTTTCAGATCTCGTCACAGACATCGGAAAGAAGAGGACGGTCAGAACATAGAGAAGAACGCGTGAAATCGAAAGACGACAAACACGTTCCGAAAAGTAAATCAAAACCTCAATTCTAAAAAAAGAAGGTAGCAGGTCTGAAGGTCAGACATGCCGAGGATACTGAGAACACAACTCAAGAACGGAGAATGGGCTCAGACAATGCTGGACAGTGCAGCAGAAGTCACAATAGCTCGCCAGAACCTGAAGGAACTTCTGGAGATAGTGGACTTGAATGAGTACATTACAGTTGAGACTGTAGACACCAGGGTTAGTACTCCACAAAAGTTATATGAAATAACACTCCGAATGGAGGGAGACATAAAGAGAAAGGTGAAAACACTCTTTTGGGAAAAACTTTCAAGGGGTTATGACATACTTATAGCAGAAAAAGACTGGCCACCACAATTTGTCAGGGAGTGCCCACATGGTGAGGACATTATTATTAAGCCCGGGCGTAGTTTGCATAGTAGCACTTCACGTAGCTACGTGAAGTACAGCTTCAACTACACGTAGCTATGCAAATTGCGTAGTGCGTAGCTGTGTGCTTGACTGCACTGTACAATAATTACCAAAAGCAAACTTGTACAGTGCAAGTTAAGATAAAATAAATATCTCTGTCTTTATATGCTAAAAATGCATATAGTCATTTCACTAAAGTGAAAACAAAAAGTTAACAAGCAGTGAGAGAGGTGATGATTTTGGTATCCTCACTAACTTAGGGAGAGAACCAACAACCAAGCAGATGTCTTGAAAACAAAAAGCACATCTTATTGAATGATTCCTCCTAGGACCACCCCTAAGCACAGTTATGGGCAAAAATACAATCCAACCAAGGCCCTGCAAGCATTATGGGACGAGATTAGCAGTGGGCAGTGAATATTATAGTGTCCAATATCAAAATAATTCTACAAAGAGCTGCAGTTCAACTAGTCGTTACTAGGTGTCGTCCCTCAAGAGTGAAATGCAAAAGTATTGAAAACCTTTCATGAAGCTTTTGCATTTGACTCGTGAGGGACGACACCTAGTAACGACTAGTTGAACTGCAGCTCTTTGTAGAATTATTTTGATATTGGACACTATAATATTCACTGCCCACTGCTAATCTCGTCCCATAATGCTTTGCAGGGCCTTTGGTTGGGATTGTATTTTTGCCCATAACTGTGCTTGGGGTGGTCCTAGGAGGAAGGGACCACCATTGAATCATTCACATGATATGCTTTTTGTGTTCAAGGCATCTGCTTGGTCCTCCCCTAGGTTAGGGGGACTCCAAAATCATCACCTCTCTCATTGCTTGATATTTTATTGTCAAAATTCATTTTTGTGAATTGGTTATATGCTTTTTAGCATAAAAAATTGCTTTATCAAAGCATTTGAAGGAGTTTATTATTAAGCCTGGGCGTAGCTATGCAAATTGCGTAGTGCATAGCTGTGTGCTTGACTGCACTGTACAATAATTACCAAAAGCAAACTTGTACAGTGCAAGTTAAGATAAAATAAATATCTCTGTCTTTATATGCTAAAATTGCATATAGTTATTTCACTAAAGTGAAAACAAAAAGTTAACAAGCAGTGAGAGAGGTGATGATTTTGGTATCCTCGCTAACTTAGGGAGAGAACCAAGCAGATGTCTTGAAAACAAAAAGCACATCTTATTGAATGATTAGGTGGTGGTCCCATCCTCTTAGGACCACTCCAAGCACAGTTATTGGCAAAATACAATCCCAACCAAAGGCCCTGCAAAGCATTATGGGACGAGATTAGCAGTGGGCAGTGAATATTATAGTATCCAATATCAAAATAATTCTACAAAGAGCTGCAGTTCAACTAGTCGTTACTAGGTGTCGTCCCTCAAGAGTGAAATGCAAAAGTATTGAAAACCTTTCATGAAGCTTTTGCATTTGACTCGTGAGGGACGACACCTAGTAACGACTAGTTGAACTGCAGCTCTTTGTAGAATTATTTTGATATTGGACACTATAATATTCACTGCCCACTGCTAATCTCGTCCCATAATGCTTTGCAGGGCCTTTGGTTGGGATTGTATTTTTGCCCATAACTGTGCTTGGGGTGGTCCTAGGAGGAAGGGACCACCATTGAATCGTTCACATGATATGCTTTTTGTGTTCAAGGCATCTGCTTGGTCCTCCCCTAGGTTAGGGGAACTCCAAAATCATCACCTCTCTCATTGCTTGATATTTTATTGTCAAAATTCATTTTTGTGAATTGGTTATATGCTTTTTAGCATAAAAAATTGCTTTATCAAAGCATTTGAAGGAGTTTATTATACTCCTGCTACGCTACGTTTATTAGCACAGTTATTCACTCTGCTACGTGCAATTTGCGTAGTAGCACAAACTTTGCATGCTTCGTGAGCGTAGCAAAGTATTATGCCCAGGGTTAATTATTATGCCTGCCTTCCCCAACCATATTCCAATTCACCTAAAATATACTTATGCCAGGAAATGGGCAGTTGATCAGGCCCCAGCATTATACAAAAATCATTTAGGATGGGATGAGGACTCACCTCACCATAAAATACATTTGAAAAATGAACCTACTGCACAGAGGCAGTACCCAATAAAGCAAGAAGCTAAAAAACAGGTCAGGGAGATCTTAGATCAACTTGAATACCAAGGGGTGATTGAAATATGCACCTCTTCAATGAACAATCCTTTGTTTCCTGTCTCCAAACCAGACAATACATATCGTCTAGTTTTGGATTACAGACACTTAAACACTTGTTCTAAAACTTTTGCAGTACAAAATGCACATAGTACAGCATTAATGAATAACATTGTGCGTAAAAAATATAAAACCCCATTGGATATCTCAAATGGTTTCTTCTGTCAAAACATAGCACCTGGAAGCAGGTACTTAACAGCTTTCTCAATAATGGGGACCCAGCGTCAATTTTGTCGACTCCCACGAGGGTTCAAGAACAGCCCGGGGTTATTCTCAGCTAGGGTAACGGAGTTACTACAAATTTATGATAATGAGGCATTGTCATGTGTCGATGACATCTATCTGACAGACGATGACCTGGACAAACACTTGAACAGGGTGAGCACCATTATACTGGGCTTCGCCTCTGAGGGCTATAAATTCAACTTTAAAAATCCAGAATTGGCCATCTCAATGTCCTCTTTCTAGGATATGAGCTTTCAAGTGAAGGCAAGAGCTTGGCAGCCAACTTTTTAGAAAGGTGTGCGCTGCTCCTACCTCCAAAGATGCTGAAAAATTTACAATCCATCCTGGGTTTCCTAAATTTTGGAAGAACTTACATTCTAAATTACGCAGAAAGGGTTAAACCTCTCTACGCATTAATCAAACCTGATTTTTCAATCAAAAATTGGACACAGGAACACACAGAAATCTTGCGTTCACTTCAAGCTAACATGTTAGCAACAAATCACTTACAAACACGCGTACGTCAACGCAATTTAGTGATCCGAATAATTTCGGGTCAATACGGATTCACCTACTTAACATTTAATGAGGGTGAAAAAGTACCAATTGCATACAAATCACATTTGTATACACAAGCAGAAATGCGCTTCACTTCAACTGAAAAAATACTGACAGCAGTTCAAACCGCTGTAGCAAAAGAAAGAGCTCTAGCCCAAGGGAAACACATTATTGTCGTAACCCCAGTACCGGCTCTAAAGGCGGTCACAAAAGCGAGCATTCCAAATGCTAAAGCATTACATCCTAGATGGATACAATGGGTTAATTCTCTTGCTGCAACAGATGTTGAATATGTTTTTGATCCTGATTTAAAAACACAAGCGTTCCTGCAATATGAACATGAATGTCCTCTGCCCACTGAGATTCTGCCTCTCGATCAGTACGAATTCATAATTTATACTGACGGATCCGCACAACCCGCAACAGGGAGTAAGCAAGCTTACAGTGCAGCGTGCGCAATCGTTAAAGGTCGCATGCGCAATCGCAACTTCAGACCTATGGTCACAAAAACCCAATCTCTAGGAGATTGTACGGCTCAGCGAGCTGAACTACAAGCATTCAAACTGGCACTTGAAAGTACAGATCGAGAGTTCCCCACACTAATAGTGTGCGATTCTTTCTACTGTGTGCAGTCGTATAATGAATATATACAAACTTGGCTTGAAAATGGGTTCAAAGATGCAAAAGGTGGCACAATAAAGCATAAAACGCTTTGGGAACAAGTAGTTCAGTTAAAAAGCGAACTACCAAAGGCTCACGTGATACACACACTGAGTCATCAACGTGATGGCGTTCACGTTGCAGGGAATTCATTGGCTGACGAAGCCGCAAAGGGGGCTGTTCAGACGGCTTCCGTAGCTGCGATCACTCGTTCAAAAACGAGAATAGACAGTGAGATAATGTTGGCTGTCAATGCTACGAGCAAAGGCAGTGGTGCAGCGTTACCAAAAAAGTTTCCACTCAAGTACTCTTATGTAATTGATGCAAACAACGTTCCTTTTGCTCGAATCCCTGGAGTGGGGGATAGGGTAATTCCAAACATGGAACGTAGAGCAGCTTTGATTTATGAAGCACATCTGGGTAAGGGTCTGTCACATCAAGGGATCTCTAAAACAATATTAACATTACAAGAGATGTACTGGTGGCCTGGAATGAATACACATATTCACATCTTCATCAATGACTGCATAGACTGTAAGATACAGCGTGAAGCAGAACGCCACCAGACACCATGCTACGAAGTAGCCTGCCAGGGACAGACACCATTGTTAGACTGCATTAGACTATCTATGCACAGGTGTCCTTGTGGATGACTGCAATCCCACAAATACTAAGTCAAGGTTCCTATGGATATGGCCTCAGCGCTCGGCTGACGCTCGAACTGTTATAAAAGATTTGCGAGTCTTTATCGGCACATATGCAATAGGCACGCTACATTCTGACCAGGGCCCTGCGTTTAGCTCTCGGGCTTACAAAGAAGCCATGGCCAGTCTGGACGTTGCATTGCGGTACTCCTCTCCGTTTCATCCTGAGGGAAATTCTGTTGTGGAAAGGAAAAACTGGGAAATAAAGCAGTCTATAACAGCTAGGGTATTAGGTTCGGGTGATGGGTGGGTCAAACATCTTTATGGGGTCCAACGCTCATTAAACAATT
Organism: Calotriton arnoldi; assembly: GCA_963921515.1. NCBI lineage: Eukaryota > Metazoa > Chordata > Amphibia > Caudata > Salamandridae > Calotriton > Calotriton arnoldi. Next base: position 198,682 of record CAWUFW010014715.1, read on the forward strand.
TGCCAAGAAGTTCTCTAGGGGGGGTCACTCCATATGAGGTCCTATTTGGGACAAGAATGTGGGTGCCAGAGCTAGAATGTAGAGGCACAGTGGTGGAAAATAAACCCTTTGATATCAAAGATCGTTTGGCTGTTTTACAGGATCTAAATGAACTAAGATCGAAACAAAGCAACGTATTCCTGCAGCCAACCACCACTGGGGAAAAACCGGCGGTCCCAGCAAGGCCTGTCTGGATTCCAAAAGTTGGGGATCTAGTCAGAGAGAAAATTGCGGACAAGAAGGAATTTGGACCTTCTTACAGACAACCAGTACCTGTCCTAGCCATACACGGAACAAGAACAGTACTTCTGCCGCCCCTTGCTGGAAAAAAGGAGAAAAGATTTGTGTCCATCGACCTCATCAAACCACAGTATGTGGCCAATACTAAGTAGTAGGCCTCGTGGACTCCGACCTAGTAGCAGACACACTCCTCTCGCTACTATCCAAGAGGTTCAGAATGAAAGACTGATAACCATCGAGAATTCAGCAGTAACAGATGAAGGACTGAGCAACAATGCTATGGAACTCATCCCTCTTGAAACTCAAGTAACAGTTCGTCCAAATACATATGCCTACACCAATGTAACAAGTGATCAACTGGTTCCAGCGATTTCTACAAATCCTGATGAAATTCCAACAATTGACAGAACTGCTTCTGGCTAATTCATTAACTTTGATACGTTTTCTGAGGATCTGAGTGAGCCCGAGACGTCGCCAGCATCAAAAACTTTTAAACAGCAAGTACAAGACTTTTACATTTTTTGAAAAAGACTTATCTGGTTTCACCGTGGATTGAACTATGGGTTATTTCTGGAATATTTTTCCTCCTGCTTTGGCTAGCTTTGGTCATGACTATGAGTGTGCTTATAAATGGCAGCTACATCCATTTGGACATTGAAAGTAAAGATGTGAACTTACTTTTGAAACCTCACAAATCATCCCATCGTGAAACAAGAGACTTGTCTGCAGTGAACATCACAGCCGTTCTTATACAGGATGGTATAGTGTGGGACAAAACAGATTTTGATATTTTTGGCCCGACGGAACATTTGAACATTCCACATTTATTTAAGATCTCACTAAGTGATTTTGTTTCATCCAGTACCTATTCTGATGATTGGGACTTTGAAACTGTAAATAACATGATGTTTGACCTAGAAAAATCTGCTGCATTTTCTAATAATGAATATTTAGAGGGTTCATCAGACTATGAACAGCTGTATTGCTATAACCACTATGGTCATCATTTTTTGCATACATCTGCAACACCTAGAAATGTTTTTATGTTTAACCAATGGGAGCATTGTCCTACACCACCAAAAGGTAGTTCAAAGACATTTGCTAAAAAGTTTCCATATTTTTCAGGATACAATACATCTGATCCAGAAACATTTTACTATAAAAATGTAAACAAAACAGGACTGAAAATGATGTTAACTAATACAAAACAGTTTTACTCTGCAGCATTTATTGCCCAACTGTCTAGACAGGGTTTCAACTTGTGGAACAGCGCAATAGACACAAAATCTGTCTGGGGTACTAAAGATTGGCAAGTGCAGGGGATAGAAGCTTTGTTTAGAGCCTGTATCGTCCCTCAGCAAATAATGTTTTTGAATGACACGGTCCAACAAACGTCTTGCCTTGGGTTAGCCAAGCTCAAAGACATGAAAGCACCTTCTGTACCAACACCTGCAAGTGATAACAATACACAGGCAGCGGTTACAGTTGACACCATACTACAACTCAACAGAACAAATCCTGATTGGAGAAAATGGTTGATCGGGCCCACAGACACAAATAACTGTCAAGAGAGATTCCTGAATAAAACACAGGGGTTTACTATTCACAGGCCAGACCCACGATACGTCCAAAGACAGCATCCGGGTGTAGTAACAACATACAGTGTAGGAAAATTATGCCTCGATTGGCTGCAAAAATCTACACTTAAGGATGTGAAACAACACTTATCTTTACTTAAAGAAAACGCAGACCTTAGGAAATTCTTGCTTGGACCAAGAAAACCGCATCAAAAACGTTTCATATATGCCGGCATCTATGCTGCTTATAATGAAGCATAGAAGGTGTCACAGATGGAGGCCGCAGAACGAATACGTGAACTTGATCGTATTAATTTAGAGAAAACTCTCTCTGTGGTCGATAATGGGTTAACAACTTTGTCCCTTAGAATTTATTCATTGGACAGTATTGTATCCTCTGCTATCGACATACTGGAACAAGATTTAGCCATGTTACAGCAAGGCCAGTCTCAGTTATGTTCTATTATGTTATTAAGCTGGACGCTGCAATCTTTGCGTGCGGGCTATGTGCCTTGGCGTTTTATCAACACAACAGCTCTGTTTGCAGAATACAATCTAACTTATAAACAGATCGAACTGGCACAAAGCGGAGCAAAGTATACAGTACTGAGCATTGAAAAACTTGAAAAATTACCAGCTGGTAAAATTAGTCTACCTGTGACTACTTTTCAGTTTCCGTATTGCCTTAAACAGATGCAAGCAGGCAAATATGAAAGGTTGGGTAAAGAATACATTAAGACATCCTGGAATTTACCCTACACCTATAGATGTTGGAGTGGGGATCGTGAAGTGTTTCTGAGCGGTACACACTGTGAAAGTGCACTAAGCGGTTCACTAATTTGTCAGGACATATCTTTACACGGGGCTTGTAATGGTTCTGTGGCAAATTTGTCCTGCCACCAGCAGGGTACACCAGCTGCTGTGATTAATCCAACGTTTGGCCAACTTTCTAATGGGAGTTACCTCATGTTGAATGATCAGAGTTGCTGTGGCATGTTGCCAGGCATCCCATATCTAGTAACGGTCAACTCCAGGGTCACTTGCTGTATGCAAGTATTGTTTGCCCCAATAGACACAGTCAGGGAGTCGCCTCTATGGCCTTCGTTGAATGTCTCTTTTATACGATTTGATACTTTAAGCAGAATGAAAGCCATGCTTATACAACAATCAGTGCCTTTGACCTCGGCCAAAGAAACCTATGATCTACAAGTTGCAAGGACTTCGGCTGAGATACAGGCTTTAATTCATACAAACTTCCCTATACATTTCGTAGAAATGATAGGACGTATCTTTAACATGTCTGATACAAGCGGAATTGTACATGTATTTAAGACCATCTGTTCCGGACTATTAGCACCTTTCCAGGCTGTCCTCGGAATCATCCCAAACTTTGCACATTCGGTGTTTGGTGGTGTGCCGTTAATTCTAGCACTTGTTGCAGGAATTCTGTTTCTATTCCTCCTACTACGCTATGGCAAGCCTATTCGCCAACATCACTCCAAGCGATGTGGAAAAAGCCCTCCTTGAACGGAAATGCCGTGAGCGAATAGTACAGCTTTTGGACATGCCTCGTCTACGGGAACTAAATACAACGCGGTTCCTGTCATTCAGACCAATCTGGCAAGATTGCATCTTACCTGTTCTACGCTGCCTGTTTTGCGGTGAAGAATGCGTGCTAGACACCTGTCTAACACTCCCATCAGTCATGCCAATGGATATCGATACTCTGCTGGACCCGATAACGGCCCATGCTGTGTGTTGTCCCCAGAGGCTTCCAATCCTGATGGCGGCATTCATTGAGATCTCACAGACGCTTCCGGCTGCTGCTGTGGTACGAGATGGATCAATGGGCACACAGGTAACAACGGACGCGAACATTGCTTCTTCTGCTGAAGGCGATGTTTCTCATCTCTGTGCAATTAACCTTCTGAACGAGGTGTTCCAAATGTCACCAACTTCGGTGGACGATATTTTGGCTACGGAAATAGATGATCTAATGTTTACGCCAGACCCGTACACTGACTTTGATTCGGCTCACAGTGTACCAGGGCAACAATGAAATTTGGCCTTCATATTTTTAAAAAAACTTGGAACTTTTCCCAGAAATTGAACTTTTTTTAATCTTTGAAATGACATGGCAAATGAACAATCTGCTTACAGTAGAACTAGTCTTATAAAACGGACTTCTTTGAATACTTCCAGGGACACATTGTCACCTTACTTGTCTAACATTTCATTTAATTCCATGATATGCAATGGCTTTGATTTTGAGAACTTATCGACCATTTCGTCATATGTATATATTTCTGTTTCATTCACGTTGCATTTTACTTCCGTTATATGCTTAGAATGAAAACGATGCTTTAAATGTACAGTACCAATTGCATTTCAACAGTTTTGAGCTTCTTTTAAAATGTTTTTAGAAATGTTTTTAGCAATATGTGGTACTCAATTTTATGTTTAGCATTTAAATGTTTAGCATTTAGTATTATCGTTCAATCGAAAGTGGAGTGGGTGTTGTATTCCGCTTTAGGTGTCCGTATATAGGTTTTCCTGAATCATGTCCTTATATAGGCACAATTCGCATTGCCCTTATATAGGCATAGAATCCCAGTCCTTATTTAGGCATTAGCCGTGCACTCCAAATACAGGCATGGTCACCGACATCCGTCCACCCTAACGTCACAACGAGTTCTTAGAAACCAGACCCTTAAGCTTCGGGAGTTCCCCTAGCACAGGACTATTGATTTCTCCAAGAACTCATCTATTATGTATGAACCGTTATACCTTAAGGGTTCATTCCTGACGTCTTCCTCTGTCCGACTTCACGTCAATGCTAACATTCCAAGACACCTACCAGGTATAAATATACCTTCCCTTGCCCAAGCAAGTTAGAGGAGACCTCGACTTCAGAGGAGCCCGTATCCCGGCCTGACGCACTGAGAAGACGCTGTCATTCCTGCACGCAGACGAATCCAGCTTCCAGTGTTCTGACTCCCTTCGCGGGGTGTTAGAGTTCCAGATTATGCAAGAGATTCCCACCTCTCTCATTCTCAAGGTATGGAGCTGACTAGAACCTAGAGGGACTCTTGGCATACCATACTTGGCATACTAGACTTAACATACTCTTAGTATACCATACTAGAGAATACTCCACCTACTTCTACCTTTCCCTACACCTAGACTAGGTTAGGTACATTGGGGTAGAACTAGCTTAGAGACGCATCTTATGAGTACTCGCATTTTTAGCTCATGTTATTTATGTACATGAATATATGCTAAAAGATAATGCTAGCGCAGTATTATTTATTTCTACTGCTTATGCTGTACATTATTTATCTTGCATACTGTCTTGTGATCATAACAGCACATATCTCTTACACGAGAAACAAGACTGTTCAATAAAACCCTTTTTATTGAAACGCCCGTATTTCCTTTCTGTGTAACTATGTAGAAACTAAGAATGCACGATTGACTGAGTGAAACTGTTATCTATTGTTTCCACGATTCTGAGACGTGTTCCGATTCTAAAGGGAAACAAAGTAGTCATGTTTTTCAGTTGCCAGAAACTACTCCCTTCTTGTTCTCAAGGAGCTTCTAGTGGCCTCTGAGCTAGCTGGCACAAGTAATTAAGTTTAATATACTCGATAGGGACATACCGACCTTAGTCCTATGTCAAGCCTATATGTTATATTATTCCAATGCGCAGAGCCTATTAGGGAAATAGGAACTACACTACAGTGTGATTTTAACTATTTTGGGTGTTACCCTCCACCTCAAGAAGCTACACTGGCTCCCGATCCAGAAGAGATGCCATTTCACTATGTTGATCCACGCATACAACGCTCTGCACAACGAAGGACAAGCATACATCAACAAATGCTGAAGCTTCCACCAACCGTCCAAACAACTACAATCCGCCTCCCTCTTCCTCGCAGACAACCCCCAGGTCTGCCAAAGTCACAGCGGAGGATGCTCTTTCTCACACCTGGTGGCCAAAGCTTGGAACGACCTTCCCCTGCACCTCAGGACTGCCTCATCTCTCTGGCAATTCAGGAAAGGACTCAAGACCTGGCTGTTTGATTGAACAGATCATCACAAAGCAGTTATCAACTCCAGCACCTTGAGACCCTCCTTTGTAATTTGCCTCATTTATAAATCTTTGATTGATTGATGGTGAGCTTGATTTTCCATCCTGTATCCTGGTAGACAGAAAAAGGTTTTATTTTGGTTTGTGTATTGCGTTTCAAGTCTTGGTTTGAAATCGTATTGTGATTGGTTGAATTTGTTTTGTATTTTGAGTTAGGTTGAGAATACAATGGGTGTGCATTTGAATAAACCAGTGATTTCTTCTAATGGGTGAGATTTTCCACCTCTGATTGGTACCTCCGCCCAACAGATGCTGATGGATCACGGAATACATACATTTCTATTGCTCGAAGAATGGATTAGAATTTCAACTCACGATAAAAAGCTACAGTTTCCTATGTTTTGTAGACGCTGGGGTGGGAGGGGAGGCAGCCCCGTTGAGTGCTGGGGTCATCCAAAAAGCCAGGTCTTTAGGTCTTTCTTGAACTGGGGCAATGTGGGAGATTGCCAGAGGTGAAGGGGGAGGGTGTTCCAGGCTTTGGCTGCGAGGTAGGAGAAGGACTTTCCTCCAGTTCAGGTCTTGTTGATGCATGCGACAGTGGCCAGAGAGAGCTGGGCTTATCGGAGGTGTCTTTTGGGTACGTGGAAGGACAGGCGCTGTTCAGGTATGCGGGTCTGGTGTTGTGAATGGCCTTGTATGTGTGGGTGAGGAGCTGGAGATCACAGAGGTGTTGGGTGATGTGATTGCGACGGGGGATGTCAAGGATCAGTCTGGCTGTGGCGTTCTGGACAGTATGGAGTTTGCGAATGAATTTCTTGTTGATTCCAGCGTAGAGAGCATAGTCCAGTCTGCTGCTGATGAGTGAGTGCGTGTGTGACAGTTTTTCTGGATTTGGTTGGGATCCATCTGAATATCTTTCAAAGCATGCAGAGGGTGTTGAAGCAGGTCGAGGATACGGCGCTGATGTGGTGGTTCATTGTGAGCGATGAGTATAGTATGATGCCGAGGTTTCGTGCGTGGTTCGTCGGGGGGGTGATGCTGAGGTTTCGTGCGTGGTTCGTCGGGGGGGATTTCCGAGGGCGTCGGCCACCGGGAGTCGTTCCATGCAGAGTGGGTGGAGCCAAGGATGAGAACTTCTGTCTTTTCTGAGTTGAGTTTCAGGCAGCTGTTCTTCATCCAGGTGGCGACGGCTTTCATCCCTTCTTGGAAGTTGTGTTTGGTGATTTTGGGTTCGTTGGTGAGGGAGAGGATCAGCTAGGTGTCGTCGGCATAAGAGACGATGTTGAGCCTGTGTTTCCTGACAATGGTTGCGAGGTGGGCCATGTAGATGTTGAAGAGGGTGGGGCTGAGGGAGGAGCCCTGTGGCTCTCCACAGTTGGTCTGTGTCGGTTCCGAGAGGCAGGGAGGGAGTCTAACCCGCTGAGTTCTGCCGGTGAGGAAGGAGCGTATCGAGTCGAGGGCCTTGCCGCGGATGCCGGCTTCATGGAGTCTGGTGGCTAGGGTGCGGTGGGAGACAGTGTCGAATGCAGCTGAGAGTTCCAGGAGGATGAGGGCTGCCGTTTCACTGTGGTCGAGGAGGGAGCGGATGTCGTCGGTGGCGGCGAGTTGCGCGATCTTGGTGCTGTGGTTGCTTTGGAATTCAGATTGGGAGATGTCCAGGACATTGTTAGCTTTGATGAAGTTTGACGGCTGGGTGTTGATGGCCTTTTCGATGACCTTGGCTGCGACGGGAAGCAGGGCGATGGGCCTGAAGTTCTTGAGGTCCGTCGGGTCCGTGGAGGGTTTCTTCATGAGGGGGTTGACTTCGGCATGTTTCCCGTCCTCGGGGAAGGTGGCGGTCTCGAAGGAGTAGTTGATCGTCCGACATAGTTCGGGTGCGATGGCAGAGGCGGCTCTGTGGAAGATGTGGTGTGGGTAGGGGTCTGAGGGTGCTCCTGAGAGGATGCTTTTCATGGTCTTCAAGGTGTTTTCTGTCATCAGCAGGATCCATTTGAGCAGGTCTGTTGGGTGGCGTCGCATGAGGGGGGAGCTGGAGCGGTGAGGTAGTCTTGTTTGTTGAAGTTGGCGTAGATCATCTTAATCTTGTGGTGGAAGAAGTTGCTGAGTCTGTTGCAGAGGTCTTGGGAGGGTGGGATGCCTGTTGTTTCGCTGCAGGGTTTGGCAATTTCCTTGATGATGGAGAAGAGCTCTTTGCTGTTGTGTGCGTTGGGGAGGATTCTGTCTTGGAGGGATTTCTTACTTGTGGATTTGATGAGTTGGTGGTGTGCGGTGGTGGCTGCTTTGTAGGGGGTGCATGTTTACGGGGGTTTGTTGTTCCTCCATGTCTTTTCAAGTCGTCTGCAGGAGCATCTGGATTCTTGGTGTGCAGGGGTAAACCAGCTTGCTTTCTTGATGTGTCTCTGGTGGCTTTCTTGAGGGGGGAGAGTGTGTCGGCGCAGTTCGTGATCCAGAGGTGGAGGTTGTGTGCTGAGGTGTTTGCGTCTGACGTAGTCGGTGTTGGGGTGCTGAAAAGGGCAGAAGTGAACTTGTCTTCAGTGACTTTGTTCCAGCTTCAGCAGCGGAGGCGGTGGGCATGCTAGTGTATGGTGTGTTTTTTGAAGGAAAAGTGGATGCAGTGGTGATCTGTCCAGAGGAGTTCCGTGGTGTGGCTGTAGGAGATGCTGTTTCCTCCGGTGAAGACGGGGTCGAGTGTGCATCCCGCTGTGTGCGTGGAGGCAGTGACTAGTTGTTTCAGTTCTCTGTTGGCGAGGTTCTCTAAGAGGGTGGTGGTGTTTGAGTCATCGTCGTTATCCAGGTGGAAGTGTAGGTCTCCGAGTAGGATGGAGTCTGTGGATGCGAGGGTGTGGGGTGTGATGAGGTCGGTGATGGCATCGGTAATGGGAGCGTGGGGGCCGGGCGGCCTGTAGATGAGGGTTCCGTGGAGAGTCGTTTTGGGGTTGGTCTGGATCTGGAGGTGGAAGTGGAAGTGCTCCATGAGGGTCGTAGTGTCGTCCGGTAGGGTGGTCATGGGGAGGGTGCTTTTGTGAACGACGGCGAAGCCTCCTCCTGGATGGATGGGGCGGTCCTTGCACACGATCTTGTATCCATAGACAATGGCGATGTCGGGTGCAGAGTTGGCATTGGTCCAGGTTTCCGTGAGGGAGGCGACGTTGAGCGAGTAGGTGTTGAGGAGGTCCCAGATTTCTATGGTGTGCTTGTGTGGGGAACGTACGTTGATGAGGATGCAGTTGAGTGGTTTGCAAGCGGTGATGTCCGGTGGGCTGGTAGATGCTACTGGGGTGCGGAGGTGGGTGAAGGTGCGGCGGCAGTGTAGACAGGAGGGTGCTGGAGTTGTAGCGGAGGCGGGTCAGAGGACCATGGTTCCTGGTGCTGGTCGATATCAGGTCGGGATGGGCACAGACGGACTTGCCTTTGGTGCCCCAGCGGCACACCTGCTGAGCGCACCCGCGAGCGGCTGCCATTAACTGAGGATCCGGGGTGGGCTCCTCTTTTTTGATGATTTTTTTGTTGGCCTTAGGACTCCGAGCACTTTACCACTGCTGACCAGTGCTAAAGGTAATATTGGTATATACACAAGTGTCATATTTAATTTACTTGTAAGTCTTTTGTAAAGTGGCATACCCTATATCCAGGGCCTGTAAATTAAATACTACTAGTGGGTCTGCAGCACTTTTTGTGCCACCCACTTAAGTAGCTCTCCACTGCAGTACCTGTGCATGCAGTTTGATTGCCACTTCGATTTGGCATTTAAAACCCATTCCCAAGCCTCAAACTCCCCTTTTATTATGCATAAGTAGCCCATAGGGTAGGCCCTAGATAGCCCATCGGGCAGGGTGCAGTGTAAGTAAAAGGTAGGGCATGTACTTTTAAGTTTTGCATGTCCTGGTAGTGAAAAACACCCACATTCGTTTTTCACTACTGTGAGGCCTACTCCTTTCGTAGGCTAACATTTGGAATACCTTTTAAGCTGTAAGTCCTGATTATAAAGGAGTAGCTGTGTCATGTTTTATATCTTTGGAATGGTAATGATAAATCCTCTTTACTGGTAAAGATGGATTTAACATTACTGTTTTAGAAATGCCATTTTTTGAAAGCGGATATTTCTCTGCTCTTACAGCTCTATGTGCCTGCAGCTTGTCTCCAATACACATCTGGGGTGGGTGACAGCTTCCCTTTGTGCATTCCCTCTAGAACAGTCACAAACACAGGAAGGTTAGGCATTTCTGAGTACTCATCTGCATACTGATGGCTCTTCCTTGGCAGGAAAGGAGAGAGGAGCTGACACACCTGAATAGACAGGGTCCTGTCCCCACACCAAGGGCTGATTACCCCCTACAGTTAGTCTGGAGCCAGAGCTGGGAAGAAAGGGCTTCTGTGCACTTCAAAGGCCCTTCTTTGAAGTCACCCCCACTTCACAGACACAACTTGGTATAAGTACTGGGGCTCTGACCCCAACAAATTATACGCTTCTGGACCTGTAACTGAACTATTTCACAAGAACTACTGTGCTGTTTCAAGGACTGACACTCTGCTGGATTGCTGATGAGAGAGACCTGCTTTTCTGCTGTTCTGCCCTCTTGCCTGTTGCCTGCTGCTCTCTGACTCTGCTGAGGGAGAGCTGGACTCTGTCTTGCAACTGAAATGATCTCCAGTGAACGGCACCACCTGCTAAGTCTGATGTACCAAAAAAAGAGCATACTGAAGAAAAAAGTTAGTGTGAGTGATTCTGAATGTAAATAATTTTTTGAAAGAGGGTTCCCATTGAGAGAAATGCATGGAGGAGTGTATGTGCATGTGCTATGGTTGAGAAGTGATCTCTACACATTCACAACAAATTACCCCTGGCTTAGAGAAGAACCAGAGAAGGGGAATACAGAGGTGGGGAGCATTGTACCTATTTCAAAATAAATTTGGACTGATTTAAACTTATTAGGACTGATTATATTTGAAATTATTGTTCTAAGAGATTTATGGAATGGGTGTAAATCAGTTGTAAATTGACAACAGAAGAACCCCAGAGGGAAGTGCCTCAAAAGAAACCATCTCTGGTTGTTAAGCAGAAATGTAAAGAGGTGATTGAGCACTTGAAACCAAAGGTTCACCAGAAGCAAGTAAATTGGTCAAAGATCATGAGATCTGTGATCCAGGAGAATCAGTATATGTACATTATGAGATCCTGATGCAGCTTTATGGGCAGTATAGTGGAGTTGAAGACCCCACGAAAGAGGGTGTTTCTAGATTTGTTTTGGTTTTTATTTTGGGATTGTCCCCGGATAGCTTGCATATTCAGCAAAGTGTGATGTGTTGGCAGACCAAATATTTGTAGGGATCTTAGCCTATGTGAAGTATTGTAGTGATTGCTGCAATGCTAAGAAGAAAACAATGAAATAGAAATTGATGGTGGCTCAAACTATGTTTTTCAAAAAAGGTGGTTATTGTCAAGCTGGTTTTCAGGGATCTGATTTTGAACGTGGAGTTTTCTGTGGATCTGGTTTGCGGCCTGGTTTTGGTTTTGATGCTGGTGTTGGCATGCAAGGTGTCAGTGCACAAGGCAATGCTACACAATTTGTGCAAAGTGGAAAGGGATTGTCCTCATGGCAGGGGAAGGGGTTTTGTTAACAGCATTCTCAATCAGAATGTTAACAATGTACAGATGAGGAATGGCCTGTGTCACATCTATGGAAAGACAGACCACTGGAAACATGATTGCAGGTTTAATTCAAAAGGTTTCAGAATGAGTCGCAAAGTGTTCCCCAAATGCAACAAAATATGAATCGGATGTCACAAAATTAAATGATGCAGTTAGCTGTCCCAGCTCTGCCAGCTTGTATGCAGAACATACAGAATCAAAGGCAGTTCAATTGGGAATAATCCCTCAGTTTCATTTATGCAGAATGATATGCAAGGTTTCCAACATAGTTTCAGACCTAATAGTTTTACTGATTAATGTTGAATTTCCACAGTTTGCAGGAACACTTTGAGTTCCTACAGGACCGAGTTCAGCACAATGACGGTGCCTGAGGAGTGGAGGAGGATTGCATGCTCGGAGCAGTCCTTGCAGCCTTTGAGGTCGAATAGAATGGCCCTTTTGTGGAAGAGATGAGTGACCATCCAGTATCATCTGCGATCGATACAGGTGCTACCCGCTCCACAGTTGGACCAGTGGAGGATACCAACCTACACCTATCGGGAAAAGAAGTCCAAGTTGTGGGTATTTCTAATAAACAAAGAACTGATAATTTGTCAGCTAATGTTGCAGTAAAAATTGGTCCAGTTTCAAATAATCACAAGTTCATAACCACTGAGACAAGTCCAGTTAAGCTGTTTGGATGTGATTTGCTCTGCAAGTTATTGCATAATTTACTGTACATCGAATAGCGTCAGCATTCATACAAAGGATGAAGGCTCAGATTTATAAATAAAATTACAATATTCAAGAGTTAAAATGTTCACAGTTTTATTTAGAGGAGACTTACCTCCTGATTTAAGACATACTGTGAACAAGGAAGTTTGGGATTTTTCAGAAAAAGAAATTGGATTGATCAAAAGTGCAGAGCCAGTATAGTTCACTGTAAAACTATAATGATCACTGAAAAGAAACGATGGGAAAGCACAGGTTGTTCAAAAGATGCACAGGAGATCTGGACATCCACGGACAAAAGATTTTTTTTCCTAATTTAATATTGTTGCAGATGACAAAGTATGTACATGGCCCAACACATGCTGGACATGAAGTGTTAGGGAGCCCATGAAACTCTCCGCTCATGCAAGTAAAGAAAGTTAGCGGAAAATGGAAGCTAGTACGAGACCTGTGCAAAATTAATGACATAGTTATTCCTGATTGTCTCGTGGTACCAAATCCTGCTGCAATATTGCTCCATATTCCTGCAGATGCCCAGCAGTTTACATTTATCATTTTGTGTTAAGCATTTTTCTCTGTTCCTCTTCATGAGAATAGACAATATCTCTTTGTTTTCAGATTCCGCAATAGAGCTTTGGTTTGGTGAGGTATCCCACAGAGTTATACAGATAGTCCTTCAATCGCCTACCAAATTCTAAAGAATGATCTGGAAAGTCTAACTTTTCCCTTTGTCTCTGCGCTAGCGCAGTACATTGATGATTTGCTAGTTACAGCTAAAATGAGAGAGTGCTGTAGACTCGACACAGTTGCCCTGCTAAACCACATAGCTGAAAATAGAGACAAAGTGCCCACTGCTAAGTTACTGTGCTGTCAAGAAGATGTGATGTATTTGGTATTCCACATTGAGAAGGGAGTAAGAAAGGTGTTCAAAGAACGCATTCCTGCAATTCTTAAATTGAAGCCACCAACAACATAGAGAGAAGTGAGGATGTTTTTAGGGATGATTGCCCACATTCCTCACTGGATTCCAAACATTTCCCTGATTGCAAAGCCTGTGCAGAGGTTGACTCACAGTGATGTAATGGACCCGGTGCCTTGGGACAATGACTGTTTGCATGCCTTCCTGGAGCTTAAACACAGCCTGTGTAAGGCGCCTGCTCTCGGAATGCCAAATTATAAGACCAACTTTTATTTATTCTGTCATGAAAGAGAAGAGTACACACTTTCACTTCCCACACAGAAGCACAGGGTGGAAAAATGACAGATAATGAATTTTTCTGCTGTATTAGATGCAATGCCTGCCGCGCTTGCTTCGTGGGTCCCTGAAAAGCACTGCAGCTGTTTTGCTGGAAATTGTGCAGAGTGAAATGATTGTGATGAAACACACCCTTATTCAAGACCTTGCTAACTCATACTCTTACTTAGAATTTTACAAACAGTTGCTTCATTAAATATTAGCAGATGCAAATAGCAGCAGAAACCATTTTAATCAAATGCTGCATTACCTTGAATCTTGCAACAATAATGCTATTGCCTGAGGAGAAAGCTGACAATGACGTTGATGAAGGTGATCGTGATTGCACTGATGTTACGGAATAATGCACCAAACCAAGACCAGATACTGAAGATGTGCCACTAGCATTGGCTGATTTTATTTTATTTGTTGATGGTTCCTAAACAAAAGTCAATGTCTAATGCCCTGGTGGAGCTTCATTGGCTTCCTGTAAAAAAAGAGTTGCTTTAAAGGCACTTTGCTTGCCACATAAAGTCTTGTACGGTGCAGGACCTGACTACCTTACAAGGAAATTTAGGTGGTATCAACCAGAAAGAAGACTGAGATCTGCTGCCCTATACTCCGTCCTCAGGATAAAGAAAGTCTCTTTGGGCAGTGATAGCTTTATGTATTCCACCTGCCAGCTATGTAATAATCTGCCAGTCTATCTCAAAAGTCAGTAGGATCTTCTTAGCTTTCGTAAACAGCTAACATCTTGGCTGTTTTCTCTTTAATTGTACCATAAGTCCTTTGGTTAGTTTGTCTTAGGTTTCTTAGTGCCACGACGCCCTTAGGTATTCACGCACTCTAGAAAAATTCAAATCAAATCATGCTTCTTGTCTGAGAGACCAATATGGAACTCTTTGAGCATATGCAGCCTGCACAATAGTGTTTATTGTTGAGGCATCATACTTGTGTAATGTGACTTCATAACAAACAGCAGAATTGATTACAATTACAAGAGCATGTTGCATAGCCGATGGATTGATTGAGTCTTACAATTTATACAGATAGCCATTGTGGTTTTGGAGGGTCCTTGCTTTTGCCCTGTTAAGGCCACAAATGGGTTTCCTGACATCCACTGGAACCCCCATTGGAAATGGGCCACAAATTGTGGATCTACTAGATGCTCTGCAATTCCCAAAGAAAACTGCAGTTGTGAAATGTGCCTCACACAATAGTGGAGATGACATGATTTCAGCAGACAATAACTTCACAATCAAAATTGCAAAATGTTATGCTCTTTCATCTGGTACATTAAGAGTCGGCAGTATTAGCAATTTTTTATCTATGTCAACTTGAGGAGCTGAAGAAACTACAGAATGAGGTGCCAGAAGATGAAAAGAAATAATGGGAACAGGCAGGTTGTTCAAAAGAGGAAATGAGATGTGGACATCCAATGACAATTAATTTGCTTTGCCTGTAATGAAGTCTAGGCCCATTTACACAATTCTCCAAAGGGAACAGATTTTTCTAGAAGAGTGAGCCGTGAAAGGAAAAATCACTGGTTATCATCCCAATACAGTGCAACCATTTGGGGCTACACATTAATCCACTCAACTCCTTTGATCTGAGTTTAGTATGTTTTAAGTATAAGTTTAGAAACAAATTGATGTGGATCAATCTCAGCATAATCGTATAAAAATACAAAAAGATCAGAATAAGTCCAAATCTCCTTAAGAGATGTACCCTATATAGTACAAAGCAAATGACTAACTCTAAGATGATGACGCAGACAATCAGGAAAAAGAAATAAAGGTTAAATTGCATCAGGTGATTCTCGTTAACGAGCATGAGCAAACTAACTTCCCCTACACTACCTTAACACAGAAACCCTAATTAAATCATTTGGGTAAGGGCATATTCAGGAAGGAAAGAAAAAAAGGTGTCAGCCATCAGAGTCTTCAGTAGAAAACACTCCGACGATGGGTCAAATAGCATAAAGCCACACAAACAGAAACATAGGTCTGCTCTCTGAGAAAACCTAAGATGGGCTCTCTCCCTCACTAAACACAGCACATAATATCAACTGCAGTCGAATTGACACTCCCACGTGACTTCTTCTTGGGAAATTTCCATAGATCTGGCATAACTGGATACTTTCAGCACCTTTCCCACCTAGATAACACACAATCTCTTCTCGTCCTTGATCATTCCTCTCCTCTCCCATGAGAACTCCTCTCCTTGCTCATTACCGCAATTTCCTCAGCCGACTCCTTCTTTTCATGCTTTGATATCTACTAAGACAAAACTCCTTTATTCTAACTAATGAGGCTTCTCCACACCTGCAGAAGAAACAAAATAAGACAAAACATTCCACAGTGAAGGCTGAACATAGACAAAACATGAGATTACAACATGAGCTTGGACTGAAACAAAGAAGTTAGGCTAAGATGAAACAATATATGAAGTTAAGCTAACATACACATCAGGCCGCAATTTAACTGTCGACTTTGACTAATGCACTAGATTACAAATAGGTGCCCAATTCTACAAAATATATGCAGCTTCTCATAATCATGAATATAATGCAACAACGACAAAAGTGTCATTATAATTATACCTACACATGATTATTTTGGGTTATACGTATGAACCTATCAAATACGAGTTGGACACATCCTAGTTAAATATCTCACAATAAGATATTTGATGTTAATTTCTTATGTCACGTTAATATATAAATTGTCACATCCTTATTAATCACCTTCTACACAGATATATTTCAAATAAAGTACTTTCAGTATGCAATGCTCCACTCTTTTTAGTGCATTAATTACAACAGAATATATTTGAGTGTTGGCTTTGTGTGAGTATGATGCACTCCTACATTATCTCAGATGGGATCACGATTACACTTCTTCACCTGATTCAATGTTGTTACAGATGACAAGGTACGTTCATGGACCTATGCAAGCTGGACATGATGCAACATATTAAAACATTTTGGTTCAATCCTCATTTTAGAGTCATTTCAGAAAATGTATGCCAAAGTTGTATAACTTGCCAACATTTAAATGCCTGCAGGGGAACAAATTTGACTATGAGTCACATAGGTATATCAGAAGGCCCTGATTACAAATAGATTTCATTGAAATGCCACCATTTTATAATTTGAAATGTATGTTGGTGGTTGAATGTCTTTTCAGTAGGTGAGTTTAAGCCTACACAATGAGAAGGTGTGAAACACTCACTGTAGCCATGCTTTTTTGGGGGGAGTTAATCCCTAGTTTCAATTTGCCTAACTTTAGAATCAAATAAGGAAACTCATTTTAAAAATGAGATTGTGAGGGTCCTTTGCATGGCACTGAAACGTTGAACATAAGTTTTATTGTGCATATCACCCATAAGCACCAGGAGGTATAGAGAGAGCCAATGGTACCCTGAAAGCAAATCTGACAAACGTTCTGTTAATCAATGACATTCAAATGGCCAGACTCCCTTCCCTTGGTGCTGTTAAGTATGAGGAGCACACCCAACAATACTACGGGGTGGTCTTCCCATGAGATTCTGATTGGCAGAGCTATGAGAAATCCTGGTATTCCTTCAGCTCCACTTGTAAATATAGCTGATGATTTAGTTATGGATTACTGCAAGAGTGTGACTGATCTGGTACATTTGATCTCTAGATAGGTGAATTTGGCTGTACCTTCAGCAACTGAAGAACCCTGCCATGATTTAGAACCTGGAGACTGGATTGTGGTGAAAAACACATGAGGAAATCATGCTTGGGAGCTAGATGGAGAGGACTCAATCAGGTAATACTTGTCACAAACACTGATGTTAAGTGTGGTGGTTTGCCACAATGGATCCATGCATCTCATACAAAGAGAGTAAAGACTGCAGATAAAGAAGTGGTTATACAAGCCACTCATTCAGAGAGTCAAGCTTGAGTTAACTGCGGGGACCCAGCGGGGGAGAACGGAGAGTAAAAGAAGTTCAAGAACTACAAGAAGAAGAACAAAACTAACAAGAAATTCAAACTTCAAAAACTCAATCTCTGAAAACTCCAAGCACAGTTTAAGTTGCTCTAGTTGCCAGTTGTTCAAATCATGAGGTGGAAGAAGATGAAAACGAAATAAATCTGACTGAAAATGAAGACTTGATTTGAGCTGATTGGTCTGAAGGGATGAGAGAAGAAAGAAAAGTGTTGCAAATAGTAACAGATCTGAATGAATGAAGATTCTGAGAAGCCTGAGATCAGAAGATCAACAAGAGTAAGAGTGCCAAACAAGAGGTACACTGCACCCGAGTGATCATTTTTGACAAAGAGTGAACCAGAAGAAAGAGACATTGATCTGAGAGACTACTGATTTCTATTGGAAGAACTCAATAAAAAGGTATTGGAATGAAATTAGTGGTGATCTATATGGAATCATTTCTTGATGGAATAATAAAACTGAATTTTTTAATCTCTGAGAAGAACATTTTTGATTTTTCATGGCATGCCTGCAATACTTGCTTAGACTACAATTGAGTTTGAAGATGTTTCTGAACAGTTTTTGGTCAGTGCTGACAGCTTGGTGATGTAGAGAAGGCACATGCAGAGATGCAGATATGCAGGGGAGGAGACACGCAGAGCTGTCAATCCCGAACCTGCGACACAGGATCCTGCTTTCCTACCCACTCTTTGATTCCTGGCCAGAAATTTGCCTGAAAACGCATGACCCGACCAGTCGACCCGCCAGCCACACAGCTTGCACTCGGCGTGCCCGAGGCTGAGGCCCACCCGCAGCCTCAGCTTGTGTCCCATCCTTAACTGCCTCCTGGCCCTCCCACCATCACCATCGTCCATCTCCGCTGCCCCCAGCCCATTTCTACCGCCACCCTTGTAGAGCGGCTGGCCTGTGGAGCATCCATCTTGAGCGGTGTAGGCCGGAGGGTCAGAAAACCGACGGGAGCATCTCACTCCCACTCACTACTCCCTGAACAAGGGGAGGTGTGGGGAAGGCAAGGAGCTGACGACCGCGCATGTGGGAACTGAGCTGGTGGTTGTACTCAATGTGAGCCCAGGACCCCCACGGAGGCGGCCCAGCTAGGTATGGGTGTGGCTTGTGGGAGACCTGGTAAGCTTCCGCTCAATCCTCAATCCCCCCCACCTTGTGGCCCACACTCAAACACCCTCAGATGACTGGACCTTGGAGAAAACAAGGGACACAATAAGAAACAAAGAAGCAATCCCTCCTTACCTGGAGCATCCCATCGGGTTCGCAGGTGCACTGTCCTTCCCAAATTCTCCCCACCTCTTCCTCCCTATCGCCCTCTCACAGTCTGAGATATAAATGGAAGGCAAAGGAGGAGACGCATGGAGGTAACGACAATAGAGGCAATAAATGTGAGGTGAGGCGAGGGTGGGTGAGGGAAGGCAAGGATTAGGGAGAAGCGAGAAGTCTCACTGTGTCAGTTGTGCTGGCAAGCAGCGCTGGGAAGAAGGGCCATGCTCGGTGTCCTCCATACCACACTACATCTAACTCTAAAGCCAAATAGCCTCCCAAAGAGCACCTAGCCCCCAGGGGAAAGCAGAGGAAAGCGGTCCTGCATAATTCAAAACAAACAAACTACAAGCTAAAATGCCCAAAAGGAAAATCTTTTCCTGGAAAAAATCCCAGGCAGATGTACCCCCCTCACCACCTACCCCACCATTGCCCTCAGCCTCCTTCATATCCCCTACTCACGTGGTGGTCGATCTGGGGGTGAAAGGAACGTGCCAAACCAGAACACCTATGGATAAAACGCCTGCCTCAAATGGATCAAAAGGATCAAAAAGGGAATTATCTCATAAAATCTCTGATCAAGTAACAATGGGGTCAGCCATTACCACTACATGGTCCTCAACTAACCTCTACATGAACTCTCACACTGTTAGCCAAGAGGTCCCTCTACCTACAGGATAAAAGGCCTGCAGGTCGCACTTGTGCCCAGGGCTGAGCCGGGGGGAAGCAAACATCGAGCAGCTGCCCCAATTCCAATCACCTCTCAGAAACAATGAAAGCTAAAAATGGGGACCCGCCACTAAAAGTCAATTATGGGCTGACGTTATCGCTTCCACCAGCTCGGTCTCCACAGATAGTGGTTGCTCAAGTTCACACAAGACTGATCCTGTCTTTAGGCAAAATCACTGGAGCATGAGTCCTCAAAGTCCCCTACAGCAACATCACCATCTCCTATTAAGAGGGCAAAGAGGGAAGGCATTACGGACCAGGAACTGGGAAATCTCTTGGACCAATTTCTCTGCACAATTGAGGCCTAAATTGAAGAGACACTGGCTTAAACCCCTATATTTGTCAGTGATCAACTGGATAGGGCGGCCAGTCCAACTCAGGCCCCTGTGTCCCCAGGTACTAGCTCCACCTTGGTCACTATCAGTGTCTCGCAAGACACGATTGCCAGGGCGCTTCTTTGGCAATCCCACAAGATAGAGCTGCAGATAGATTTAATACAATCACTGGCTACCCACCTGACTGACCTGAGGTCCAAAATAAGCTCGCTAGAGAGGCTACTAGGGGCTTCGGGGGAGAAAAGACCATGCCCCTCCTAACCCATAATAGATAAATTAAGTACTTTACCCGAGATGTTAGGCACTTTAGTGGAAAGCTCAAAGAACAAGGCACGGAGGGACAAAACAAATAAACAGGACGCAACCCCAACAACAAATGGCTCTGCTAACACATCAGACTGCCGCACAACATCAGTTAAGGTCAAAGAGGCTCCACCTGGATCAGCAAGGGAGGCCAATATTTCCTTTACATACTCCCACCGTGCCGCAGAAGACATGCCCTCTTCGAGCCTGACCAATTGCAGTGGATCTGGGAATGAAGCAGCACATGTGACCCCTGTCAACTCGGTCCCAACCTTCACTCCTGCAAACACCACTCTCTCTTGGAGAGTGAAAAAGAGATTGAAAAGTAGTCAAAGAAACAGTGCACCTTAAAAAGGAGATCCCTTACTTTAGGGGCATCTAAAATCCCATCGGCGCACCTAGGGCTTCGCTCAACGAAGCTTTTTACCATATTTGTTCCACCAGCAAAGCCAAACACTGTGTCTCCACAAGGTACTATCCTAAATGAGGGGGTCAAAGAAGCAAAACAATACAACGGTACCACTGAGATCACCATGGCTGGACTGACTATAGTCATTGAGACCGTGGGCACATTAGTCAGTGCCTCATCCAATAGTAGCCTGAATGAACAAGGAGAAGTGGGGCCACCGCTGAATACAGCCAATTCTGTGGCTTCACGAATGGCTCAACAGCCTTAGTAGCTCCTGGAAAATGGAAAGTACAAATGGCCACACAGTCAGACCGCCTGCACACTGACGCAACAAACTTGCCCCAATACTGCCAAGAGACCATAACACTGAACTCAGTCAGCACATTATTCAATAACAGTCAACACCAAAATGGACAAAGACCAATGGTCCCAAGCAGAATCTGTTTACGGCCTAGCCTCCTTTAGACAACAAAAGACATGTCCTAAGCAAGATTAGGCCCCCAGAGCCCCTATACCCAAGAGAGCTAGATTCCTCACCTTCCACACTAGGCAAAGCCGACTACAAGGGACCTCAAGATGGCTTTGATTTGGCCTTTATTCCTCACTATTGCCCTAAGGGCTCTTATGACACACTCAATTGAGGAAATCTCTTATAGCTAGTCTATCTTATTCCCTCATTGAAAGATCTCACATCGGATGATTTAGCTTGGGTAAAGTTCGTACCCACGCCTGTAAGCGGAAAGACAGAAGCCACTGTAACAACCTGGTAAAGGGAGGACCATAGAGATGCCGTTCTGGGCAAAAAGAGAATATTCGAAGACTGGGGAATTGAGCTCCTAAAGCCACAACCACTGAAATACCCCCACTTGCCATTACCTCGCGTGCAATTCAGAACAAATGAGAGCAGTGGTAACCATAACAGGACCCCAAGAGTGTCCAAGAATGTAACCACCTTAATAGTATCATGCTTGCAAAACCAAAGGAAGGTGACCTGCACCAGAATTGCAATGAGCACAATGATTGGAGGTGGTCGGCACTCTCTCTGTCCGGGGGTCCCTAGCACCACAACAGCCCAGCGACACCGATCTTCGAAGACAAACATTGTCCCACCTCACAATAACATCTTGAAACGTGGCTAGCCGCAAGACCAGCAGGACAAATAAGCAAGCACTAGCCTATCTGGATAAAAGTAACCTTCTCTGTCTGCAAGAGACTTGGTCTCTTACACCATCAATGATACAAGGATTCTATGAAATTTTCAAGCCGGTCTCACACCCTAGCCTCTTTGGCCGTCCTTCCGGGGGCTTGTCTTTCTTTGTCAAACACACGTGCAAGTTAGAGGCCACCACTATCAAATTTAACTCCCCAGTCCTTCAAACAGCCTTAATCAAAGGAACAAAAATTAAGCATTAAATAACACTTTTGCTGCTCCTAAACTGCTATCTCAAGGCACCAAAAAACATTAAGGCATCCATAGTGGAAGACCCTTGTGACATCTTGAAAGATCTTTTCACGAATTTCTCAGCCCACGATATCCTGCTGGCGGGCGACATTAACATCCGTGGGTTAGGGAACTTAAGTGAACTTCTGGCATACTCAAAAGAACCAGAAAGGATGAAGAACATTTTGACAACTCATAAACTGACTTCGATACAACAACAGTTCGAGGCACAAGCTCCCCATCGTCAGTTTCCTCCCACCTTCAAGGTCAGGTCCGAGCCCTTAGTGAGTTGGCTTGCCAACTTTGAGATTGTCAATAGACCAGAAAGCAATCACAGCCATTTGAGTCTTACCCTGGAGCTAACATCACCTAATTCAGACAGAGGGAATAACGTGGGCTCCTTAACAAGGGTAGAATCAGCTAAACATGCAAGGAGAATCAGCGGGAGGCTGGAAGATATCCAAAGGTTACTACTTGGTTAGGGAAGCAGATTACAGAGGAAACCAATAACTGCCAAACGAGTATACTCCAAGCATGGGTCTCCCTCATAGGAGACCCGAGAGCCTCCCTGATAGACCCTGACTACATGCAGGCCCGACAAAGGAATGACTGAAAGGGGAGGTCACAACTTCAACACAGCAAAATAATTGTTTCCACACGAAGATGCCTACGGAGGACCCTGCGCGCTTCCAAACCCAACCCTACAGCAAAGACAGCCGCAGCAGTTAAGAAATCATGCACATTGAATAATAAACCACATGGGAGCAAAAGAACGACATGGAGCAAAAGGAATGGGTAATGATCTTCCAAATGCTGAAGGAAAAAAAAACAAGCTCTCCTCTGGGACTACAGTAAATAAAATAAAAACCACCAAATGCTCAAGGGAAAATTGAGTCTCGGAGGGAGCCTGGATAAGCTATGTGGAGGAGCTCTACACAAACCAGTCCTCACTTCCTGGCCATGCAGTCACATTGGGGTCCACAGACATAAACCAAGGCTTCTCCACGGAACTAACCACCACTGCCTTGTTTTGTAGAATGATCGGGCTAATGAAAAAAGATGGAGCGCCTGGCCCTAACAGCCAGCATATTTAAATGTGCCCCAGAAGTATGGTCAAGACTGCTAACTCCTCTTTTTAATCATGCCTTCCTAGCAGGCCAAGTCCCAGATGCATGGAGCGAGTCTATCTTGTGTCCCATATTCATGAAAGGAGACCAGACAAAACTATCAAATTATCACCTTATAGTCTCCTGGATCTAATGGCAAAAGCCTTTGCTCTAGTCCTACTTAAACAACTGGAGGCCTGGGCAGCTGACTAAGAAGTCCTGTCTTTTTTCCAGACAGGGTTCCGGGCGTGTCTACAGTCGACAACGTCACAGCACTTGCATTTTTGAGCTACCGAGCAGCACTGAAAAACCAGCTAACACTTTTCTGCTGCTTTCTAGACTATAGTGCAGCATACAACAGAGTTGACTGGCCTACATTATGAAGAAAACTGGAAGCGTGGGGTATGCCTTCAAAATTATCAGGGGCAATAATCTCACAATACACAGGGACTTGGATCCGAGTGAAAACAGGACATAACACCAACACCCACAAAATCTACACCTATTGTAGCCTAAAGCAGGGATGTGTTCTTGCTCCGCTTCTATTCAGCCTTTATACAGCTGACTTGGAAAAAGCCATGGAGAGTGGCAGTCTTGTTCCTCTAAAACTGGGCCAAGCTAAACTACCAGACGTCCAATACGCTGATGATATTGTGGTAATAGATCACATTAAGCAGGCTTCCAATGGGCCCTGAACATCTTAGGGTAAATCAGGACAAGACTATAGTTCTCCTCTTTGGGAGATACAGAATTAAGAAACATCTTACCTGCCACATAGGAAGTAAGACCATCAACACAGCCAGGAAATACATTTATCTGGGAATTTGGTTTTCAAAAAACTAAACACATCGCACAATTAAACTCCTTGAAGAGGAAAGGCGCAGCAATCAGCAATCATTCACAGCATCAATCAATTGAATACGACAATAAATAGTGCCTCAGTTGCTCCCATACTCAGGGTCATAAACATAACCCTCTTTCCCATCCTGTAGTATGGGCACCAGGATTTCCCTGGAGCAAGACCTCTGACCTCCTGGTCAGGGAAACTGCTCTCCCCTCGCGCAGCTCCGTTGTTGTGCCGCTGCCACCCGCACCTCTCTGCTTGCAGGTAGGTGTTCGAGGCCCTTCTCCACCCACATGTCCTGCCTGTGCCTCATCCCTAGTGTACCAGTGGGAGAGCCTTGCTCTTCTGCTGGTTCGCTCTGCCAGCCATTTCTGGTTGTCCTCCCTGCTTTTGTCTGTCTGTGCCCTGTTTGTCTGTCTTTTACCATTTGACCGTTGTGCCTGTCTCTCTTTGTGCCTCTGTTCCTTGTGCCTCCGTTATCTTTTTTGTGCCGCTGTTGTCTTTTTGTGCCTCTGTTTATCCTTTTTTGTGCCTCTGTTTGTCTTTGTGTGTGCCTCTGTCTCTTGTGCCTTTTTCTCGTCTTTCTGCCTCTTTGCCCGTTTTTCTTTTTGCTGACGCTTTTGCTCCCTTTCCCGCCGCTGCTGCCCCCGCGGCCCCTCCTCCCACTGCCTGTTCCCACTCCTGCCTCCCTGCTGCTCTCCCTCCCCGTGACCCCTACTTAATGGTGGCCGCTGCGCATCAGGGTGAGCAAGACCTCTGACATTCTGGTCAGGGAAACTGCTCTCCCCTCACGCAGCTCCATCGTTGCACCACTGCCCCCCGCACCTCTCTGCTTGCAGGTAGGTGTTCGAGGCCCTCCTCCACCCGCAGGCTCCTGCCTGTGCCTCATCCCTGGTGGTTCAGTGGGAGAGCCTTGCTCTTCTGCTGGTCCGCTCTGCCAGCCTTTTCTGGTTGTCCTCCCTAGTTTTGTCTGTCTGTTCCCTGTTTGTCTGTCTTTTGCCATTTGATCATTGTGCAGTCTATCCCTCTTTGTCCCTTGCGCCTCTCTCTCTTTGTGCCTCTGTCCCTTGTGCCTCCGTTATCTTTTTTGTGCCTCCCTTGTCTTTTTGTGCCTCTGTTTATCCTTTTTTGTGCCTTTTTTGTATTTTTGTGTGCCTCTGTCTCTTGTGCCTTTTTCTCGTCTTTCTACCTCTTTGCCTGTTTTTCTTTCTGCTACCGCTTTTGCTCCTTTTCCTGCCGCTGCTGCACTCACGGCCCCTCCACCCCTGCCTGTTCCCGCTTCCGCCTCCCTGCTGCTCTCCCTCCCCCTACCCGATACTTAATTGTGCCCGCTGCGCGACAGGGTGAGCAAGACCTCTGACCTCCTGGTCAGGGAAACTGCTCTCCCCTCGTGCAGCGCCGCTGTCCCCGCACCTCTCTGCTTGCAGGTAGGTGTTCGAGGCCATCCTTCACCCACAGGCTCCTGCTTGTGCCTCATCCCTGGTGGTCCAGTGGGAGAGCCTTGCTCTTCTGCTGGTCCGCTCTGCCAGCCTTTTCTGGTTGTCCTCCCTGCTTTTGTCTGTGCCCTGTTTGTCGGTCTTTTGCCATTTGACGGTTGTGCAGTCTATCCCTCTTTGTCCCTTGTGCCTATCTCACTTTGTGCCTCTGTCCCTTGTGCCGCCGTTGTCTTTTTTGTGCCTCCGTTGTCTTTTTGTGCCTCTGTTTATCCTTTTTTGTGCCTCTGTTTGTCTTTTTGTGTGCCTCTGTCTCTTGTGCCATTGTTCTCGTCTTTCTGCCTCTTTGCCCCTTTTTCTTTCTGCTGCCGCTTTTGCTCTCTTTCCCGCTGCTGCTGCCTCGTGGGCCATCCCCCCTGCCTGTTCCCGCTCCTGCCTCCCTGCTGCTCTCCCTCCCCTGACCCCTACTTAATGGCGGCCACGCGCAGCGGGCACGCCGCTGGCATGCCCAAGGCGTGCCAAAGGTAAGCCCGTCTGCGCCCATCCGTGACCCGACTGCGACCAGCGCCAGGGACCCTGGTCCTCCGACCACCCACCACTACTACTCAGCTGCCCTCCACGCACTCAACCCCGGAAGAAACAACAACTGCCAGCAGTCGATGCCGAACACCACCCAGGGCCAGTTCTCCCGCCGACACTGCCGTCGCACCTTCAACCACCTCCGGATGCCCACTGCTACCTCCAACCTACGGACGCCAGCGAACCCAAACCCCTGAGCTCCATCCTCCTCAATGTTCACTCCCTACATAGACACACAGTAGAAATCTGGGACCTCCTCGACACCCTATCGCCCGACTTCACCTTTCTTCCTCACAGAGACCTGGACCAATGCCAGCTCCGCACCCGTCATCGCAACCACCATCCCCGATGGGTACAAGATCCAGAGGAAGGACCGCCTCAACCTGGAGGTGGACTCGCCATCGTACACAAAAACTCCCTCCGACTCACTACAGCCAGCATGAACGACCCCTCGCCCCCCATGGAACACGTCCATTTCCAGTTCCAGACCAACCCCAGAATGGTCCTACGCGGCACCCTCACCTACAGAACTCCCGGACCATGCACCTCGTTCACCACAACCAACACAGACCTCATTGCGCCTCACGCCCTCACCTCCATGTACTGCTCAGAGACCTAAATTTCCACCTCGACAACCTCAGCGACCCCAACTCCACCGCCCTCCTAGACAACCTTGCCAACATCGGACTGAAACAGCTCGTCACCACCCCCACCCACAAGGCAGGACACACCCTCGACCCCATCTTCGCAGGAGGAAACAACATCTGCTTCAGCCACACCGCGCAACCCCTCTGGATGGACCACCACTGCGTCTATTTCTCCTACTCCAAACCCACCGCACACAAGCCTACTCCATGCCCCCCACGCAGGAACTGGAGCAAGGTCACCGAAGAGCACCTCAAATCCGCCCCCTCCACCCGCCATAACCGATGCCAACTCTACAGCCAACGAACTCCACAGATGGATCACCGAATGCGCAAACACGCTCGCCCCCTCCGGAACTCCGACAGACAACGCCCCACTAAAGCCACCTGGTTCACCACCGACCTCTGAG
Organism: Calotriton arnoldi; assembly: GCA_963921515.1. Taxonomy (NCBI): domain Eukaryota; kingdom Metazoa; phylum Chordata; class Amphibia; order Caudata; family Salamandridae; genus Calotriton; species Calotriton arnoldi. The sequence goes on from CAWUFW010014715.1 coordinate 225,708, forward strand.
TATCCAGACGCACGTGCCGATGACTCGAAAAAACATGGAGGAACAGCAAAACCTCGGAAGCACGCACCGCCTACAAAACCGCCATGACAGAGCACCATCAACTCATCAGATCCACAAAGAGAAACTTCATCCAGGACAGAATCCTCTCCAACTCCCACAACTCCAAGGAACTCTTCAGCATCATACAAGAATTCACCAAAACCCTCAGCAAAACCTCGGATGCCCCTCCCTCCCAGGACCTCTGCAACAAACTCGGCTCCTACTTCCATCACAAGATCAAGACTCACTACGACAACTTCAAAGAACAGAACCAAGGCACCAACACTACACCTACCACCGGCAATGCCACCCAGCCTACCATCACCGTCTGGACCCCTGTCACCACAGAAGACACCGCTAAGACCATGCAGATTATACACTCAGGAGCCCCCACCTGCCCCTGCCCGCCGCACATCTTCCACAGAGCCGCCGCCGCCATAGCACCCGAACTACAACGCACGATCAACCTCACTGTCGAAACCGGCACTTTCCCCGATGACTTGAAAGGTGCAGAAGTCAAGCCCCTCCTCAAGAAGCCCTCCGCAGTCCCGACGGCCCTCAAGAACTACAGACCCATCTCTCTCCTCCCCTTCGCAGGCAAAGTCACCGAGAAGATCGCCAACATCTAGCTCACGAACTTCATAGAATCCAACTCGATCGTCGACACCTCCCAATCTGGATTCCGCAGGAACCACAGCACTGAGACCGCCCTCCTGGCCGCCACAGACAACATCCGCACTCTCCTCGACCAGGGCCACCAGGCGGCCCTCATCCTACTAGACCTCTTAGCAACCTTCGACACCTTCTACCACCACACACCATCTCTCACTGCACACTCACCGCCAGACTCCACGACGCCGGCACACAAGGAACTGCCCTAGACAGGATCCGCTCCTTCCTCACAGGCCGAACTCACAGAATCAGACTTCCGCCCTTCCTCTCCGAGCCCACAGAGATCAGCTGTGGAGTACCCCAAGGATCCTCGCTCAGCCCCATGCTCTTCAACATCTACATGGCCCCCCTCACTACCATTGTCAGAAAGCATATTATCCTTTGCCGACGACACCCAGCTCATCCTCTCCCTCACCAAGGAACCCAACATCACCAGACACAGCTTCCAGGAAGGAATGAAACATGTCGCATCCTGGATGAGCAGCAGCTGCCTGAAGCTCAATTCGGAGAAAACAGAAGTCCTCCTCATCGGACCCACCCCCTCCGGGATAACACCTAGTGACCCACTGCCCTCAACAACTCTCCCACACCCACGGACCACGCCCGCAACCTCGGCATCATACTAGACTCCTCCCTCACCATGAACCGACAGATCAACTCTGTTTCTTCACGTGCTTCAATACCCTCCACATCCTCTGCAAGACCTTCAAATGGATCCCCCGAATCCAGAAAGGCCATCACCCACGCACTCATAACCAGCAGACTGGACTACAGGAACGCCCTCTATGCTGGGATCAACAAATCTCTACTCCGCAAACTCCAGACCATCCAGAACACTGCAGCCAGACTCGTCCTCGGCGTCCCACGACAAGACCACATCACCCAGCAGCTGCGAGACCTCCACTGGCTCCCTGTTGAAAAGAGAGTGACCTTCAAACTGCTCACTCATGCCTACAAATCCCTCCACAACACCGGACCCCAATACCTCAATGAAAGAATCTCCTTCTACTCACCCAAGCGAAACCTCCGCTCTGCCAACCTTGCCATGGCCGAAATCCCACGCATCCGCAGAGCCAGAACGGGAGGAAGAGCCTTCTCCTACATTGCGGCCAAGACCTGTTTTTGTACACGCGACTATGTGACAGAATTTAACCCAGCATGGGCCCATCAGAGTGGGGGATGGGCTTGTAGGTTATGCAGCTACAGACATGAATCATGGCTGCACCTCCTGTGCTGTTGTCCCCATCTAGATTTACCTAGAAAGAAACTGCAGAAACTGATATTTCTGGGTCAAGGTGCTCACACAAGCCTGGAAGCATCTGCGCTCTTCTTCACTCAATCTGGGCCATGTGTCCTATCGAGGCGCAGGAATTTTGTTGATGAACTCAGGGCCTTTCTGCTCCCACAATACACTGACATGTACTATCCCAAGATAGCTCAAAAGCTGACTATTTCATCCCAAATTACTGAACTGTGTCATTAGGGCGGGTAACGTGTATTTAGCCTGGTAATGGGTGTAAGTAGAAGGCCACATGGACAGTCAACTATCACAATTACTTACTGGTATGGGTGGTAGTGGAGGCGTGATTAGTAAGATAACAGCTCCGCTATCCTATCGTGCCAAGTCTGCCTCTTAACAGCACCCTTTTAACAGCGGCTGCAACCTTCACATGCACTTAACAATGCACTCCGCAAAGACTTACTTAACCCCTTGACCGCGATCGGAATTCCGCTTGTGTGCTGGACATTCCGATCGCGGGTGGGGTCGTGACGAGCTCAGCTCGTCATGCGCACAGCGCTACCGCGCAGCATGACGAGCTGAGCTCGTCATGAGCACGGAAAGGGTTAAAGGATCTTAGGGGCATAAGGGGGTCATTGGGTCATACTTTTTATGTCAGAAATGTTTTCTAGCATTTCTTTGTACTTAATTTTCATCTGACATTGCACTTTATGCTGTTCTCACCTTTTAACCAATGAAGTTGCCCCTCGCATAAATATGCCACTGCGTGAATGTACGTTGTACAAATGTAATCAGTGCCTTGCACAAGGAATCCTGGGAGTCAAGAGCAGTAGGCATTTTACCAATGAATCTGAGTTTATATATAACCAATACCTTTTAGCTAATGAAACTTTCTTGTTATTTATCCTTTCAGCTTGATATTTTAATATGATTGTTTTATCTTAGTGTACGGATATCTATATTAACCCTGGGCGTAAAATCTGCTCTGCTTGCGGATTTTTGGCAACTCCGCGTTCCGCGTAGAACGTGGAGTTACGGAAAACTCCACGCTCCACAAAGGAGTTGTTTTGTGTTTGCGCGCTCGAAATGCGTTTTCGCGTGCGGGAGCGACTTACCGGGATGCCTGCGTTCGCCGACGAGATTTCCCATCCGTTCGCGAGTGCCACAAGATTTGGTAGCCGGCCGCACGGTCCCGCGAGAGTGTGCGATCGCGAACACAGCATTCGGGCGCGCCATCGGACTTCTGGCGGAAGTTTTGTGAAGATCGCGATCCCGAACACGCAGAATTTGCAATCTGGAGAAGAATTTCTCTCGAGCAGCATCAAAACCTTCTCGAAATTATGATTTGGTTTAAAAAAACTTCTCAGATTGACATTTGGCTGTACTTTTTTGTGCAAGGAGTCCTTTTTTTAAATAAAAAAAAAAATTGAAGAGGAAGGAAGTGCCCCAGAGTCTCCATCTTGCTGTTCCTGTCCAGCAGGCTCCTCCCAGTGCTATGTCCATCTCCTGTTCACTTTTCATTTGGATTTGGAGCTGGAAGGATCACTCTTTGTGTCTGCTGCATCATTGGATTTGAGGGCTTTTGGATTTCAAATTTCACAAGTAAGTTGGAAAATTGGTGTTGTTTGTTTGATTGGGGCATTGCACCTACTTTTTTTGTACTTTTCATCGTTTTATTTCAAATGTATTGTGGTGGGTGGCCTGTAGTTTCAGTAGGGGCCTAGTTGTTTCTTTGTATATAATTTTTCTACTAGTTTTCTTTTATAAAGGAAACATGTTGCAAGGTTCACTACATTTTCTCCAACTTTTGAAATCATAATCAATTTGCAATATTTATTTAATTCACTAGCCCAGTAGTCTGCCAATAGGCATTTCAGCCAATAGGCCCAGAGCTACTCATGGGTGCATGAAACGACTGTTTCTGTGGCGTCTGTTGAATTTAAACATCATTTAGGGCATGGATGGCATTGGATTGAAATGCAAAATTTGTTTTTTGGGGGGTTTTCACTTTTTTCATGTGTGTTAAATAAATGCCTTTGTTGGATGTGTGTGGTTGTTGTGTAACTTGAAAACCTTTTTTAGCCCTGTGGATTTTCGTTTTTGGCATTTTTGTATTAAAGCTGTGTTTAGCATCCTTTGTCTGGCCAGTGTGTGAGTGTGTTTGTAATAGTGTGTGGGCCAGCATTTGCCTTGGCTGAGCCTCCCCATGTGGCCAGGGGCCATTTTGCAAACTCTGTGTGGATACAGGCCTCCTGCTTGTGGTTGTTGTGAGTGATCATGTGGCTGGTGGCCATTTTTTGGTGGTAGTTAGTGTGCTTTTGCCATAGGCCTGCATGTCTTTCCTTTGTTCCTCTTGGCTTATTGCTTCCATCCATTGTCAGCTGCAACTCCTTTAATGCTGCATCCCACGTGATGCCCAATGCCAAACCGGGTCCGTTACATTTTCATTTTTGTTCTTCTCTCCTATCCTTCCTGAGTGTACTGTACACTACAGTACACCAACCATGAAAGCCCTTGTTGTTGTCAAAGTCTCACAAATGGCTACACTGTATTGTTATGTTTTTTTAATAACTGAGGTAATACATTTAATAATATTAATAACACTAACAAGTGTAACCACACGCTAAGTTAAATATATTATATTTGTTTGTTCCTACTAGTAGTAATTGAACCACAACAATCAATGCCACGTTTCACTGATGTTCTTCTTGCTTCTTTGCTTTTAGGTGCACAAAAGAGGAGGAGACAACATCACCCACTGTACTGCCAGACAGAAGTCCTGCTGTGCACGACGTCACGTGACGTGTAACCACAGACAGCTCTTCAACTTATTCCACTGCGTGCTGCTGACAACTTCAAGATGGCCCCAAAGAAAGGTACCTGGTCCAGTACCAAGAAAGTTGCCAATATGAAGAAGGCACTGCCACTTACCAAGACCGGTATGTCACCCAAGACCTTTTTTGGGAAACCAAAAATTGCGCCTGCAGCAGTGGTGTCCGGGGAGCAAGCTGGGAGCAGCACGCCCGCATCAGTGGACCCACCCCACCAACCTATCCCCAAGCACATGTCTGTCGCAGAGGCAGCCAGTCTAATCACGACAACGCCGACGAGCAGTGATGTTGAAATTGACTTATCGTTATCGCAAAGTAGTACCCAATCAATGCAGGGAACTGAGATAAGTGGGCAACAACAGCCGCAACCACCCCCAATAGTAGTTGTTCCTCCCGAAGTAGGGGCAGTTCAGGAGATCGAGCTTCCTGCAGAGGAAGAAGAAGAGCAAGCCACTCTTTCAGAAGATCCATTGTCTTCCAGATCCCCAGCAAGGAAAAGGAGGGTAATTCATCAACTTCTTCTGCAAGCCCCCCTTCTGATGATCTAGATGCCACTTGGATCCCACCACCTCAGTCTGAGAGTGAGAAACGCCCCAAGACAAGGCTAGGGAAAGCCTTAGAGTTATGGAGGTAGATGTAGAAGAGGAGGATGATGACAAGCCAGTCATCATGGACATTAGTTCCGCCCCAGTGGAGGCCGACATTACCCCATCCCATATTGCTGTGAGGGATGTGGCACGTATACCACCAACACATATCATACCACCAACACCACCTTCCATATTTCGCCGGCAGCCACGTACATCCACCACAAGTACCACCACTGTAGAAGTAGGTACTGCAGAGAGTCAAACTTCACGCCCACCTACCAGTTCATCCGGCATTGCAAGTTGCACCAGCAGTAGCCCCAGGAAGTTGACCTCCCCAGTTTGGGACTTCTTTTCGGTTAGCAAGAAAGAGGTGAACATTGCTATATGCTCCATTTGTGGACAAGGTGTTAGTCGGGGTAAGCTTGGTACAAATTATGGTACCAGAGGCCAAACAACCCATCTGAAAAAACACCACTTGATCCAGTGGGAGGCGCACCTTAGTGGCCAAAAAACTGCACCCATTGCTCTTGGTGGGGATGAAGAAGTAGAAGATATGATTGCCTTGGAAGGTGAACAAGAGAGAGACATTTTCTCTGGTACATAATGTAGCCCTGTCCCCAGCAGTGCAGTGGTACCGCCCACATCCTCATCAGCAACATATCAGTGGCACAAGAGTAAGAGTCAGGCTGAGACACCAAGGGGTCCCAGGCAAGAGAAGCAACAAACAAACGTGCAGCGTTGAGCCTAACAATATCTGATGTCAAGAAGTCACCTGCATCAGTGGCACCAGAAAAGAAAAAAATCCAGCCTACCATTCTCAGCATGTTTAGGTCGGAGGGGCAGTACGAACGCAACCACCCAATGGCACGTTTGTACAATGCGAAGCTGGCTAAAATGTTAGCGCTGGACCTCCTCCCTTTTTTTCTTTTGTGGAAGTGGTGGGTTTTCTTGAATTTGTGACAGCCATCTGCCCAAAATGGAAGGTTCCCAGCCGGTTCTTTTTCGCCAGAGTTGCTGGTCCAGCACTACATCATGACGTGCTGGAATTGCTTGGACAAGCTTTGCAGCAGAGTGCTGTTCACACTATCCACCTGACAACAGACATGTGGACCAGTTGCCAAGCCACTGATTACATGTGCATCACTGCACACTGGATATCTTTTTTTGGGTGTTATAGAAAAGATATCTGCAGCAGGTGTTGTTGACACTGCTGAGATTTTTAATGCCACTCAGAAACATGCAACTGTAGCCATGTTCGCCATGGAGAAATCTCATACTGCTGCTAACAATTTGGAATACTTTGACAGCAAGGTCTTTGAATGGCTGCGCCCAAGAGGGCTTAACATTGGTTTTGTTGCCACTGACAATGGCAGTAATATAGTTAAGGCCATGCACGATTGTGGCTATTTCAAGGTCCTGTGTTTGGCGCACTGCATTAACATCATTGTTAAAGACTTTCAGAAAAAAGAAGACCGAGTCAGCAACTTACTGAACACCTGCAGAAGATTCTGCACACTTTTCAGCCATTCTTATAAAGCCCGGAAGCAGCTGAGGATCATTCAACGTGAGCATAGAATGCTAGTTAAAGCACTCATCCAGGAGGTGCCAACATGTTGGAACTCAACTTATTACATGCTTGAACATCTGTTTGAGCAGTACAGACCAATCAATGAATATGTCATGCAAAGAGGGGATGCTACTGTGAAAGGCATGATCATTGAGATGGACCAATGTGGCCTAGTTAAATGCCTGACAGAGATGCTACTTCTTTTCGAGCTCTTCACACGTGAAGTTAGCAAGGAGGACTGTACTATGGGCCAAGCTATCCCATTGTTGCACATGCTACAGGAACAGCTGAAGGGGGTGTCTGCAATGTACGCAGGTGTGGAGGAAAAAAAAGAAGCATATGAGTTGGTGGAGAGCTTAACCCTTCGCTTATCTGAAAATACAAGGGTGCAAACAGGTATTGTGTCATCCAACCATTACATTTCTGCCACAATTCTGGATCCACGGTACAAACAAGTACTGAACACATTGATTCGTTTTTTAGACGGGGATGTTGCCAAGTACAAAACTTGGATAGCTGCGGAAGCCAGTCACTTAGAACAAGAACGGCTGGGAATTAGAGGCCTGCTACTCCAGGCCACAACAAGTACTGCGGTGCATAAGCACAAAAGGTGGGAGAGGCATTGAATCCTAGGCAAAATATCATAGGGTTTAAATCCCACGCAAGAAGAAGACTGCGATGACAGAAATAGTAGTCCTTTCACAATGATGCTGTTATAGGTTCTTTTTATTCAATATTTAAAACACAGCAGCCTACGCGTTTCACCCACACGGGCTTCTTCAGGGCTGCAAATAACAATACAGACAAAAAATCAAACATATTGTACAATTAAAAACATATTTACAGTTGTTATTATACTAAAGTGTACATACATATATCCCTAAACAAACCTTCATCATTAACACACAAAACCCAAGTCCTGATTATAGTGAGTTAAAAGATCAAAACCACATTTCTGATGCAAGGATCACAACAAAATTGTTTATGGTTATAAAATAGCGTCTATGCAGAAGCCAACCTCTCTAACAGAGCGAGATATGCAACATTTTTCATCTTTAATGACAGTAGAAAGCAAAAGACCATTTCATGTTATGCTCATAAAAGTATTGAGCCACTGGGAATCGAGCAATGGCGGACTGAGAAGGAGGAGAAAGAAAGTAACGAGGAAGAGAAAAGAAAAAACAAGAAGAGAAAGGAGAGATGTACGCATTAAGGCAAAATGTTACCCACCAAAAATATTGGACCACATAGTTCATAGAAGTAGTGGGGAGTTTCCTCCCGGAGTTGTCCCAGGTCAATTCACACTGAACTAAAATTGTCATCAATGACACCAAAAAGCCTGAAGAAAAGTAGAATACAAAATTCATTAACATCCTGAATGTGAGGTAGCAAGGCTGTGTAATCCTAATGTAATCAGTTTAAGGAATCAAGGTTCACAGTATACCTGAAAAGTATTCAATCAATGAGATATTCAATCTATGAACTTCCGCGGTAACCGACCTCTTCAAGGACCAATGTAAATGTAATATAACACGGTCACTCGTGAGCCTGCAGACAAAGCACATGTACAAGAAAGCTCACAACAATCAAACCAGTGCATGTGTCCTGCAAATATCATTGTACACACCAAAAAGGCCAGATTTGCCCCTAGGTACAATAACACATTCTGGTCTCACATGGGTGTTAAAGCATACCTGAAATGATTCGATCTACGGGCCACCGTAGTGGCTGTCCTCTTCACGGAGCAGTGTAAGTGCAGTGTAACGCGATCAATCGCAAGCCTGCAGAGAAAACATGTATGCATAGGATACGTGAGTCAAAGAGAGTCTGTATCCTACCTCTTTCATTATGCACAGTATCAACGCCAAGTTCATCCCTGGATACATAGGAGGACTCCAAAACTGCACACTAGTATATCAGCTAAAGACGGGAATAAGACTGAGCTGACATAGATAATTCAAACGCATAGATAACGGGCCGTTTTGTTGTTATATAGAAGTAACCCTCCGAACCCCCAGTTCCAAAGTCAGAATTCGACATTTGAAAACTGGACTGCTCAAGTTGCTAAAACCACTGTATAGCCGGCCATATAGTATTAGCAAGTGTCCCTCAAAAACACACAGCGCCACGTCCAAATGCAAGTATTGGAACACTAAAATACCTCAAGCAGAACAAAGACAGGTCATCTACTAATTAAAATAACACCAGAATGGGGCCCCAAAATCAGAATTCAACATTTGAAAACTGGAATGCTCAACCACGGCAGACATATTGAGATTACTAAAAGTCAATGAACGCACCTATTCTCGAGCCTAATGATATAATATATTACAAAATCATCACTAATGCAAATTAGATTTAGGAGTGTACTAAACTAAGTCCCCATATTTACGAAGTTATTAAAAAATATGAAAATACTCCTCTTTGCTGTGAAATATAGAGACGTGGTGGCTCGAACCCCGTAAAGGCATGTAGTATAAAACCAAGCCCAATGCGTTGTGCTATCAAATAAGTTGACTTCCTCAACTGCATAGACATGCATAAATTTAATCACAAATGCAGAAGTGCTGTACTATACAATAATGAAGACATAGAACAATTTAGTCTACAACGTATGTTGTGCATATGGCAATATGAGCCCAAAGCATCAAACAAGAAGTTGGCGGAGCACGAACCCTGCCAAAAAGGATCTCGGAATACCTGACTCAGTATGCTGTGCTATCTATATCCGTATACTTCGAGGTCACTAGCGAACTATTTCTTAGTATGTATGTTACCAATTCATAAACACAAAACTGTGAGTAGCCATTTACCAGTTAGAATAACCCCAGCATGGAGTATAGCCCATAGTTAGCCATTTACCAGGTAAAGTAACCCCAGCATGGAGTATCACCCCCACAGCGCATCCGCCAACATCTTACCTTTTCAAACAGCCCTCCAAGAGAAACCTCGCTCGTCGAGTGTTTGCCACAAAATGTCAAACAGGATTTGTCAAGGTATATATAGCCAAGCTGATTGAATAACCCACTACAGCTGTGTCCTTAGCAGTGACCAACAAGGCACTAGAACGCCAACCACGGCAGACATATTAAGATTACTAAAAGTCAATGAACGCGCCTATTCGAGCCTAATGATATAATATATTACAAAATCATCCCTAATGCAAATTAGATTTAGGAGTGTACTAAACTAAGTCCCCATATTTACGAAGTTATTAAAAAATATGAAAGTACTCCTCTTTGCTGTGAAATAGAGACGTGGTGGCTCGAACCCCGTAAAGGCATGTAGTATAAAAACCAAGCCCAATGCGTTGTGCTATCAAATAAGTTGACTTCCTCAACTGCATAGACATGCATATATTTACTCACAAACGCAGAAGTGCTGTATTATACAATAATGAAGACATAGAAATCCCACTTGGCGCCAGTCTCCATTTAGAAATGGGTAAATTTAGGAAGAACAATTTAGTCTACAAGGTATGTTGTGTATATGGCAATATGAGCCCAAAGCATCAAACAAGAACCCTGCCGAAAAGGATCTCGGAATACCTGACTCAATATGCTGTGCTATCTATATCCGTATACTTCGAGGTCACTAGCTAACTATTTCTTAGTATGTATGTTACCAATTCATAAACACAAAACGTCATAGAAACTGTGTGTCAGACAATCTCGACAAACAGACAAAAACTCAATGACTATTTCCTCATGAGTGCAATACTTCAACCATAAATAGCTGCTATCCTAGACACCGGCCTCCGGAAAAGTTGTGTATCTGGTAATATCGACCAAAGTCAAATCACGCAGTAGGCGAGGCGCGAACCCTGTAAGTGAGGATATACAAACCTACTGACTCTATACGGTGCACTATCTGTGTCCGTGAAATTCGTAGTCACCAGTTGACTATACCATCATGAATCGGTCAGCTAAATCGCACACACCGGCAGTTCGAGAGACACAAAGGACTATTATATGGAAGTCCATCTATTACTCTTCACCAATTCAAATCCTAGACAAAATAGTCAGCAAAGAGATTGCAAGAGGTTCTCAAAAAGGTGTGGGAGGACAGCAATAAGAAAATGGCGTGGTAAAGTACATAAGGAGAAAAGGCCCTTCTTAAGTCACGCCAATTCTTGATGTACAGGGTGTGGCACCATGTTCGCAAACAAGCAGGATTTAAAACAGATGACAAACATCTCTTTGACCGATTTCTTCACGAGCAAACAGATTTGTGATTACTATGGAAATGCCACAAAAAGAAAGTATTACAGAAAGTGATGCATTTCCGTGTCTACGTTCAGGCCTTCCGTTGTAGCTCTCAATCTACAGATCCATTTGGCTTCTAGTTGACGTAGGTTCAGTTCCCTATCACCACCTCTCTGAAGTGGGGGTGCGAGGTCAATGGCGTGGAATCTGAAATTGGACCTGTTTCTTAAAGAGGTGCACTTATGAGATACTAGTGCGTACGATGTGTCACCATTCAGACATGCCCTCCTATGTTCTTGTATGCATGTTTTTAGGGGCCGCACCGTGCTCCCTACATACATTTTGTCACACACGCATACAATTACATAGATCACAAACCGTGTTAAACAGTTGATGTAATGCCTGATCGTGTAGGTTCTCTCCATGTTATACTTGAAGATTTTAGTGACTTGTCCCAGGTTGCACATATTGCAACTACCACAGGGAAAAAATCCCAATCGGGCGTGTTAACCACATCTCCTGGGCTTTCTTTATGGGTCGTGTGTAACTAGGGCACACCGCCTCTCTAATGGTCCTGCACCTTCTATAGATGACACTTGGCTTGTCCCGTACGAGATGGCCTACCCCAGGTACACCCCTTAGCAGGTGCCAGTGTTTCATAAGGATTTTGAATACATCTTGGTTCAAAGCAGAGTTAGTGGTGATAAATGATAGACGTTCCCTATTGGTCCTTGTTTTGGGCGCTAATGTATCTGCACGTTCCAGTTTGTTGGCTCTCTCTAGTGCATGGGAAAGGATTGGATCCCTGTACCCCCTCCATTTGAGGCGTTGTATTAGTTCCTGGCTATGATTTATGTACTGTGTTCCCTCGCTGCAGTTTCTTTTTATGCGCACTAACTCCCCATAAGGAATGGCTCTCTTGGTACTTGAAGGATGCGAACTCTGGAAGTGGAGTAAGCTATTGACCGATGTTTCCTTTCTATAGAGGGTACTCTGCAGGGTGTTGTTCTGGACATATAGTAGAAGGTCCAAGAATTGGATCCTTGACTTTGACATGGTCATTGTAAATCTCACGTTAAGCGAGTTATTGTTCAGGTAGGAAAAGTATGATTTAAGTTTTCCGCCGACCCAGACCATATGATGAAAATACCATCAATATAGTGTCCCCAAAAATGTATGTACTCCGTCCATGGTGCCGCCGTCTGGGCCCATATGTATACCAACTCAACCCACCCCATGAACAGGTTGGCATATGATGGAGCAAATCTGGACCCCATCGCGGTCCCCTGTACTTGTTTGAACCAGGTGTCATCGTACAGAAAATAGTTATTGTCCAATATTAGATGTATCATGTTTAGTATCATCTTGTTGTGGTCATAGGATTCAATGCCTCTCCCACCTTTTGTGCTTATATATTGTATTTGAAACCAATTGTGGATGGCTGGTTTTGGGAGGTGGGCATTGACTATCTGCAAACTATATGCAACCTTGTTAGGACTGTAAAAACATTGGTAGTAGATGCAGCGAGATATACCCTGCCACTGTGTCTGTATGAAGTACTGCGGTGCAGCCGGCAACAAGTTCAACTTCAGAGCCTGAGGGCAGTGTGGTTGGCTCACAGCAGTCAAAACCACCAACAACACCAAGTCCAAGAACACCTTCAATAACACCAAGAACAGGAGCATCAGCCCCTCCAAAATCGGCACAGGAATGGTTTCTACAGCAAGGGCTTGTTAGGTCCAGTGCTGAGGCAAAGGCAAAAGAGGCCGAGCAAAGCGCAGCACCACTTAGCATTGAGCGGATGGTCCAAGCCTATCTGGATGACCCAACAGAGGTCTACATTGATCAAAATCCATTGGTGTATTGGTATGGGAAAAGGCTTCAATGGCCAGTGCTCAGCAGGCTGGCGATAAACTATCTGGCTTGCCCTGTCACAAGTGTCTCTTCTGAGCGTGTTTTCAGTGCTGCTGGTGCCGTTCTGACAGTGAGAAGGACCAGTCTCTCGCCCCAAAACGTGGAGAGGTTAACCATGATCAAAATGAATCAGCACTTTATACCACCAGATTACACCATACCTGAAGTAGCACAGCAGGAAGATGATGACGGCGAGTTGGGTCATGGAAGTAGTGTGTTAGATGACCTACTTCTGGGTGAACCACCAGAGTTTGAGGACAAGCTCTACTTCCCTGACAACTAGGCTTTCGACTTGTTGCTTTCTTTCTTGCTTATTTACTTTTATTACTTGTGTGTGTCTCTGTGTTTCTGGTTCGAATCACAACAAATCCATCACCACCGTCTTATCTTTTATTGCTGGATTGGAGTTGCAACTGTGTGCAGTCAGTGAAGAAGTAAGTCCACTCCTCCGAGTCCTGCTCCAGTCCACTCCTCCTGACTCGCCCTAAATCCATTTCCCTCAAGCCAGACATTGGATGGAGAATAGTACAGGAAATGTGTGCCTGCCTCGTCGAGTCCCTCCAAAGAACCTGACTATAGCTATCCTCCTCTCCGAGCCGAGAGGGACTGCCCCTTAAGAATAGGTAAATGATGGCATGCATTGGACGCTGACTCTGAGTGATTGGTGTTTGTGTTGTTGTTGTGCATGAAGTCTACTAGTATAATCTACACACAAAAAAGTGACTCAAGTCAATGTTTCCCTTCTTGTTGTTTAATAACAAAATTGTACTACTGCAGGCCGATCCATTGCATTTTTGATTCTGGAATCTGGACTCACTCGGTACACTACAGAGTTGGACACCATGATGACCATACTATACTCGCAGTCAATCAGTAGGTTCGGAGATGATTGATGGAATAACTCGGGGCGTTTCATGAAGTGGCCTAAAAGGTAAACAAGTCAACAACAACCACACCAGATCTGCATGTCTGTGTAGTGGTGGAGGCGAGTGTAGTGGTATGACTGACAGCGGTGCATTGATTTAGTTACTTAATTTTGAAAATGCTATGTTGCTGTATATGCGTGCACTGCTCAGTGCGGTCTGGCTCACAATCTAAGGTAAGTGGAGGTTGGGTGGGTGCCACGGGCCTGCCTCTGTCCTGTTGTTGTTGTAGGTTAATGCTGGAAACAGAGTAGACATGATTTAGCCATGCCGCCTCTGAAAGTGTTCTTGTTGCACTCCTCCTTAATTTATGCATTTTAACTTTACTTTTCTCCTTGATTTTTCAATATCCCTTTTGTTTTTCCTTCCACACTTACAGGCCGGCCTTTACCCTGTGCTATACTGGGAAAAACAACTCACACTTACCTTACCAATCCGCATCCGCCAGGCAGGCAGTGGCACCCAAGATTGACGGACGGAGCGTCCATGGAAGGAAGGACCAAGAGAAATGCTGAGATGCAACTCCCAATTTGACCATAACATAGTAACCTATAGTATCATCATCTTTTATTTAATTTGATTCATTTTTTGTCTTCAATCATTACGACTGTGTGAGTTGTTGTTTATTATGTTTGCTTATATATTTGACCCCTACAGCTATTTTTAAATTTTCTTTGCTAGCTTTAAAAGGAAGCCTGGTACAACAGAACATAAAATGTATGTAATTTGGGTCACTCTGGGGGCAGACAGGCAAGGCAATTGCATAATAATAATTAATATTATACTGCTGCCCTGTACTACTAGTCTGGTACTACTCATCATCAACCATCATGCATGCATTTCCTTTTTCTCACTTAACAGATTAGTGATGGACGTCTGCCAAGATTGTGTGTTGTCTATGTGTAGTGTTTGTCTTTGTCAAACCTTTCCTCAAATACCCCTTCCCAACCATTCATCAAACCCTAACCCTCTTCCCCTGGGCTGTGTGATTTATATTGAGGTGTGACTAAATTAAATTTACACCAATAATTGATCACACACTTGCTGGGGCGGATGTGGTGAAAGCAACACTAACTCAAGGCAGGGCGAGGATGTTCTTTTGCTTGCCCACCCATGCTCAGTATTTGCAAGTCAATTTTTTTCAGAGGAACATAATCCATCATAATTATTAATTGCCGGCATCAATTCATCATCCTTCCAGCACTAAAGGTTACGCTTGTGCACTTCATAGGTCGAGGCAACTACAGTTTGTAACTTGTACTAGGCTATCCCCTCCGCCATTATGTTTTATTTTACTTTAGCATTGCTTATCATCATCATGGTTTCTTGTTTGGCAGTCTTCTTGTGTACTGTACTTCTACTAATCCTTCCTGAGTCTCCCTGAGGCGACTGACTGTCTCATTTTCTTTTTTTGCAAATGCTACTGCCAGCGTCTACTACTACTACCATCACCACCATGGCATTTGGGAAACCAAACCATCATCACCATGTAGCCATCGCTTTGCCTAAGTATAAATAAACATCAATCACAGGTAAGAGAAGAAGTTTGGGGGAGGCATAATTAATAATATGGAAATGTATTCATTAATTCACACACCCACACCCTTCCGAGTCCAGTTACAGACTGCATAGACTAGGAGGAGAGACTGACAGTACTAGTAGGACAAGTCACTCACAAGTGAGGGTACCGCATATATCTGTTTTTCTGTTACACTATCAGCAGATTATTTAAATCAAAAACTGGCTACGGCCCTGCAGCAGCAAAGGAAACCGTGTGAAGTAAAAGAGTAACCCCCCCACAAAACATTTACATTGTATGTAAACTTTAAGTATAAATAATTTATTCCCCTAACAAAATAAACTAATGGAAAAATCCCACAACACCTGACCCACCCCTCTCCCTAACCCCAACCAATGTCCAAAGATAAAGAAAGAGTCCAATGTCCGCTACATTGTCCATAAATAATAAATATAAACCCCAACATTTCCTCAACGCCCAATTCCCACCCACCAAAAAAAAGATTAAAAAAGTGGCAAGGTGACAGAGTTCTAGCGGCGGGCTCGCCGGCCACTCTCCAGGACCTTTATCCGCTCCTCCAGGCACACCATCCGGAGGAGCATGCTTTACAGTTGCAACCACAGGGGGGCAGCAGTGTTCAATGAAGCACGGCAGGTGGCTGCCAGACCGCGGCGCCGTACCACTGGGGGGGCCTAGCTGGGGCACGGGGCATTGGAGGAGGCTGCAGCTGCTGCCGCCTCCTCATCCTCCGCCAGAGCCACCAGCCGCCGATATTCACTGCAGATGGCCTCCAGTTTCCGGCGCCGAGCCATGGCTGCTAACTCCTTCCTGTTTGGTAACGCTTGTGCTTTTGGTTGGGAAGGAGTAGCTATCTCAAGAAAGACAAAAAGACAATTGTAACCAATACTCTTAGCAAAACAGTAACACAAAATTAATGAATTCTACACATAGTGGCACAGAAGCACTAGCAAGCACAGTACATAACATTTGTGGTATACTATCCTCCCACTTCCTCGGCCTGTAACATTTGTGGGAGTTTCAGGCATTACTACTACTAGGCACTATGGAGTACACAAGTCTTTTTCTCTCTCTCTTGTTTAGCTAAATTAACCTTCTTGTAGGCATGCCAGCTCAGTCAGCTTGCGCCCCAGACAAACATGCTCGTGTTGCAGACTCACGTTATTTTTATTTACTACTGTCTGCAGGTGAGGAAGCTGTAGAATACAACTACATAATTATCTTATTTTTCTATTATAGCCATACTCTGTTACATCAATGGCAATTGCTCAATTTCACTTTCACCCTGACTACTACAACAAGGCAGATGATATCTGATCCAAATGATCATTGATTATATATGGGATGACATGAGGTACTTTTGATTGATTGTGTAACCATGCAACCGATAGGCCACCCATGGCAGGCTGACACAGTCGAAAATGACAAAGGTAGGAAGTGGGCCTCGGAGTCGGAGGAAGGCGCTTGATAACATACATACACAATATATATGCTGTGCTTGCAAACTACTGTGAGTCAAGAGAGTATTCTGAAATACAACCTTGAATCAAAAACCTTGAAAAAAATAGTCCTGTTGTTTCTCTTCCCAGAGATTTTTTCATTTATCAATCATTGCATTGCTCTTCTAGCATTATATTTTTTTAATTCTAATCTTATTCTATTCTCCTTGGCTTTGCTACTCTGGCGCGGTTTATTTTTCTTTTACATTCTCTTCAAAGACTCTTCATCCAGTGACAGTCTCCACCTATGCTATGATGATTGAATACCATCCAGGCATCCATCCATTCAAAGTAAACATGTCTATCATTCTTCTTAATCTCTCAACAAACCTTAGTTTCACCAACAACATACATTTGTCATTTTTTTTAAACCACCACCCATGCGTCCTTCCTTGCTTGCCTTTGAGTTTGATCCATGAAACCCCCCGGAGGATTCTTCCTATCATCCATACAGTTTCCCCCCACCCAGGCAGGCATCTTTTCTTTCACCTTCCACCCATCCTTCAACCACCCAAGCATCCGATTCCTATCAGCCACCTATGCATCCCACACATCCTTCTCTGCCAGTCATATATTACATGTCGTCCGTCCTTCCTCCTTCCATCCTTCTTTCCCTTTTCGTTCAACCCATCCATCAAGGTCGTCTGACTCTTAGTCTTCTTCATAAAACTTTCCCAGCTGAGTTGAAGTCAGATAGAAGAGGCCATTAGTTACTCAACTCCCGCCGCTAATACTATTGCTAATGCTAAGTAAAGGGTGTCTTCTTCAACCGTTGTTCACAACAACTTAGTCTCTCTCAACAGTACAGTGTACACCCTTGCAGTGAGTGTGTAACTATTGTCAACAAGTAACGAATATAAGTATAACTACCACCGCCCGCCACTGCTGCTGGCTCACCCACCCCTGCGGCAGCTGCCACTTCCGCTGCTCCCTCCTGGCTGGCGTCGCCTGCCCCACCGCTGGCCCTGGCACTGGTGGTCGGTACGCCTAGAAAAAACATTACACATTTTTTAGATGCCATATACGCCTCCCCCTATTTATTCTTTTTCACTAGCAAGTTTGAAAATAGTTAATACAATACATACATACACCACATACATCACTAGTACTACAAATCGGGTACTAGAGTAGAGTAGACAGTAGTATCAAAAATAGTAAAATATCTGGTTGGGCATTTTGTTGGTGGCAATTGTCGAAAAGCCTCTCAAGATTAGGAAGAGGACAACCCAAAGGACTGGACTTAGTGGCTAGAGCTATTGGTGAATCTGAGTTTTAAAACTTTTTAAAAATAAAGAGTGGCCAACTGGGCAAACTACAGACAGACTAATAGTAGTAGTACAGAGTCAGAGGCAGTTAGAGGCATGGATAACAAGAATTTATAAACAGATAGATCGAAGAAGATTTGGTAAAAAATAGAATTAGTAAACAGAAATAATAGTTTGGAAAAAATAAGGTGCAGTAAAAGTTAGGGAAATATAGTTATTAATATTAACAACAGGAGGACTTACTGGGGCCAGCAGCAGAGCCCTCAGTAGAGGAGCGGTCCTGGCCCTGGGAGGCATCTCCAGCTCCCGCCTCAGACCCCGTCGTCTTCTTGCCCCTGGGTGCTGATCATGTAAGATATAATAAAGAGACAAACATTGATGATTGGTGTGAAACAAATAAAATATTTTAAAAACGCTCTAAAAACATCTTTGGACAGGAAACAACAATTGCAATAAAATTGATCTATCTAATCTGATCGACTATTAGTATCGCGGACCGTCTAGTTATTATTTATTAATCCAGTCTTCCATTCTGATTCCAGAATCCTAAACCTAAGTACCACCTAGCCCGCCTATTCCAAAGACATTGGAAATGAATTGCCAAAAATATATTTGCTTCTTCTAAGTTTCAATCTCATTCGAAATCATCAATGAATCAACCCCCTTTGACAGGCCAATTGTTCACTAAGTCTGAATTTCCATTTATTTTTAGTCCTCAAAAATGCATAGATGTACGCATGAATATTGCATACACCAAATTGTTGGTTGGTTGCTGCTGATGTGCTGATGAGTTGCTGTATTACTCACTCACTAACAAACTACAAAAGGTTCTACTAAGGACTGGAGTCAGCAGCACGTGACGAGACGGAGGACGCGTCACGCGGAACGCTAAAATATTCCCAACTAATACTAAGTAGCTAAACAACCTACCAATCCACCACTATCTTAGTGACAGAACAAAGGAAAGGACTGGAGTCTCTCTAGCATTACCTAACTTAAGTTCTCTAAACTCTCTTACATAATCAGCCCAAGCGAGCGCAAAGTTGCAAACAAGTAAGATTAGTAGCGCCGAGCACCTGTCTAGTGTCTAGAAGAATAACAATCACTTAATATAAGATTTTTAAACGTAACTTACCTGCATGTAAGCAGCAGCATTCTTGCTATTTGGGAAAAAATTAATATTCGCAATAACACAGAACAGAACACACAATACTACTACTATAATTAGCTACTCACCAAGCCCCACGACCTCAACACCTAGCAGGTTCAGCAGGTCCTGCTCCCGGTCCAAGATGTCTGACCACCGGTGAGTCAGCTGGTTATGGGTGTGCCGGACCCCAAAGCTCGAAACACTGCTCAGTGCACCCTCGTCCACCGGCGGTGACGCTCCTGGGTAGCGTAGCCAGGCCTTCTGCCTGCTGCCAAGGTAAAGGGGAGGTTGTGCTGTACAAAAAAAACAAGGGCGGCCACCTCCACCTCAGAGAAAAGGGCACAGGGCTGCACCCCTTCCGGGCTCCGTCAGCCACAAGGAATGCAGCTCATGGTTGCAGGCGCAGCAGTAGCCTTGGCCTTCCCCTTCTTACTATTAGAGGTAGTAGTAACCTTAGCCATGGTTCTGGGTGGGCGGGGGGCGAAAAAGAAAATGTAGGAATAAAAAATAAAGTCAGGAGAAGAAGTAGGAAAGTAAAAAAGCATGTAATATAAAACAGTAGAAAAAACGCAGTAAAAGTAGAAATAAAACGCAACACACACTCAGGGAGAGAGAGGGATAGATAATAAATAAAAAAGATCAGAAAAACTGTGTAAAAAACAAAGGATTGAAAAGTTTAGAGAGGGATGAAAAACAGGCCCCAGAACCATGCAAAGAGTAGGAAAACAAGATGGCCGCGCCCATTGGCGATCGCGTGGTGAAGTTTGCGTGAGATTTCCCCCGAACACGCAATCCACGTTGCCGAACGTCAAAAATATCTCGCGAGCATATGCAAGCATGCGGAACAAGCAACTCCCCATGCTCGCGTAACTCTGCGTAGCGTTGCAGAGTTTTTTTGCCACTTCGCATAGGCTCGCGTGGCGCGGCCACGCGAACTCCGCCCGGGCTTAATCTATATATATTGATTGTGTTTTTATTGACTAAAACAATAAATTTGACATTGACATTGACTTAGAAGATGTTTCCTTATGCCTATATTAGTAGTGAATGCCTTTTGAAGTATATGGATTTTGTACCTTAGGTATCCTGCAGAAGGTAGTTTTGTGTTTATATTGAACTTAATGAACTGAACACTTGAATTACATGCCTGCATCTGCTTAAATTATTTTAGGAACTGCAAATACATTTTTGAAGAACTTGTTTTGTTTTGTATTTTTGCACCTTTAAAGATATAGGGGCACATGCATCAAGCTAATTACCGGTTGCAAACGGGCCGATTCATAGAATCGCCCATTTACGACCGGTAACAAGCCTTTTGGGATGCATCAAGCCCAAAGCCATTTGCAAAATAGGTAATCGAAAAATGTACTATTACCTATTTTGCGAATGCAGTTAGGGAATCGCAATTTGCGATTCCCTAAATGCAATGCAAGAAGCAATCTCAGATTGCGACTTTGCATTAAGGAATCGCTAATTACCATCAACTTCAAGGTGATGGTAATTTGCAATTCCTTAGAAAAATGCAAAAAAATGCATTTTTCTAAGTGCCATGTGGCGCACACACATGTCCTTAGGCATGTGTATGCGCCACATGTGCACACATGCCAATTTTGGGGGTGCATTAGGGTGGCCTTTTGGCCTCCGAGCACCCTTGAAATTGCATTCGCAATTTGCGATTACCTATTTGGTAATCGCAAATTGCGAATGGTTTCCCATTGATTCCTATAGGCCTCTAGGCCCTTAGGAATGAATGGGAAAGCATTCCCTACAGGCGAATCGCAATTTGCGATTCGCTAATAGGAAGTGTGTAAGAATCGCTATTTTTTGTGTGAAACCTACATGCCTGGGCAATTGTGATTCCTTAATAGCGATTCCTTAATAATCGCTATTAAGGAATCGCAAATGCTTACCTTGATGCATGTGCCCCCACCTTCTTATTGTTTGAGAGTTTTTTTAGAAAGACGGCTACATGCAGAAGAAAACTGTGCTTAGCTCTAAAAATAGCTTTTATAATTTTCATTTTGTTAGTTTCAATTTGCGTTTTGGTGAGTTTATATCCTTCTGTTGGTTATGCTTTTGAAAACAAAGGTGATTCATACCATAGCAATCCAGTATCAATTAGTAGATTAGGTCATAAAGATGTTTCTATTGAGAATTTCAAGAAAAGCACTTATGTTAGTTTGCTTACGGGGTATAAAGAGGTGGTGCACATTAGTTATTGGTATATATGTACATACCTGCCTACTTCTGGTACATAAGGAATAACATACTCTCAACTTCCTTTATCCTATTCTTTGCCATGTAGTAGGTATCTATTGGTTTTATTTAAACATGACTGGTTTATGGAGTTTGAAACAGATTATAATTTGCCATTTGAAGAGTTGCCTGAAATTTAGAAATTGGATTTTGATAATCAAAATGATAGACCCATTATACTAAAACACATTACTAACACAATCAGTGAGACAAGTGTGTATAAGTTGAGCGACATGTAGCATACTTTTATTAGACAAAATAATGAAAGGGAAGTAAAAATTTGTGGAAACGCTGAAGAATAGAAAGAGATTCAATTGCAAGAAGAAACTGAAAAGAGATTTAGAATTTGAAAGAGCCATCCTAGACTTAGAATTAATGCAGAGAAGAAGGGAGACATTTGCATGATGCATGACAAATGCTATTATTGGGACGCTTTAGAAATGATTGAAATTAGTGAATGTAGTTATAGTTGTATAGTTAATAGAGATTTTAAGTTGGGTCATGATCTCTTAATTAGAGGTATTTTGTTATGTTTGGTTTAAAACAGCCTATTGTAACATTCCAAGTAATTGAATAAGATATTGCTATGTATCGACGAGTGTATCCTATGGGTGAAATTAATTAAATGAATCTTAAAAGTGTAAAACGTGGATTTGGGCAAATACTTATGGACATATTTTTTGTGTTGATTTCTACTTTTGGGGTAGGTTTAAATGATCGATTGCCTATTAATGCTGCAGGTGTATTAACTAAAATTAATGAAGAGATGATTGTCATCTGTGCAATGGTTAGCCAAAACCAAATGGCTTTGGATACTGTGCTTACAAATGAAGGTGGTGTGTGCTGTGTATTGAAGGTCCAGCAGTGTTGTACATATGTGCCGTATAATAGCATATTAACTAATTATTATATTAATATTACAACTCATATTTCATATGAAGCTGTAACTTTGGAAGAGACTGGTGCTTGGGAAGTGGTTGATTCATGGTCACTATTGGGAAAGGAATTGCAAAGACTGGTGAATCTTCTAAGTATAGTTGGTCTATTTCTTCAACTAAAATATTTTGAAATTGCTTTCTTTAAAAAAATGTTTTTTTGTGGTTGTGAAAAGAAGACGCCGACCAGGAAGAGAAAGCAAGAAGGGATTGAACTGGAAGAGATCAATTTAAAGTTGTTTAATGAGTTAAAAGCCTTGAAAGAAATGAAGAAGAAGAAACAGAAAATGATGTTTGATGTATTGCAATGTAATGTAGTGTGTTTCTGAGGATTTCAAAAATCATCGGGGTGGGTGTTAGAGCAGATATAATAATAAGGCTGAATGTTCATTTTTGTGTGCGTAAGTTAACATCAGTAGGTCATAAAAACGAATTTGCTGGGCTTGGTTGCACTGCCAGCTGAAGAAATGTGGCTTTTATAAATTGCACTGTGTGCATGTTTTCTTTTCTTGTGAAATAGACCAAAATGTTCTCTTTTTGGTGTTGTTGTTTATTCCCACTGTATCTACTAATGTAATTCAAAGAAGCCTGAATAAATGACATACATTTTCAAGGCTGTTATGGTTTGCAGCCACAACCGTGTTTTTTTTTCATTTTAATAGCACATTGTTCAATCACGTAATGTCATTTCACCTTGTATGTACGGCAAAGTGACTCATTGCTTATTAATTATGAAAGGGTGCCTAGAGTGCGCTTGTTTTACGTAATGCAATTTCTATAATGTTGATTGGCTTCTGTTGATGTATCTTTAATAGTACAGGCCATGGTGCCACTTCACACCATGCAAAAGGCATGATTCATTGCAAAGGGCATGAACCTATGAAATGTGCCGTTCTTGGGAAGTGTGCTGGAGCTTTTACCCTATCCTTTAGAGGCAGACTTCTTGTTAGTCCTCTTATTCACTATATACTTAGACTTTTCTCTTGATTTATGATATTGATGCTGATTTGAATTGATTAACCATTTGCACATTTTGCATTCTGTATGATTCTTAAATTTAAATAAGCCCTTATGGTTTGGACTTTGAATTTCGTCTTGTGTGGGTTTTCCTGTGTGGATTTTCCTTTATTTGCCTAGTGCCCTCATCCTTTTGGACTTACATGGCCTGATGCATCTAATCAGCCCTTTACTAATAGTGCAAAGTGCTGACACTAAACATCAGCACAACCACCAGTCTGGTTTCAGATCACACTACCACATTACACTCATCACAAGGCTACACAACATAGGCATCCATGGAGCTACTCTCAGATGGATCGCCTCTCTCCTCACCGGAAGAATGCAAAAAGTCTGCTTCCCCCCCTTCAACTCTGAACCCAAGGAAATCATCTGTGGAGTACCCAAAGTATCCTCACTCAGCCCCACCCTCTTCAACACTTATATGACACCTCTGGCCAGCATCGCCAAAACCCATGGACTCAACCTTGTATCCTATGCCGACAACACACAACTCATCCTCTCACTCTCCGAATACACCACCAAGACCAACTTCCACAACTGCATGAGAAACGTCGACAACTGGGTGAAGGACAACTGCCTGAAGCTCAAGACGGACACGACAGAGGTACTGATTTTCTGAACCAAAAGCTCCCCATGGGGCACATCCTGGTCGCCCTCAGAACTCGGACCAACTCCTACCCCCACTGACCATGCTAGGAATCTAGGCATCATTCTGGACAACAAGCTAACCATGATGACTCAGGCCAACTCCGTCTCCTCCTCCTGCTTCTTCATACTCCGCATGCTTCATAAATATTAAAATAGCTACCCCAAAACTAAAGACACACCATCACCCAGGCCCTCATCTCCAGCTGACTGAACTATGGAAACGGTCTCCATGCAGGGATTGCAGCTCACCTCTTCTGGCAACTACAGACCATACAGACCACCGCAGCCAGACTCGCACTGGATCTCCCTAGATGAACCCACATCACACCCCTACCTCAGGGCACTTCAATGGCTCTCTGTACAGAAAAGATGCCAGTTCAAACTCCTGACCCATGCATACTAGGCCCTACACAACTGCAAACAAGCCTACTTGAACCACCGCCTGAACTTCCATCAGCCCACCCATGTCCCTCCATGTCCCTTTCTCTAACCCTCACATCCGCATCCAACGTAGCAGATGCGGAGGTTGCTCCTTCTCCTACCTAGCAGCGAAGCCATGGAATGAGCTACCCTTTCATCTACGGACCTCCGCATCTCTTGCAGAGTTCCAAAAGTCCCTGAAGACCTGGCTATCCGGCTAATCAACTGGCCCCTGCCACCGTCTGGATACCCTCATGGGTGACAAGTAGCGCTCTAAAAATCTACTGATTGATTGATTGATTGACTGCAGCATGGAGACCACCAGCTTACACATCAAAGATGATGTCCTCTTGACCACAGATGAAGATGATCCCTGCTTCACGGTATTTCTGGACCGCTCAGCTGCCTTTTACACAGTCAGCCATCCCACCCTCATATGCACCCTTGAGTTGTGTATGGGATTCCCCTGAATATGTTGAGACCCCTAGGGTTCCATACTGTCACTGATATGCAGATGATACCCAACTCTATTTGAAAGTTTCCTTTGCTTCAGACATCCAATGCTTCAGACACTGCACATAATCCAGACCTGGATGTCCAGTGCCTATCTGAAGCTCAACCCAACAAAGACAGAATTCCTATTAGTTGCCAACAACTGCATACATGATACAGTACAAACCTGGCATGATGATAGGTTTGAACCGCAAATCTCAATGAAAGCAAACTCACTTGAGAAAACACTTGGTTCTACCCTTGACACCAACCTCTCCACAATTTGCCAAAAACAATGGCAGCCTGGTTCGAGCTCTCACTTCTAAAAACGGAGTCTTCTAGAAAGCGACTTCAGAACTGCTGTTCAATCCTGCTGCTAGCCAAGACGCCTCTGGGCAATCGTTGTGCTTTATAAATTATTCATTCATTCATTATACTCTCACATCTGGATGCTGGTAATACCTTACTCCATGACTTCGAGACCCCACAATGGCACCCCTTAAGGGCATCCTACAGGCAACAGCATATCTAATCAAAAAGAAGAAATATGATCACCCCTATCCTGATGGAACTCTATTGGCTCCCCTCGCCAGCCTACACTATCTTCAAAACCAGCTGCATCATTTACGAAGCCGTCACAACCAGTGCCCCGCCCCCGCTTATCTTGCAAACAAGCTCACCATCTCTGGTGGTTCTCGCCACACCTGCAGCCAGGACACTACTAGACATAAGACTCAGAAGTGCAAAAACAGGGGAAAAAACAGACAGCAGGCCTTTCCAACCATGCACCCAGTTCTGGAACAACATCCCTATATCCATCAGGACCACACCAACACTGCTCCAATTTACTAATCGCTTTAAAGAACAAGACATCGCAATGCATTAACTGTCCACAACTCAGCTTCCTCTTTTATTATTCGCCCACTTTAAGCTTGCCTTTGACCAAGTACAGCTCTCCGCTGTCTTTTGACTAGGTTTGTGCTATAGAAATATCATATACATACATACATGCTATTGAGTAGGAGTAATAGTGACAAACTGTTCTTGTTTCCTGTATACTGTTGATATTTTGTAGACTTCTTGTTCTCCCCATGGATGGCAAAAAGAGTCAACCAAGATCCCTGGCATGTCATTGACTATCTTTATTGTTGCCCTTGATCCTCCTGTTTCAGGGGTCAGGAATGCAGCAGGAGGAAGAAGTTAGGCAGATCCAGTAGAGCCCGACTTACCTTATTTTGTATCCTTACCATGCTCTTCCTAATCCCTCAGAAGCAAATACAAGGTTGTTGAGTGGTTAATGTGGGGCAAGGTGTCAACCTTGTCATGTCAATAAATGTCAAGGGGTGTGTGATGTCCCTTCTACTACCCCTGCTATTTTAGAGAATTGATTTCCATGGCTCTACCATTCTCTGGTTGTTTGCAAGGTCACATTTGTTTGTACGGTCTGTTTCTGTGCTTTTAAATATCTGATCCTGCACTTTCTTAAGAGCACTGATATGAACCACAGCTCATTCAACCTCAGGGTCTTTTATTGATCCACCTGGAAACTCTGAGGCATTGGTGGAAGAATACAGTTAATGCTATCCTATTGCTACCAAGCCTAGGGGCATGGATATAAGCAGGCAACATCACTGAGCAGTCTGTTAAGAAAGAACAAATAGCACACATTCAAGACCACCAGGCAGATAAACATGAACCCACACAATGACGAAAGAGAGTGCACAAACACAAGCACAGAACCTGAGGAAAAGGACTGGTGTGCATGCCAATGAAGAAAGTGCACTTAGGAGCAGCAACAATGACATCATGGGAAGATGGCTAACCCTGGGCGTCAGATTCCGCTCTGCTCGTGGAATTTGCGGAATTTAGGCAACTTTGCGTTCCGCGGAGAACGCGGAATTGCCAACAATTCCGCGATCCGCGGCGTAGCGGAATTATTTTCTTGTTCGCGCTTTAAAAATGTGTTCTAGCGCGCTCGATAGCGACTTACCGGGATTCCTGCGTTCGCCGATGGGTTTTCTTATCCGTTCGCGTGCGCCACGAAATTTCGGTAGCCGGCCGCGCGATCCCGCGAGAGTTTGCGATCACGAACACGTCATTCGCCGCGCCATCGTGCACCGCGAGAGAGATTGCGATCGCGAACACGTCATTCGCCGCGCCATCGGACAACGCAAGAGTGTGCGATCGCGAACACGTCATTCGCCACGCCATCGTGCACCGCGAGAGAGATTGCGATCACGAACACGTCATTCGGGCGCGCCATCGGACATCCGGCGGAATGTTGGTAAAGCTCGCGATCCCGAACACGCAAAATTTTCAATCTGGAGAAGAATAATATCTCGAGCAGCATAAAACCTTCTATAAAATGATGATTTGGATGAAAAAAAAACCTCAGATTGATATTTGGCTGTCCTTTTTTGTCAAATGTTTTTGGGGGGAGAGGGAGGAAGTGCCACAGAGTCTCCTACTTCCTGTTCCTGTCCAGCAGGCTCCTCCCAAGGCTTTGTCCATCTCCTGTTCATTTTTCACTTGGATTTGAGCTGGAAGGATCACTCTTTGTGTCTGCTGCATCATTATCATTGGATTTGAGGACTTTTGGATTTGAGATTTTACAAGTAAGTTGGTGTTGTTTGATTGGGGCATTGCAGTTGCTGCAACTACAATTTTTGTACTTTTCATCATTTTTAAAAATAAATAGTTGTGGGTAGCCAGTAGGCCCAGAGCTAGTCATGGGTGGGTGCATGATGAAACATGATGAAACAACTGTTCCTTTGCTGTGTGATGTATTTATTAATTTCAAACATCATTTAGGGCACATGGATGGCATTGGATTGAATTGCAAAATGTATATTTTTGGGTGTATTTCAGTTTTTTTGGGTGTGTGAAATACATGCCTTAGTTGTGTGTGGTGTGTTGCAGGCCTTGTTTAGCCCTGTGGATTTTCGTTTTTGTATTTTATTGCATTACAGGCAAAGCAGTGTGGTTTAGCATGCAGCCTTTGCCTGGCTATTATAGGCCTGTTTTCAGTACATTGTTTTCCAGGCCTCCTGCTTGTTGCTTGTGATTTGTGAGTGTCCATGTGGCTGGTAGCCATTTCTGGTGGGAGTTATAAGTGTGCTGCTTTTGCCATATAGGCCTGCATGTGTTTCCTTTGTGGCCTAGGCTTCTTGTTGTGGTCCTGGCCATGAGGCTGGCAGCCATTTTGAAGCCAGGCAGTGTGATTTTTGCCATAGGCCTGCATTGTCTGTCTTCAGTTTCTTGTTGTTGTGGGCCTGGCCATGAGGCTGGCGGCCATTTTGAAGCCAGGCAGTGTGCTTTTTGCCATAGGCCTGCATTGTCTGTCTTCAGTTTCTTGTTGTTGTGGGCCTGGCCATGTGGCTGGTGGCCATTTTGAAGCCTGGTAGTGTGCTTTTATCCATAGGCCTGCAAGCTTGTGGCCTAGTCTGCCAACAGGCCTTTCATCCAGTAGGCTCAGAGGTAGTCAGGTGTGCATGAAACAACTGTTTCTGTGTGTTCTGTTGAATTTAAACATCATTTAGGGCATGGATGGCATTGGATTGAATTGCAAAATGTGTATTTTTGGGTGTATTTCACTTTTTTGGGGTGTGTGTTAAATACATGCCTTAGTTGTGTGTGGTGTGTTGCAGGCCTTGTTTAGCCCTGTGGATTTTCGTTTTTGCATTTTATTGCATTACAGGCAAAGCAGTGTGGTTTAGCATGCAGCCTTTGCCTGGCTATTATAGACCTGTTTTCAGTACATTGTTTTCCAGGCCTCCTGCTTGTTGCTTGTGATTTGTGAGTGTCCATGTGGCTGGTAGCCATTTCTGGTGGGAGTTATAAGTGTGCTGCTTTTGCCATATAGGCCTGCATGTGTTTCCTTTGTGGCCTAGGCTTCTTGTTGTGGCCCTGGCCATGAGGCTGGCGGCCATTCTGAAGCCAGGCAGTGTGCTTTTTGCCATAGGCCTGCATTGTCTGTCTTCAGTTTCTTGTTGTTGTGGGCCTGGCCATGAGGCTAGCGGCCATTTTGAAGCCAGGCAGTGTGCTTTTTGCCATAGGCCTGAATGTCTGTCTTCAGTTTCTTGTTGTTGTGGGCCTGGCCATGAGGCTGGCGGCCATTTTGAAGCCAGGCAGTGTGCTTTTTGCCATAGGCCTGCATTGTCTGTCTTCAGTTTCTTGTTGTTGTGGGCCTGGCCATGTGGCTGGTGGCCATTTTGAAGCCTGGTAGTGTGCTTTTATCCATAGGCCTGCAAGCTTGTGGCCTAGTCTGCCAACAGGCCTTTCATCCAGTAGGCTCAGAGGTAGTCAGGGGTGCATGAAACAACTGTTTCTGTGTGTTCTGTTGAATTTAAACATCATTTAGGGCATGGATGGCATTGGATTGAATTGCAAAATGTGTATTTTTGGGTGTATTTCACTTTTTTGGGGTGTGTGTTAAATACATGCCTTAGTTGTGTGTGGTGTGTTGCAGGCCTTGTTTAGCCCTGTGGATTTTCGTTTTTGCATTTTATTGCATTACAGGCAAAGCAGTGTGGTTTAGCATGCAGCCTTTGCCTGGCTATTATAGACCTGTTTTCAGTACATTGTTTTCCAGGCCTCCTGCTTGTTGCTTGTGATTTGTGAGTGTCCATGTGGCTGGTAGCCATTTCTGGTGGGAGTTATAAGTGTGCTGCTTTTGCCATATAGGCCTGCATGTGTTTCCTTTGTGGCCTAGGCTTCTTGTTGTGGCCCTGGCCATGAGGCTGGCGGCCATTTTGAAGCCAGGCAGTGTGCTTTTTGCCATAGGCCTGCATTGTCTGTCTTCAGTTTCTTGTTGTTGTGGACCTGGCCATGTGGCTGGTGGCCATTTTGAAGCCCGGTAGTGTGCTTTTATCCATAGGCCTGCAAGCTTGTGGCCTAGTCTGCCAACAGGCCTTTCATCCAGTAGGCTCAGAGGTAGTCAGGGGTGCATGAAACAACTGTTTCTGTGTGTTCTGTTGAATTTAAACATCATTTAGGGCATGGATGGCATTGGATTGAATTGCAAAATGTGTATTTTTGGGTGTATTTCAGTTTTTTGGGGGGGGTGTTAAATACATGCCTTAGTTGTGTGTGGTGTGTTGCAGGCCTTGTTTAGCCCTGTGGATTTTCGTTTTTGCATTTTATTGCATTACAGGCAAAGCAGTGTGGTTTAGCATGCAGCCTTTGCCTGGCTATTATAGGCCTGTTTTCAGTACATTGTTTTCCAGGCCTCCTGCTTGTTGCTTGTGATTTGTGAGTGTCCATGTGGCTGGTGGCCATTTCTGGTGGGAGTTATAAGTGTGCTGCTTTTGCCATTTAGGCCTGCATGGTTTTCCTCTTGGCTTACTGCTTCCATCCATCCCCTTTGCCAGCTGCAGCTCCCTGAATGATGTGATGAGCAAATAATTTAATGCCAAACAGGGTCCACTTCTATTACATTTGTATTTTTGTTGTTGTTCCTCTTCTTTCCTATCCTTCCTGAGAGTGTACACAGTATACCATGAAAGCCCTTGTTGACAGTCTCACAAATGGCTACACTAACTTATATATTTTATTTGTTTGTTTGTACTACTAGTAATTGAACCACAACAACAAATGCAACATTTCACTGATGTTCTTCTCCTGGCTTCTTTGCTTTTAGGTGCACAAAAAGACAGAGGAGGAGGTGTCATCATCATCACCCGTTGTACTGCCAGACAGAAGTCCTGCTGCGCACCACGTCACGTCCACGTGTGACCACAGACATCTCTGCAACTTGTGCACCTGCGTCCTGCTGACATCTGAAGAAGATGACCCCAAAGAAAGGTACCAGGTCCTCCAGTACCAAGAAAGTTGCCAGTGAGAAGAAGAAGGAACAGAAGAAGGAAGTGGCACTTGCCAAGACTGGTGTGCCGGCCGATGTGTTTTTTGGTAAAAAAAAACTTACGCCTGCAGCAGCGGTGTCCGGCAGCGACCAAGCAGGGAGCAGCACCTCCGCATCAGTGGGCCCACCCCACCAACCTAGGCCCAAGCCCATGAGTGTGGCAGAGGTAGCCAGTCTACTAACGAGCAGTGATGTTGAAATGTCATAATCGCAAAGTAGTACCCAATCCACGCACTCGCAGGCGGAAACTCAGCAGATAAGTGGGCAACCACAGCCGCAACCACAGCCGCAACCCCAGCCGCAGCCGCAACCCCAGCCGCAGCCGCAACCCCAGCAACCCCAACCACAGCCCCAACCACAGCCCCAACCGCAACCGCAGCCCCAACCGCAGCCCCAACCGCAGCCGCAACCACAGCCGCAACCACAGCCGCAACCACAGCCGGAACCACAGCCCACAATAGTAGTTGTTCCACCTGAAGTAGGGGCAGTTCAGGAAATCGAGCTTTTTGCAGACGAAGAGGAGCAAGCCACTGTTTCAGAAGATCCATTGTCTTCCAGACCCCCAGCAAGGAAAAGGAGGGTTAGTCCATCAACTTCTTCTTCAAGCCCCGCTTCTGATGATCTAGATGCCACTTGGAAGCCACCAGCTCAGTCTGAGAGTGATGCACGCCACAAGACAAGGCTAGTGAAAAGGAAGGTTCCAGAAAGCCTTAGAGTTATGGAGGTAGATGTAGACGAGGGGGTGATGATGATGAAGAGCCAGTCATCATGAACATCACTCCTGGGCCTGCGGAGATGGAGACCAACATTATTAGACTATCCAAAATTGCTGCGAGGGATGTAGCACGGATACCACCAACACAGGTAACACCAACACGACCTCCAGCTTCCATATTTGCCTTTGCAAAGGCCCGGCAGGGACCTACATCCAGCTCAACCACCACCTCAGTAGGTGGTGGTAATGTAAGTGCACAGAGTCAAATTCCAGGCACACCCTCCAGTTCATCTGGTATTGAAAGTGGCACCTCCAGCAGCGCCAGAAAGTTCTCCTCCCCAGTTTGGGACTTCTTTTCGGTTAGCAGTAAGGAGGAGAACATTGCTATATGCTCAATTTGCCGGCAGGCTGTTAGGCGGGGTAAGCTTGGTACAAACTATGGTACCGGAGGACAAACAGTCATCTCAAAAAACACCACAGTATCAAGTGGGAGGCTCACCTACTTCACTTAGAAAAAAGTAAAACTGGACCCATTGCTGTTGTTGGGGATGAAGAAGTAGGGGAAGATATGATCGCGGTGGAAGGTCAACAAGAGGGAGACATTTCTAGCCCTATCCCCAGCAGTGTAGTGGTACCGCCCACATCCTCAGCAACATCTCAGTGGCACCGTAGTAAGAGTCAGCCTGAGACACCAAGGCAACCGGGCACTGCAATGAGCAAAAGTGCGGCGTCGTTGAGCCTAACTGGGTTCAAGAAGAAAGGTGCACCACAAAGGAAAATATTCCAGCCTACCATTGACAGCATGCTTAGGTCGGAGGGGCAGTACCAACGCAACCACCCAACGGCACGGTTGTACAATGCAAAGCTGGCTAAAATGTTAGCGCTGGACCTTCTCCCTTTTTCATTTGTAGAAGGGGTGGGTTTCCTTGAATTTGTGTCAGCCATCTGCCCTAAATGGAAGGTTCCCAGCCGGTCCTATTTCGCCTGAGTTGCTGTTCCAGCACTACATCACGATGTGCTGGAATTGGTTGGAAAAGCTTTGCAGCAGAGTGCTGTTCACAAAATCCACCTGACAACAGACATGTGGACCAGTTGCCAAGCCACTGATTACATGTGCATCACTGCACACTGGGTCTCTTTTGTGGGGGTTAGAGAAAAGCTATCTGAAGTAGGTGCTGTTGACACAGCTGAGATTTTTAATGCTTCTCGGAAACATGCAACTGTAGCCATGTTCGCCATGGAGAAATCTCATACTGCTGCAAACATTTTGGAAGAGTTTAACAGCAAGGTCTTTGAATGGCTGCGCCCAAGAGTGCTTAACATTGGTTTTGTTGCCACGGATAATGGCAGTAATGTACTTAAGGCCATGGAGGTTGGTGCCTATTTCAGGGTCCCGTGTTTGGCGCACTGCATTAACATTATAGTTCAAGACTTTCTGAAAAAAGAACCCATAGTCAGCAACTTACTGACCACCTGCCGCAGAATATGCACTCATTTCAGCCATTCTTTTAAAGCCCGGAAGCAGCTGAAGATCATTCAACGTGACTATAGAATGCCAGTCAAAGCAGTCATTCAGGAGGTGGCAACACGTTGGAACTCAACGTATTACATGCTTGACCGTCTGTTTGAGCAGTACAGACCAATCAATGAATATGTCATGCGAAGGGCGGATGCTACTGTGAAAGGCATGATCCTTCAGATGGACCAATGGTGCCTAGTTAAATCTCTTACAGAGATGCTTCTTCCTTTCGAGGTCTTCACACGTGAAGTCAGCAAGGAGGACTGTACTATGGGCCAAGCTATCCCATTGTTGCACATGTTAGAGCAACAGCTGAAGGAGGTGTCTGAAGCGTACATAGGTGTGGAGGAAAAAAAAGAAGCATATGAGTTGGTGGAGATCTTATCATGTCGCTTAACTGAAAATGCAAGGGTGCAAACTAAGATTTTGTCGCAAGAACATTACATTTGTGCCACAATTCTGGATCCACGGTACAAATCGGCACTGAACAGTAAGACATTACTCCCTTTTTCAGAAGTGGATGTTGCCCGGTACAAAACTTGGATAGCTGAGGCAGCCAGTAAATTGGAAAAGGAACGGCTGGTAATTAAAGGCCTCAAACCCACAACAAGTACTGCAGCAGGGCATCCGGTGTCAAGTTCAACTTCAGAGCCTGAGGGCAGTGCATTTGGTTCACAGCTGTCACCAACACCAACACTATCGACAACAGCAAGAACCGGATCATCAGCCCCAGTAAAAACGGCACAGGATTGGTATTTTCAGCAAGGACTTGCTAGGTCCAGTGCTGATGCAAAGACAAAAGAGGCCGAACAAAGTGTAGCACCCCTGAACATTGACCGGATGGTCCAGGCCTACCTGGATGACCCAACAGAGGTCTACATTGATCAAAACCCATTGCGGTATTGGTATGGCAAAAGGGGCCAATGGCCAGTGCTCAGCAGGCTGGCGATAAACTATCTGGCTTGCCCTGTCGCAAGGGTCTCTTCTGAACGTGTTTTCAGTGCTGCTGGTTCCATTGTAACAGTGAAAAGGACCAGTCTCTCACCAAAAAACGTGGAGAGGTTAACCATGATCAAAATGAATCAGCAATTTATACCACTGAATTACACAATACATGAATCAACGCAGGAAGATGAGGACAGCGGCTCAGGTGACGGAAGTAGCGTGTTAGATGCTGATTACCTACTTCTGGTTGAACCCCCAGAGTTTGAGGACGAGCTATACTTCCCTGACAACTAGGCTTCCACTTCTTACTGTCGTCCTCCCTTATTTACTTTTATTTGTGTGTCTGTCTTTCTGGTTGGAAACTTCAAATCACAACAAATCCATCACCACCGTCTTCGTCTTTTATTGCCATATATGAGTTTCAGCTGTCTGCATTTCAGTCACCTCCTCCGAGTCCTGCTCCTCCATCCTCCTGAATCGACCTAAATCTATTGCCCTCAAGCCAGATGATGATTGGATGTAGCATAATCGAAGAAAAAAGAAAATCTTGCCTCGTTGAGTCTCTCCAAAAGAAGTGGAACATGATGATGACTACTATAGCTATCCTCCTTTCCGAGACAGACTGCCCATTAACTGAAGATGAGAAGGAACAGGTAATGAATGATGACATGCATTGGACGCTGACTGAGTGATTTGTGTTGTTGTTGTTTGTAGTGCATGAAGTTAATTCATTGTGTACTATTATCTAATCTACACACTAAAAGTAACTCAATGCAATGTTTGTTTCCATTCTTGTTTTTTAATAACAAATTTCTACTTCTACTGCAGGCCGATCCATTGCATTTTGAATATGGAAAGGGGACTCAATCTGTACACTGCACACTGAGTTGGACAACACACCATGATGATGACCACAGTGACATAATATCTTCGCAGTCACTCAGTATGATCCGAGATGATTGATGTAATAACTCAGGGCGTTTCATGAGTGGCATAAAAGGTAAACAAGTCAACAACAACCACTGCAGACCTACATGTCTGTGTAGTGGTGGAGTCGAGTGTGGTGGTATGACTGACTGCGGGGCATTGATTTAGTCACTTAATTTGTAAAATGCTATGTTGCTGTATATCTGCTTTGTCTGCCTCTGTCAAAAAATGTA
The DNA here is from genome assembly GCA_963921515.1 of Calotriton arnoldi. Taxonomy (NCBI): domain Eukaryota; kingdom Metazoa; phylum Chordata; class Amphibia; order Caudata; family Salamandridae; genus Calotriton; species Calotriton arnoldi. Next base: position 261,110 of record CAWUFW010014715.1, read on the forward strand.
CGCTAAATGGAGGATGGGTCACGGGTGCCGTGGGCCTGCTCTGTCCTGTTGTTGTTGGAGGTTAATGCTGGGAACAGACTAGAGTAGACATGATGTATCCATGCCGCCTCTGAAAGTGTTCTTGTTGCACTCCACCGTAATTTATGCATTTTTTTTCTACTTGATTTTTCAATATCCCTTTTGTTTTCCCATCTACAATTACAGGCCGGCCCTTACCCTGTGCTATACTGGGAAAAACAACTCTCACTTACCTTACCAATGAATCTAGGCCAGGCAGGCAGTGGCGTCACCCAAGATTGATGGCCGGAGCGTCCATGGAAGGGAGGACCAAGAGGAATGCCGAGATGCAACGCCCCATTTTGACCAGGATAACATACAGTAACAGTATCAACTTTCATCATCTTTTAAATTTGATTCATTTTTTGTCTTCAATCATTACTACTGTATGTTGTTGTTGTTGTTATGTTTGCTCTCTGCTTATAATTCAATTCATCCCTACAGCTATTTTTGAATTTTCTTTGCTATCGTTAAGCCCGGGCCGGTACAACAGAACAGAAACTGTATGTAATTCGGGTCTCTCGGAGGGCAGACAGGCAAGGCAAATTGCATAATATACTGCTGCCCTGTACTGTCTAATTGTCTAGTAGTAGTTAGTAAGTACTACTTATCATTAACCATCAAGTTATCATCATCATGCATGCATTTCCTTTTTCTCCCTTAACAGATTTATGGATATGGTTGTCTGCCAAGATTGTGTTTTGTTGTTGTCCATGCGTACTGTTTTTCTTTGTCAAACCTTTCCCAAAACCGCCCTTCCCAACCATTCATCAAACCCTAACCCTCTTCCCCGGGCTGTGTGACTTATTGAGGTGTGACTAAATTAAATGTACACCAATAATTTATCACACACTTGCTGGAGCGGATGTGGCAAAAGCAACACTAATTCAATTTCAAGGCAGGGCGAGGATCTTCTTCTGCTTGCCCACCCATGAGCAGTATATTTGCGAGATAATTTTTTACCAAAGGAACATAATCCATCAGCATTAATTGCCGGCATCAATTGGATTTGTTGTCATCCTCCTACACAGCACTAACGGTTACGCTTGTGTCGAGTGTACTGTAGGCCTAGTCGAGTGACTCGACACAGCTAGAGTTTGTAACTCTATGTACTAGGCTATCCCCGCCACCATTATGTTTTATTGTATTTTGACATATTATTGTTTGGCAGTAAGTTCCGTACTGTACTTCGTTCTACTACTCCTCCCACAGTCTCTCTCAGGCGACTGACTGTCTCAATTTCTTTTTTTGCAAATGCTACTGCCAGGGTCTACTACTACTACCACCACAACCATGGCATGTTGGGAAAGAAAACCATCATCACCATGCAGCCATCGCCGTGCCTAAGTTAAACATCAAGCACAGGTAAGAGAAGAAGTTTGGGGGAGGCATAATTAATAATGGAAATTTTTTCATTAATTCTATTTCACACACCCCTTTGAGTCCAGTTGCAGAATGCATAGACTAGGAGGAGAGACTGACAGTACTAGTAGGACAAGTCCCTCAGTGAGGGGTACCGCATCTATCTGTTTGTGTCTTACTAAGTCAGCCAATTATTTAAATCAAACACTGGCTGTGGCCCTGCACCAGCAAGGAAACAGTGTGACGTAAAACAGTAACCCCACCCACAAAACATTAACAACATCGTATATAAAGTATAAATATATAATTTAATCCCCTAACAAAAATAAACTATGTAAAAAAATTCCCACAACACCTGACCCACCCCTCTCCCTAACCCCAACCAATGTCCATTGCCCGGAACAAAAAAGTCCAACAAATTAAATGTCCAATTGTCCAAAAGTGAAAACCCCAACGCCCGATTCCCACCCACCAAAATAAGCAATAAAAAGGGGCAATCAACAGGGTCTGTTCATCAGCGGGCTCGCCTCTCCAGGACACGAATACGCTCCTCTAGGACGGGCCACGCGGCGCTTCAATGCATGGCAATTGCATCCACGGGGGGCAGCAGTGCTTAATGTAGTACGGCGGCGGGCGGCTGCCAGACGGTAGCGCCGTAACACTGGAGGGGGTGGCTGGGGCCCGGGGCATTGGAGGAGGCTGCAGCTGCTGCCACCTCCTCCTCCTCCTCTAGAACCACCAGCCGCCGGTATTCACTTTGTATGGCCTCCAGCTTCCGGCGCCGGGCCTTGGCTGCCAACTCCTTCCTGTCTACTTTCACTTTGGAAGGAGTAGCATGTTGGGAAAGAAAACCATCAACACCATGCAGCCATCGCCGTGCCTAAGTTAAACATCAAGCACAGGTAAGAGAAGAAGTTTGGGGGAGGCATAATTAATAATGGAAATTTTTTCATTAATTCTATTTCACACACCCCTTTGAGTCCAGTTGCAGAATGCATAGACTAGGAGGAGAGACTGACAGTACTAGTAGGACAAGTCCCTCAGTGAGGGGTACCGCATCTATCTGTTTGTGTCTTACTAAGTCAGCCAATTATTTAAATCAAACACTGGCTGTGGCCCTGCACCAGCAAGGAAACAGTGTGACGTAAAACAGTAACCCCACCCACAAAACATTAACAACATCGTATATAAAGTATAAATATATAATTTAATCCCCTAACAAAAATAAACTATGTAAAAAAATTCCCACAACACCTGACCCACCCTCTCCCTAACCCCAACCAATGTCCATTGCCCGGAACGAAAAAGTCCAACAAATTAAATGTCCAATTGTCCAAAAGTGAAAACCCCAACGCCCGATTCCCACCCACCAAAATAAGCAATAAAAAAGGGGCAATCAACAGGGTCTGTTCATCAGCGGGCTCGCCTCTCCAGGACACGAATACGCTCCTCTAGACGGGCCACGCGGCGCTTCAATGCATGGCAATTGCATCCACGGGGGGGCAGCAGTGCTTAATGTAGTACGGCGGCGGGCGGCTGCCAGACGGTAGCGCCGTAACACTGGAGGGGGGTGGCTGGGGCCCGGGGCATTGGAGGAGGCTGCAGCTGCTGCCACCTCCTCCTCCTCCTCCTCTAGAACCACCAGCCGCCGGTATTCACTTTGTATGGCCTCCAGCTTCCGGCGCCGGGCCTTGGCTGCCAACTCCTTCCTGTCTACTTTCACTTTGGAAGGAGTAGCTATATCAAGAAGAAAAAACAAGACTATTGTAAAATATACTCTTAGCAAAGCAGTAAGACAAATTAATTCTACACATAGTGGCACAGTAGCACTAGCAAGCACAGTACATAACATTTGTGGTATGTATCTATCCTCCCACTACCTCGGCCTCTAACATTTGTGGGAGTTTCAGGCATTCCATCACCCATGCATCTGATTCCTATCAGACACCTATGCATGCATCCCACGTATCCTTCTCTGCCAGTCATAAATATTAAATCTCGCCGTCCTTCCTCCTTCCACCCTTCTTTCCCTTTTCGTTCAACCATCCATCAAGGTCATCTGATCTGACTTTTAGTCTTCTCCATAAAACTTTCACAGCTGAGTTGAAGTCAGATAGAAGAGGCCATTGGTTACTCAACAGTACACTCCCGTCGCTAATGCTATTGCTAATGCTAAGTAAAGGGTGTCTTCTTCAACCGTTCACAACAACTTCTTACTTAAGTCTCAACAGTACAGTATACATTACACCCTTGCAGCGAGTGTAATGTCAATAAGTAAGGATTAGGAATATAACTTACCACCGCCCGCCACTGCTGCTGGCTCACCCCTGCAGCTCCTCCTGCAACTGCCGCATCTCCTCCTGCACCCTCAGCGGCAGCGTCACCTTCGCCGATGGCCCCGGTACTGGTGGTCGGTAGTATGCCTAGAAAAACATTACACATTTTTCAGATGCCATATACACCTCCCCTATTTTTCACTAGCAAGATTGAAAAAAAGGTAATACATACATAATACATATACAACATACATCACTAGTACAAATCAGGTAGTAGAGTAGACACTAGTAGTGTTATATGGTCCCTAGGGTCATTCTAGTCTTTGCTAAGTTACCCCGAGCCATGCAACCATTTTAGCTTTGTGTCTTTTATTTTTGCGCAAGTTACCTCGCAGCTTGTTGTGTAAGACGCCTTTGAGCCCACATGAGCTCATACTGCTACTGTCTGAGCGCTGCGTATAAGGTCAAAAAACAAGCCACTTTGTTATGGAGTTCTGGTGTTAGTCCATATTGCTTATCCATAAAAATACTACACTTTTTGGCACGACTGAGAAATGCTTGCACTATACTAACACGCACCATTTTTCTCATAACAGACGGAAGATTCCCTTCTACGAACCAGAGCTTTGCAGAGCTTATGATGTAACCAGTACTAGGTTCTTCTAAGGTGAGGGGTCCCCAGAATTCGCTCAGATCTCCATTTATAATTTTATATAAACTATATTCCTACCAAGGGAGGGTGGTTCTTCCACCACTGTTCAGTTATCATGATTTCGCCTTTTGTCTTCTATGGACTTGTAGTTGTAAGTGTAACTAAGTGTAACAATGTTCAGTGTTTTAATCTTATGCATTTTGCTGTTGCTGCTGCATTATAGAACAACGTACAGAGCTTGTCAGTTGAAAATAAACCTTTTGAACTTACATAGACTCGGTGGTATTTGGTGTAGACTTACACGAGTGAGTGAGCGAAAGGGTGTGCATTGCTTCCGCGACTGAGAGGTCGGGAGTGTTATGTTCTGGGTTGTCTACTCATTGGGTATCTTGGGGGGTTTCGGAGAGCTAATGAGACACTATAACTAGTCGGTCAGGGGATTGTGGTGGCTTCTGATTGAGGTGTGAGGAAGGTCCAACCTCCCATCACCAACGTCCTATTTTCTTGTGCAAAGTTCTGTATGTGCAGAATCCCTACAACAGTAGTAGTATGTCCTATCCTATCAAAAATAGTAAAATCTGGTTGGGCATTTTGTTGGTGGGAATTGTCGAAAAGCCTCAAGATTAAGAAGACTAGAAGTAGTATAAGAGGACAACCCAAAGGACTGGACTCAATGGCTAGAGCTATTGGTGAATCTGAGTTTTATTTAAAACCTTTTAAATAAAGAGTGGCCTACTGGGCAAGCTTAGCTACAAACAGACTAATAGTAGTAGTACAGAGAGTCATAGCAGACGCAGTTAGAGGCAGGGATAACAAGAATTTAGAAACAGATAGTCTAGATCGAAGAAGAATTTGTAAAAAATAGAATTAGGAAACCGAAATAATAGTTCGGAAAAAATAAGGTGCAGGAAAAGTTAGGGAAATATAATTATGAATATTAACCACTGGAGGACTTACTGGGGCCAGCAGCAGAGCCCTCGGTAGAGGAGCGGTCCCGGCCCTGGGAGGCATCTTGATGATCTTGTCCCGCCGCCTGTGACCCCGTCTTCTTGCCCCTGGGTGCTGATCATGTAAGATTTCATAAAGAAAGAGACAAAAATTAAAGTTTGGTGTGAAACAAATAAATAAAATTAAAATACGCTCCAAAAACATTTTTGTGAACAACAATTGCAATAAAATTGACCTATCTAATCTGATCGACTAGTAGTACTGCGAGATTCACAGACCGTCTAGTAAGCCTAAGTACCACCTGACCTAGCCCACCTATTCCAATCCAGACGGACCAATTGTTCAGTAAGTCTGCATTTCCATTTATTTTAGTCCTCAAAAATGCATAGATGGAGGACACATGCATACATTTTTGCATAGACCAAATTGTTGGCTGGTTGCTGCTGATGTTCTGCTAGTGGTGATATAAGCCTATTAACACTCACTAAACAAACTACAAAAGGTTCTACTAAGGACTGGGGTAAGCAGCACTCAGCAGCACGTGACGTGACAGAGGATGCGTCACGCACACCACTTAAAAATTACCAACTAATAAGTAACTAAACCTATCAATCCACCACTATCCCTTCTTAGTGGCAGGAAGACAAAGGAAGGACTAGAGTCTCTCTAGCATTACCTAACTTAAGTTCTCTAAAGTAAACTCTTACATAATCATCAGGCCAAGCGAGCGCAAAGTTGCAAACAAGTAAGATTAGTAGCGCCGAGCGCCTGTGTCATAACAATAACAGAAGATTTGTAAACGTAATTTACCTGCAATGTAAGCAGCAGCATTCTTGCTGGTCGGAAAAAAAAAACATTCGCAATATATAACACAGAGTAGAAGAACACAAAGTAGTAATATTAAATAGCTACTCACCAAGCCCCGGGACCTCCACTCCTAGCAGGTCCAGCAGGTCCTGCTCCCGGTCCAGAATATCGGACCACCGGTGCGTCAGCTGGTTATTGGTGCACCGGACACCAGAGCAGCGAAACACTGCCCGACGCACCTTGCCCCACCGCTGCCGACGCTCCCGGAGCCCGTACCCGGACCCAGGCCTGCCGCCTGCTGCCAGGGTTAAGGGGAGGTGGCGCTGCACAAAAAACCAGTGCGGCCACCTCCGCCTCACCAAATAAGGCCCGTGCCTGCACCCCTTTAGCGCCGCCTTCCGCAAGGAAGGCGGTCGCGGCTCTGGCTACGGCTACGAGCCCTGTGGCCCTTTGCCATGGTTCTGGGTAGGCGGGGCGGAAAAGAAAAGGTAGGAATTAAAAAGTAAGTAAAAGAAATGAAAAAGCAGGTAATAGAAAAAGAGTGAAAAAGTAGTGAAAAACACACAAAAAGTAGAAAAACTCAAAATATAGAATCAGGAAAATAGAGAGATAGATAATAAATAAAAAGATCAAAAAAAGTTTCCAGAAACAAAGGATTGAAAAGATAGAGGGAGGATTGAAAAGCAGGCCCAGAACCATAGCAATAGAGTGAAAAACAAGATGGCCGCGCCCATTGCGACCGCATGGGCAAGTTCGCGCGATATTTCCCCCCAAGCACGCAAAAGCGTCGCGAACACGTAATACGCGTTCCCGAACAGGAAATACTTATCGCGAACGGGCGGGAGCATGCAATACGCGACCCGGAACTGGAAATAAGCATCGCGAGCGGGCGGGAGCATGCAATACGCGACCCGGAACAGGAAATAACCATCGCGAGCGGGCGGGACAAGTGAAAAACAAGATGGCCGCGCCGATTAGCGACCGCATGGGCAAGTTAGCGATATATTTCCCAGCGAGCACGCAAAAACACTTCGCGAACGGGCGGGACAAGCAATTCCGCGTCTTCGCGGAATTTCTACGTGCTCGCGGAGATTTTTAACAATTTCGCGGAGATTTGCGTAACGCGACTATGCAAATTCCACCCACCCCTAAAGATGGCATCTGTATGTGTGCAATGTGTGTGGGATGCCAATGTAGGGATGAATCAGAGTGTGTATATCTTCAGGTTCTCTGTATGGATGCATGCATGTACAGAGGCACATATTATTATCATCATTCGTATTCGTATATAATAATAATAATAATAATAATAATAATAATAATAATAATAATAAGGCACTACCTTTTACAAGGACTGGTGGTGCTGGTCATCTGTGGGATATCAAAGATTTATGTTTTTAAGCTCTTTCACAAAACTGGAAAATGTGGATGATTCTCTGAGCTGCTATGGAACAGAATTCCACAAAGTGTGTCATGCTACTGAACAAGACCTATCACTCAGGAGACTTACTCTGCCATCGTGGAAAACTAGGGGGCCTCCATGATTTACCACCCAAGAAAGTGTTGTATATATTGGATGGTCTACAGTTGCATTCACTTGTGTTCTGCCGCACTGATGACCTCTAACCTCTTCTGTGACTTCTCATTTCTTGGTGTTGTACCTTGTGAAATGGGTAGAGCACGGCACAAGTGAGCCTGTCATGGGGCTCATTGATTAATGTAAAAAGCATTTGGTGTATAATAATAATAATCCATATTTGTAAAGCGCAAACACATCACCCCTTTTAGGTTTCAAGGTGCTGGGGGCAGTCGGGGAGATTAAGTGAGCTGTTGCCCAGAGTCACATGATCCTGAGCTGCCGCCGGCGATCGAACCATGATACCTGTGCTTTGGAGTCAGCCGCTGTGGCCGCTGCGCCATACCTCTTCCACCCTGTATCTTCTATTCTTCTCTCCTCTTTTACATGTCTAGGTGCAGCAACATAAAGCAACATAAGAACACCACTCTGGTAACTCACGCATCACACCAATTTCATAACTCAAGATATAAACAATTACCAAAATTTCCAATACTTTCAGGTCAAGTACTGAGACAAATTACACAAAGTCCCCGATGAGACGCCACTGGAATACCACCTATCCATGGACGTCAATTCACCAAAATGACAGGGTAGCGGAAGTGACATTGCACGCCATTTGACCTTTACTTTAACTCACACACGCATGCTTTTATATATTAACACATTCACACACTCTCGCGCACATAAACACACTGTCACCGGCAAGCATGCATACGGCATACATTTAAGAGCATTTTTTACATACCTTAGCTTCCAGATAGGGTCATATTCCAGCTAATATACTTAATTTTTTTTACACTAATAGTGAATATTATTCAATATTTGTATAATAAAAAAATGGATAGTAACCAGGCAAGTGGAGCACCAACCAATGTTCATTAGGAAGAGCTGCCCCTGTGTTCCAGGCACTGATTTTGCCACCTCTGAGGCCAGGGGTCGCAAAAGCAGTGCTAGGGGTAGCAAGGGGCAAGCCAGGGGTCGCAGCTGCGACCCCATGTCGACCCGTAAATGACGTCCATGCGCCTATCAATGTTCCTGTTACACAGCCATGCGATCTCCCTCACATACCAGACACTGATAGCCAATTGCCAACCTACCTTTGCTAAGTTGTGGGGAAGCTGGGAGGTGGAAATGGGAGTGCTGATAGATGAGGATTGGGGGTAGACGTGTCATCATACCCACCAATTGGCCATTAGGGCCGGGTACCGGCTAATACAACGTAAAATGTTACACTGTACATATATTACCAGAACTCGTATTATCCAGATGGGCAAGGTTGACAATGACAAAAGTCTGCAGGGCTGGGGCCAACGCAGCACCCTGGTCCACTCCATATGGGACCATGCACTCATCCAGCCATACTGGAAACGAGTGGGGAAATACCTTTGTGAGGTGGCGGAGATCCCAGCGGAGCTGACATGAAAACTGGGCACCTAGGGGGTATGAAGGGAAGGGGGAGGGGGCGGGGGGCAAACAATACTCATATCCATGCTACTTTTCTGCAACACAGCACTAATCATGGCATGGAGAGATATCGCTCGTAAGTAAGGGCGAAGGGACTTAACCTCCATATCGCAATACGAGGCCAGGATGGACTGGTGTTTGCAGGCGGAGCGCACAAAAGAATTACAAAAAATATATATAAATAAATACACTAAACAAGTTTGGATCTGACTGTGGCTTGACTAACACTAAAATGTGTGTCGTGTGATAGAAAAGGCAAAACCTTTCCCAGTGTTTTAATAATAAAAAACATCAGTAAGTAGTTTTCGAGCTTTGAGCTGCCAAAGAAAGTGAAACATCGAAGATAACACCAAGTTGATCATTGGCAAAATCAACAGAGCGGAGGCTGGCGAATCCCCTTGGCATTGAATTGTAAGCAAATTTGGAGTGAGTTTCAAATGTTTAGAGTTTGCAAAGCGTGGGCAAACACGTGAAGTCTAATGGGGCTAGAAGGGAATGGTGTGGCAGTACAGGTCACCTTCCATTTCGCAGTGTTTGGCTGAATAGGAACACACGACTTTTCAAGGAGCGCGAAATGTGTGTCCGGAATGGGCTATTGATTTGTGTTAAGTTTTTTTGTAAAATCGTTCAGTCACAGCGATAATTGATATTAGATTCAGGATTTTGCATATCCAATGTATACACACAGGGGCATATTTACGTTCCCTGGCGCATCCCTGCATATCAGCAGGGATGCGCCAGGGAAAATGCGTCACGCAAGTTTACCCTTGCGCCACGTCCGATGCGCCGCATTTACAATGCGGCGCATCGTGGCGCAGGATAAGCAGATGCGTGACGCATCTGCCAGGCGGAAGGTTGGCGCAGTGCTGAAGTTGTGTCGCAAGCGCGATGCAACTCCAGCACTGTTCCAACCTTCACTATCCCTAACATGGTGCGTCAATCCTTACGCCTGCTTGAAGCAGGCGTAAGGATTTGACACACCAGCGTCGGAAAAGTGACTGTGTGAAATCTTGTAGATTTCACTGCGTCACTTTTCCGAGGCGATCCTGCGCCGGAACGCCCCCCCCCTGCGCCGGTACGCCCACATGAAACCTGACGCAGGTTTCATGTGGCGCAGGGGTTTACTACGTGACGCATCTCCCTAGATGCGTCACGTTGTAAATATAGCGCAACGCGGCGCATGGTTTGCGTCGCCGCTGCGTCACATGCGTAACGCAACGGCAGCGCAAAAGTGGCGCAAGGGGCTTGTAAATATGCCCCACAGTATATATCAGTTCGTGTAGCCTTATCCCCCCTTTCAGGAACTAAAGCATCCGTTCATGGCCGCCATGATTGTCCGCCTGTTCATTGAAGTGATTTCCCCACCAACCCCAGATTCTACTACATTTGTGAGGGCAACCGCGGGCCTCGTAGATTGGCCCCTCCAGCAACTAACATCTGTCCATGACACACCTCCTTTTTACCAGGCTTGGAGGGGTCGGTCTCCTCCAGGTGTGCGCAATATCCAGCTTCCCCTGTGTCAAACCTGGTCTTAGGAGTGATTTCTCAGCGTTTGTGTAGACCTCCTCTTCCAGTACTTTAGAGGTGAACTCCAATTGCCTCTAAAGTACAGCAATACATGTCTAAATATTCCATCCCAAAAGAGCCTCAGTCTCGGGCATAACCATACAGTGTAGATAAAATCACCCACCTCCGCTACCCACATCTCAGCTGTCGGGCCCAGGACCCCTCTCGTAGTGCCATAGGCGTGCAGGAGTCAAACAGGCTCTGTGTAAATAGTTCAATTGTGTAAGGCGCAGTCTGTCATTGTTGCTGCCTCTGTCGGAGCCATGAGGGCAAAGGTCAATTCCTCATCCTCTCTCATGATCCCAAGTCCTTCTCCCATTTCACCCTAACTCATGAATTGTATCTGGGGAATTAACAATCAGTGTTCTATATAGGCATGATACTTACCCGGTCAAGGGAAGGGAGAGAATCAGTATTTACATTTTAGGGGTGTCTAATGAGTTTTGTCTTCCTGGACGAACAGGTATGGACTAGATACTTGTGCATCACCACAACAGTGTTTGACCCATACGTTTGTTGTTCTAGCCCATTCCTCTGTTGGCTACCTTCCATGCTGTCAACACAGTGCATAGCCGGAATAGTCATTGGTGGTAATGTATAGTGCCATATAGATAGCATAGTGGGCAGGTCCCACCTAATGCCCACAGTTCGGATGCATAAGCTGGGCCTGGTTCCATGCTCACTCAGGTGAGTAAATCCATTCATTCACCATTATCAATTGTGTGACTTGACAGTGTGCTTCTAGATATATCAGCGCCAGACCCCCATCAAAACTGGATTTGCAACATGTAAGATAAGAAACGCTTGGTTGACCCCTAGTCCGTAGGTAGAATCACACCAATGACTTCAAAGTATTCTATGAGTGGGGTACAGGGAAGGGAAAGTTTGAAAGGTGTACAGCAGCCTAGGGAGGGTGACCATCTTAAGAATAGCACCCCTTTGAGGAGGGCGGTAGGGGCATCCATGCCTGCGTGTCCCTTCAGACCCCCTCCAACAATGGATCAATGTTATCCATATTGGCGATTTCAGCATCTGGTGTCAGCTGAATCCCTAGATATCAGGTACTGCATGCAGCAATTTGGATCCCATGATCATCTACCCATGCACTGAACTGTTCAATCGGATATAGCTGCAGTAACTTGAATTTAGACCAGTTAACCTGCAATCTGCAGTAGCTACCAAATGTTTCAAGGATCTTCTTTGCCTCGGTCCCAAAGTTTAGGGGTTACTAAAATAGATGATGCAGATTGTCCTCATATAGTAATATTTTAACTATTAATGTCTCTGACCAGGGCCACCCCATGACTTGGTCTGGTTGTCTAATCATGTGTGCCAGTGGTTCGAATAAATATGCAAACAGGAGGGGGAACTCAGTCTGATCCCCGTCTCCAAATCGGATGGAGGTGAAAGCATCTGCTGCATCCTAACCCTAGCCCGCAACCCCACAAGGAGCGTGACATAGAACGTGACATAGAACAGAGGTTCAGGCAGGGGTTCATACTGAAGGAAGTGGTCACCCGGGTCACTAATGACCACCTCTCAGCCTTCCATACCAAATGAAGAGTCGGTCAGACAGTAGAGAATACAACCCAATAACTGTTTATTAGATACACTCAGAGCAGAGCCCAGTCTGCCCAGTCGCTAGGAGTGCTGCAGAGGGACTGAAGTCGACAAGTAGAAAGATACATTATGGACATTTCGCAACTGGGCTCAAACATGCCCATAGTGGAATTTCCCAAGCAGATGCAGCTGGACAGTGAAATACAAAAAAAATAAGTTTTGATTCTCATATCTCACACCACCTAACACAACCCAACGTCGTTTCACCCTGTACCCGCCACCAGACAAGTGGGAGAGGGCCTCTATCTAGGGAGAAAGGTATGCACTAATATGAACAGTCTATTCATTAGTGAAGCAAAACCTAACATTGCAGAAACGAAATGTAACAACGGCCTTTTCTCAGAAATAGCAAAGGATTAGTTTTGTTCATGGTTCAAAATGGTGTTTAAATAGAAAATGGTTCTGCGAATGCTAACTTACATAGGCAATGCACAAACACGAATATTTCTATTCTAAAAATACAGGCCAGGAAGCCAGATCCAAATCCCATAAACTAAAGCAGAGAAAGCAAATAATTCCAGGAGAGACTATCAAAAGCCTTCTCCAGGTCAATAAACAGGGGGGATGTACTCCACGCCGAAGCTGAATGGCGTTAAATGCCTGTTCGCTCTATTCGTCATAAAGCCGATTTAACCCAGATGGATCAAAGCATCTGTGATCATGGCCAGGAGAGTTCCAAATATTTTTGCCAGGAGTTTGGTCTCTTTATCTATAAGGGAAATTAGATGGTAAGAATCGTGTTTCGCCACTGGGTACTCGGGTTTCAAGATATTTACAATGTGAGCTTTGCAAATATTTGATGAGAACCTTCCCAGTCTCATAGCCTCTTTGAAAATTTCTAATAGAGGCTGTTGTAATTTTGAATTCAGACATTTAAAAAACTCTATTGGGAAGACTTTGGGATCAGGTGACTTACTCAACAGTATCTGTGTGATCGCCTGCACTATCTCCTACACGGTAGTGCCCATCTTATCCCTCTGTTCAGATAGTCTGCTCTGCATAGCCATTGATGTTTTGTAAGATGAGTGTTTACATGTTTGTTTCAAGCTGTTTTTTTGCTAGATTGAGTTTGTGAAGCGTAGTGCCAGATGTGCAAGACCTACTTTCAGACTCAGTGCCATCACAACTTCTTCCGTTCAATGGATTTCCTCCAACCTCTTTTTTACTGGTGGGATGGATATTAAGCTGATTATCTGATTCCTCATGACTACCTTATAAACCACCCATAACACCTGAAGAGAATCTACTGAACCTTGGGTAGTGTCTCAGTATCGGTAAGTGCTGTTCACCAGTAGTTCTCTTATCTCTTGCTTCTGGTGGTACCAGGTAATGAGTTTTCACATGTGTGCATGTAACTGGGGATAATCGTGAAAGAGGAGTTCTATCAGGTGTGGTCTGACAAAGCTCTAGCATGCAGCAACATTGATATTACGATCTGTAGAGTGGATGTGAGAGTCAGAAAGTAGTCAATGCGGGAAAATGATCTATCCATTCCAGAGAAGAAGGTGTAGCCCCCCCCTCCCCAAGTCTGGATTGCAAAATCTTCATATGTCAGTCAGACCCATTGAATTGATCAAATCTTTAAATGGAGAAGATTGAGGGGTTGTTGCCTGTGTGGGCCCATGACTTTATGCTTCATCATTCAGGACATACAGCTTGCTTGAAGGTCTCAGCTCCACCCCACCTCATTTCAGGAGAGCAGGTGAGAACCGGAGAAAGGGCGTTCACAGTGAGGGAAGGAAAAGGGGTAGAGGGCTCCTCCCAGTGAGCTGCAATGGGCTGATCAGGTCGGGCTCAACCAATATGCCTTCTGCTGCACTCTGCCCCCCATGAGACCATATGTTTGCCCCCGCCGCAGGGGTCAAAGATCTTCAATTCTACTGGAAGTCTCGGGGTGCACTGGCCAGACGTCCTCAAACTGACACCCGTCTGGCTTCCAGGACCCAGAAGCTCACTCAGCACTTGTCATCAGAGCTCATATCCACCACCCCCCAGGGCCAGTCGATCCTCAATACTGCTCCGGATCCCATCAAGGCCTTCACACGTCCAGCAGTTAGGCCTCAGAGATCCGCATGGTGCTGGCCACTGGAGCTCCTCACTCAACTCTCCTGGAGTCGCTCAGTCCTTCACGCCCCTCCGCTCAAGGCCCACCTGGGGTTCCTTTCACGAGGCACCAAGAGCCCACCTGAGGTTCCTTTCACCAGGTATTATGCCCTGACCGCGACTGCCCAGGCTTCATCCAGCAGGTTCACCGCAGCCTGCTCCTCCATGATGATGGGGATCTCGCCTTCCAGGGCTTTCGCCTGTGAAAGTGAGTCACTCCACAGTTCACCTGGCTACTCTGTATTGTCCTCCATGTAGCATTATGCAGGATTATTCGGGCTGGAAGCAGAGCTCTAGGAGCTTGCATCCACTATCCTAGCTTGCTTGGTCACACCCCCCATTAGTATTCAAATTTAAGAGCCTGGGAAGAAAGAGAGAAGGAACAAGGTAATAATTGTGGAAGAAGATGTGGTACTTTTTGCAAAGGTGTCATAGGTATGGTTCTGATGGAGGGCAAACTCACAGTGACTTCGACTAAGTTGCTATATAATGAGATTTATTAAGATTTACCCATCACAGCTGGAAGTCGGTGTGGACCATGTGAAGCACAAAGTTAGGCAGGTCACAGTATTGCTTAAGGAAGAAGATTATTATGTGATAGATAAAATCAGGAAAACGAAGTGAAGTCCCAGGAATTAAATTTTCCTTTTGTTGTAGCATGCAAGGAGTCTGCGTTTACTTAGATGCGTGTAGACCCCATAAGCTTCATGCCAGTATAAAAGAGGGCAGACCCTTTTGCCAAACAGAGTGGAAATGATAAGTACCATTGTAGGGCCACCATCTTTACCACATTTGACTTGAAATTTGCCTACAAATATGTTTTGCAAATCCTACTCTCAAGGGCACATGTTACCAAAGAGGAGACAGATGGCCTTAGTTTCATGTCTTTTAGCTTATTTTTTGTAGCTTTGTTTTCAAAGAGTTATGTACAATTTATTCTGCAGTGACCAGTGTTGTGTTCAGAATGACATCCTGGTATTCACATATAACCAGTATTGACAAATGCAGTTTTTTAAGATGGCATTGCCTATGCTGTACTCACAGGTTTAACCTAGAAAACCAAAAATAATGCATTTGCCAGAGGATGGCAGAATACAGAGGGAAAATTATTTCTAGAGAGGGATTGCAGTAGTTTAGGAGGAGAATAATATTTAATCTGCTTCCCCTTTATTCACCTACGGCCTTATTCACAAAGGGTCTCTGCAGGCGGGGCGGAGGCCCCACAGTTATAGGGTAGCCTCCGCACTCGGGGCGGAATCTCTGCAATGAGAATTCTCATGCGTAAACTCCCTGAGTGCGGGACTCCCCCACGACTGCGGGTCCTCTCCCACAAGTTTGGAGGCCCTTTGTGAATCAGGCCCCCAGTCTGCAAGCTATTGTGTTTGGGGTCATGTTCAACTTTCGGCTGAATATGACAACTCCTACTTTTTGAGAAGCTTAGAAATATTCTTCACAAACAGCAGGAGACACAGAACACCAGAAGGCGGTTCAAGGGAGATGAAATGACACCAGACCTGTCAAGCTAAGAGCTCCACCTTATGTCACATTGGAGCAAAGTATTCCCTGCAAGTGGTTTGCATATTGCATAAATGTGTCTTGCACCAAGGCCATAGTTCTTAAGTGAGAAAATTCTCTTTCCTCTGAAACAGGAAACAGATAGGTCCTCTAGTATGGGACTTTATTGACCATTTGTGAATGAAGGTTCATCTTAGAAACCCATTTGCCAGACGAGTAAAGGTGTTATTATTGTTTCTCCAAGAATATATCTAATCTCAGAAAACGTCACTCTTTCCTTAGCCTTTGGTCTTACATAAATGTACTCCATATGAATGCCACCCTTTTTCATTATCAACATTGTCTGCCATGACACAAGAAGCTTTGCAGCACCAACTGATAAGAGTTGTTTTATCAGGATTCAAAGTTGATCTCCCCCAAAGATGGGTAGAAGGCTATATCCTCAGCTATTGCCTGCTTGGAAGAAATCAAACTCTACAGCCCATATTGGAGACGAGCATTCACTGATCTTGCAGACCAGATATAGGGCCAGCTTACTGAGACCCGCATGGTAGATTATTCCATGTGAAAGGCTGTTCAGGAGCCACAAGAACCTGCAGCCCAGTGGACTACGACCAAACCTGAACATTTCTACAACATGCACCATAAGAACTTTCAGTATGGGACTGAGATACTGAACGATTGCACCCGCTGGTGAGCCTACACTACCACCGAAACATTGGAATCATAGCCATGTGGCTTAAGATATCCTAACTATTGCTATTGGAAGCACCTTTTGTACCCTAATCCTAAAGGTGGGACCCTCAATTCACCTTGTGTCTGCCAATGAGCCCAATGGGATTGCCTCACACCATGGCTTCCAAATCCACAGGAAACTCATGGTTATATCCAGCGGTTACAATGAGACATGTGAAACTCATTGGGTGTTAGCCCTGAGGTAACAATCTGTTTCCTGGTACTCAGAATCTTCATGGGAATGGTCTGGACAGAGTATTGATTTCTTTAACTTTGTCCAGGATCCCATGTCATTACTACAGGCACTTGGATCGCCAGTTCACCTGTCACCCCTTTTATGTGTCTTTGTTCAGTTCATTTTTCAACCTATTAGCAGCCTCGTTTTGTGGTTTGGATTCCAAAATCACTTTTTGGGTCGTGGTCTGCTGAGTTATTTGTAAACATATTTTAGCACTGAAGATAAACTCTCACAGTTCATTGACTAGATTATGAATGATATAGATATGACAGTAGTACTCAGGGGGTACCCAAGGACAAAGGACTGAACTGTAATGTGGGAACAATGCAAATAGTGTTACAGCCTCGTCATATATATTTGGATTGGATTTTCTCATGATAATTGTCCAAGCACTAAAAGTCCATTTGGGGCCATAATGTCCCTTAAACACATTTGAACTTTTATTTCTCTCTATTTCTATTGTACCTTATTTTATTTACTCTACATTTCCAACATTAATTGCAGGCCTCTTCAGTTGATTGTATTTTGTAAATAACTGTGTTATATTTTGTGTGAATTCCAAATCTACTGTCACCTATTTCAGTCAGTCTTGACAACTCCTCAACTCCTCAATCAAATGTTCATAATTGAAATACCATTGAGTTGAAAGGAGGGAGCATGGACTGGCCAGCTGAGTGCACAAGTACAATGTGACACAGCTTTCGTCCACCCTCGATCATGGCAGTGCATACTCTCGTGAACTTAAAGGTGAACACTTGGGGTCCGATTCACAAAGGGACTTACGACTTGTAAACTTAGAAGTGCAGAGTCTCTGCAGTCATGGTGGAATATCCGCACTGCAGTGCTCAGTGCAGAGATAACTTTACGAGTCACAAGTCCCTTTGCGAATTGGGCATATAGTTTAAATAAAGTCTAAAAATAGAAAGCGTCTTACATTTTTTAAAATTGAGAATGAAGGATGAGCAGTTAAAAGAGTATCAAAAATAGCTCTCATTTCAAAAGCAGCAGGGGCCCTAGTACCAAAGGTGTTCAAAGATGGCAATAAGTGTGGATTGAAAGTTGGCAGCCTATATGCTGCAGAATACCTCACCATGCTGATGGTCCTGCAGGCTTTCAGATGTGTAGGCTGCTCTCTCTTGCAGTAGTAGTCATTTTTAAATCTTCAGGCAACTTGCACAAAATATATTTCCTGCAGATGTTTTAATAGTGGTCGTAGATGTCCAAGTCCTCTTTGAATAAGCTGAAAGAAGCTCCCCAAAGCTGATGCACAATGTTCTACTTTCCCTCTAGGTAACTGTGAGTATCTGAAGTGGCAGCTGCCTCTTCTGATCTTGAACTTCTTGGAGTTCCTGGTCTTTGGGCACTCTAAAGGCAAGTACTTCCTGCAAAGAAGCAGCGGCCCCAAACAGGGTAGGTCCCAACCTCTCTGTGGACGAGGTTAAAACAGTGATTCTCTCCATTTTGGAATCAAATTCCAGGATAAGAGTAATTCAGGGAAAGGTAGGACTAGTCCCTCCAGTATTCCTTTGACAGGCAGGGTTGGATTTATCTGTCAGGTGTCAAAGCCTTCCTCCCTCTTCTTACTGACTAATTATGAAGTGCCAGTAAGCCTCACGGCATGTTTTTGTAAAAGAAGGACTAGTATATAATTGTTAGGCACAGGCGTAATGAAACTTGAGGGGGGCCCCATGCAAAGTACATGGAGGGGCCCACCCATCCCACCATCTACCACTTTGGTCCCAGACCCAGTGTACTGTGCTACCTGGCTCCCCTGGAGCTCGGGCCCCTCCTGCACCATGATGGGATGCTGGTGCTAATGTTACACCACTGTTGTTAAGTTATATCAGTACAATCAGTAAAAGTTCCTTCAGTGCACATTTCTTTGTTTTCTACAGCATGAAGTTCCTGTTTTAAGAGCATGTCCAGTATTGAATCTCCCAGAACTCTCTTCACATACAAATCCTGCATAACTTGAGGCATCATTGAGAAACTCTCCTGCAATCCAGATCCACCTACCCCTACAAAGTTCAGCTGAGCCTTCTATAAAGGCATTTCAGCTTCTGCTGGGCATTTCACATGATGCTAAACAGATCAGAGAAGATAGAGTCTGGAATGAATCCGTTCTTGAATAGATGATGGCAAAGCTATTCACTTCATTTGAGGGCAGCAAGACTTTTTAGTTCATATTTGCTAAGAAGTGACGTAGTGCGGCATTAGCCTTCCTGGCTTAACGCCACACTCTGCCACTTCTGAAACGCAGGGCTGCACTACATTTACAACAATATGGTGCAGCCCTGCATTTCCCCCTGCGCTGGCGCTAAATTTAGCAGCCAAGCGCCAACGCGGACACTCTTGTGTTGTATTCCTCTTAGGGTATCCATAAACGGGCTTTCCAGTATCATGTCCTTATATAGGCACAATTCGCCCTGCCCTTATATAGGCATAAAATCCCAGCCCTTATTTAGGCATTAAACCATGCACTCCAAATACAGGCATGGTCTCTGACATCCGTCCACCCTAACGTCACAACGAGTTCATGAAGAACAGACCCTTAGGCTGCGGGAGTTTCCCTAGTCCAGGACTATTGATTTCTTCAAGGACTCATACATTATGCATGAACCATTATTTCTTAGGGGGTTCATTCATGACGTCTTTCGCTGTCCAACTCACATCAATGCTAACATTCTTAGGTGCTCTCAGGTATAAATATACCTTCCCTATCCCCTGTAAATCAGAGGAGACCTCGACTTCAGAGGAGCCCGTTTCCCGGCCTGACGCACTGAGAAGACGCTGTCATCCCTGCACGCAGAGAGCCCAGCTTCCAGCTTCCAGTGATCTGACTTCCCTTGCGGGGTGTTGGAGTTCGAGTCTGGCACAGAGATTCCTACCTCTCTCATTCTTCAGGTATGGAGTTGACTAGAACCTAGAGGGACTCTTGGCATACTAGGCATACTAGGCATACTAGACTTAACATACTCTTAGTATACCATAGTAAGGAATACTTCACCTACTTCTTCCCTCTTCCTACACCTAGGTTAGGTTAGGTACATTGGGATAGAACTAGCTTAGCAACGCATCGTATGAGTACTCGCATTTTTAGTCTGTGTTATTTATGTAAATGCATATGTACTAAAAGATAATGCTATCGCAGTATTATTTATTTCTACTGCTCACCCTGTACATTATTTATCTCGCATACTGTCTTGTGATCGTAACAGCACATTTTACTTACACCAGAAACAAGACTGTTCAATAAATCCTTTATTGAAACGCCCGTCTATTTCTTTCTGTGTAACTTGGAGAAAACTAAGCATGCACGACTGAGCTGAGTGAAATAGTTATCTATTGTTTCCACGACTCTGGGACACGTTCTGATTCTAAAGGGAAACACAGTGGTCATGTTTTGCGGCTGCCAGAAACTACTCCCCTCTTGTTGTCAAGGAGTTTCTAGTGGCCTCTGAGCTAGCTGGCACAAGTAATTAAGTTTAATATACTCGATAGGGACATACTGACCTTAGTCCTATGTCAAACCTATAGGATATATTATTCCAATGCGCAGAGCCTATTAGGGAAATAGGAGCTACACTACACTTGCACCATAGTGCAAGGGTGTCTGCGTTGAGGGAAGATTTTTGTGCAGGAAGGTCCACCTTCCTGCGCATACACAATCTTTAAAAGGCGTTTTATAACTTCTATGTGTGCTGCTTAATGCAGCACACATAGAAATTGCAAAACGTCATTTTTATTAAATGATTGTTTATGTGCAGCAAGGGACACCTTTCTGCACATAAACAATCAATTTCGTTTTGCTGTTTCCATGTGTGCTGCACAATGCAGCACACATGGAAACAGCAAAAACGAGGAGAAATTAAACATTTCTTCTCGTTTTGCCAGGTTAAGACCAGGTTTTCCCTGGTCTTAATTTTGGCTCTGCTTCCTAATTACGCCACCCTTGTAAATAGGGGGCAACGCCAAAATCAATGGGTGTTGTGGTGGAACGCCCACCACAACACCCATTGTACTCCCCTTTCACGCTAAGTATAGCGTGAAAGGGTGCCTTACTTACAAGACAGCGTTAAGCCCATTAAGTGGCTTAACGCTGCCTTGTAAATAAGGCGAAGTCCCTATTGCCACTACAACGTCCTGAAAAGTGACGTTGTGGTGGCGATAGGGGCTTGTAAATATGCCCCTTCATCTCTTCCTCTTGGGCATTGTAAGTGTTCCCTATCAAATTCCAGGTTTGTAGAAGGTGTAGGCTGTGTTGCTAAGAGGCCTGAACAGATGGGAAGTACTTTGGTCGCAAGTGTGAATGCCTAAATATTCTTTTAAGCTGGCCCAAGTACTCAACATTCCATATCTCATGAGTACCAAAACAAAAACAGTTATCTAATGCTAATTCCCCATTTCATCTTTTCAGGCCAATATGAGATTCTAATTCATTTATTTGTATCCTTCTAAAACAGGAATACTGCACCACAACTGTCAGGGGTCAAGAAAGTGCTCTAAGATGCATGACACATATTATGTAGTGCAGTGGTTCCCAAACTGTGCGCCGTGGCTCCCTGTGGAGCCGTCAAACCTAGCCAGGGGAGCCGCGCACCAAGCTCTTTAATGCATTTAATTTGAAGGGTCTTTTGGCTTCAGTTAAAATCAGACTTAAACGTATGATGTCGATGAGTTGTAAGTGACATGCCTAAAGCTGTAAACGTAGTGCTTAATTGATGGCATGTCGAGGGAGATGACCTCCATATTTCACTGGATCCCCAAGTTTCAACACTCCCAAAATAAGTGGAAGATGCCTGATTTATTTTGTTAGACTCGTTAATAGTTTTGTTTTTTGCCAAATTTATCAGGAACGTACAGTTGTCCTGTCTATTAAACACACTAAGTATTATTAAGCATTGACATTTGTACTTGAATCATAGGTACTTCCAATACACATTCCTTTCAGTACACACACATTTCCAGACAGGCTGGCTATCTCCTTGAGCACAGGGAAGTAAAACACAATATCGTTGCATAATGCCAACATTTGGACGCAAGAAAGAGGGACGTTTAAAAAAGCAATTTTAGGGAGGAGACATCAAAAATAAAGCTGTATGTGGTTTAAAAAATCGTGAGTCACACTGCTGAGACAGGAGTGTTGGCACGTATGACATGGGTAGAAATGGAAGTGCATGCAAATATTCTTCAAGCGCAGAAACACTTTGGCAATGGGGCCTACATGCATAGGGGTGCTATCTAGCACTGTAAGTGGGATAAAAAAGTTTGAGAGGGTACTCTAAAAAAGGCATGGACAGAGAAGTGTAACTAGGATTATTTTATTAGAGGCGCCGCTTTAGTAATACGAAACACCCTGCGCATATGACTATAATACCTTCATCAGCTTCATCCCAATTATTTTCAGGGAGAAAAATGCAAGTACTCCCGAGGCTGGGCTTACATCCACCCTACCCTCCAAAAAAAGTAACAGTGGGGAGCCACGGGCAATGGCCAATGAGTCAAGGGAGCCGCGGGTCGAAAACGTTTGGGAACCACTGATGTAGTGCACTGGCGTAGCTAGGGGGGGGTGGTGGGGGCGGTCCACCCTAGGCGGCACTATTTTGGGGGTGGCGGCCGCGCGGCACTGGTGGCCCGTTGTGGCGGTCTTTATAATTTATTTGGGGACACTCACTGACACTACTGTCAGTCATTACAGTAGTGTCAGTGTCCCCAAATAAATTATAAAGGCCGCCACAACGAGCCACCAGTGCCACGCGCGGCCCTGTTTGAAGTGCAAGTGCCCCTGTTTGCAACTGCTTCCTGCAGCGCACGCATCACCACCTAGCGTAGTGGTGGTGGTGTGGTGCGCGACCGGACCGAGGTCAGAGGGAAAGACTCCAATCAGCCAATGAGCTCTCTCAGCTCAGAGATCCAGCCGACGAGCCCTCCCCTTCATAGGGTGCAGGCAATCGAACGGAGGCGCGCAAGGGTCTGTATTGGATTGAGAAGGGTAGCAGAGGGATAGAAGAGGGACAGAGGTTTGCATATATAGATAGCGCTTGTTACCCCTGATGGGGTGTTGAAGCGTTATGTTACTCTGAGGTCTATCTAGGGACCGCACGAGTGTCTGGCACGGTGGTTCTTTAAATGTATTAAGGCATTACGAAATAGATCACTCTCTTCCCCAGGGCATTCATCTGTTTGCTGTCTCTGTTTGCTTTCTGTTTGCTTTCAATCCCTTTTACCTCTACGTGCATGCTTCAAATTGACCTCTGTCTCATGTTATCTTGAGGAACTGAAAACATTGCATTTTAAGCCGCTTAACCTCCTGTCCATATAAAATGAAACTCTTCGCTATTTTCAAGCATTGTAATAAAGCTATTAAGAATCACTTAACAGGTTCTCTGCCGATAGTGCCTAAGGAAGATTTCCTTTCCTTTCATTTGAGGCACATAATAGCACACACCCTTCTCGCCCATGGTACCCTGCCTCTGACGTTCAGCTCTTAAATACAATAGACAAGGTTGTGAATTAGAAAAGGATTGTTATTGAGTACGCTCTACCTATAATGTGATCTAGTTTGATTGTATATCGACAAACTTTATAATTTGAATGGAAATAGCTTCTTCTTTCCTCTACATTTATTGTCTTTCTTCCTGCTCTTGAAAATGCTGTTACATCAGTAGTTTAATGTTCCCTACCGTTTGTCATCAGTCCCCTTACTTTGTCTCACCTATTCACAGATTTCAGCCCTTATTGTATTCTGATTGAGGACCGATGTACTGTATCAGAAGGCAACTGCTCTCTGATCTTCTGAATAACTAATAAGGTATATTTAAATGAGTAAAAATGTATTGATCTATGTTTGATAAAACTATCAAGCACATTAAGGAATAATCTAGTGCATGACTAACAATTGTGGGTTTTAATGATCGTCAGCACCACTTCTATACAATAGAATGTACACAACTCATGACCTTGCATGACTACTAGATTAAGCATGCACCAAGCATTGACATGTTCTATAAGCAATAACCACTATTACTTTAGATCCGTTGTCGCCAGCACCTGACTATTTTATCCTTAACTTCACTATGTCCTGTCTGTTCTCCTTGCACTACCTTATCAGTCACAAAGCCTGCGTGCACCTCACTGGCGTAGCTAGGGGGGGTGGTCCGCCCCAGGCGGCACTATTTTGGGGGCGGCGGCCGCGCGGCACTGGTGGCCCGTTGCGGCGGTCTTTATAATTTATTTAGGGACACTCACTGACACTACTGTCAGTCATTACAGTAGTGTCAGTGTCCCCAAATAAATTATAAAGGCCGCCGCAACGGGCCACCAGTGCCGCGCGCATGGCCCCGTTTGAAGTGCAAGTGCCCCTGTGTGCAACTGCTTCCTGCAGCGCACGCATCACCACCTAGCGTAGTGGTGGTGGTGTGGTGCGCGACCGGACCGAGGTCAGAGGGGAAAGACTCCAATCAGCCAATGAGCTCTCTCAGCTCAGAGATCCAGCCGACGAGCCCTCCCCTTTGTAGGGTGCCGGCAATCGAACGGAGGCGCGCAGGGGTCTGTATTGGTACAGCAGGCTTTGAATTTCTCTGTGATTATTGCCGCCCCGACGTACCGCGTTTGTTGTGGTTGCTTGTGGGTCCGTCCCAGGGCCCAGTGGAGGACCAGAGCCAACCCGAGAGGAACTTCCACAGTGCATCACAGGTATCTCCACAGTTGTTAGTTTGGAACGTCTGAAGACAGGAAAGAAAGGAGAGGAGCAGACAGGTAAGTCCACCCGGCAAGCGTGTTGATAATTATGCAAATGGCAGTTTTGCCCCTCAATACCACACGTGATGGTTGGCGCCTGAAAGGATACAAGGATCCATTAACATGGGTCCCAGTATGCTATTTTCTAGTTTTCTTTACCATTAAGGCATTTTCGAGATTTACCATGATATGGATCGGTAATCCCACAAACATCCTTTTATTTATAAGACATGTCACTGTCATGAGTGTAAAATCTGAAAATTTTGGGGAAGCAACAGTGTGGAGATTTTAGTAGCAAAGCATTTATTGTGGCTTTGATAATGCATTGTTGGGGAAAGCTAATACTACCTGGAATCTGAAAGCACTGATAAGGCATTAGTGGAGGAAGATCATGCGTACCTCAACACTGATAAGGCCCTTCTGTGGCAAGGCCATACTGCTGAGGTCCTGTAGCAATGAGGCGGTGCTGGTAAGGCAAGTTGGCGGGGCCTGGGATTCTCAAGGAATGAGAACACATCAGTTAAGAAGCTGGCACTGCTGATAGGCCTGGATGCTTTGGTGGATGGTGATGCTGTAACCCTGCAGGGTCGTACTTTGTTGTTGCTATAGTGGCTTGCTGCTGTGGTGGGCCACCAGTGTGACTCTCAATTAATGCAGGCTGGTGCCAGGTTGGTGACAAGATAGTGAGATCTTAGAAATCTCCCTTGACTTGAATTGAACTTAGCTGTTGCACACACTCCAACTTAGATCGACACCAAGCAGTAGGCACTAGGAGTTTGGCAGAAACTCTCTGGCTGCAATGGTGTGGTTCTGACTGTTGAGACTGGTGTGACTCTGTTCTAAGGCCAGGCTATATGTGTACCACCCGCCCCCACCTCCCCTCAGTAGTTCATGCTGTTCTGAGTTCGCCATAGCATTATTGTACCTCAAGTCAGAGCACATCACGTTTGTGCACGTCCCCACTGCTTTAATGGGGGGACCATGATGTTTGGTCATTTAATGTCAGCTGTAGATGATGGATCCCCGAACAGTGTCATGTATGTGCATGTTTGCATTGTGCTGAGGGGATTACCAGGTATCAATCAGAAAAAGGGGGAGGAGGAGGATTGGGCTAGGTCCACCCTCCTGTGTGATCAGAATACATCAAAAAGAATCCGTAGGTGATGGATCAAAAGAACCTATCCAAGAAACAAGGGCGGGTTCACCAATTGGGGTGAAGGCCACCTCTACTGGTAGAAAAGAAAAATGTATTTTCTTGTGTCCCCTCACTCACCCAGGGTTGCCCCTAGGTGACATGCTTCATCATTGGGGCCATCCCAAACATCTACTGATTGGGGCGTGCTGCGACATGCGGATTTACGTAGGAGCACTTACCTTGTGAGGCTATGTGTCGTGCAGTGTAGGGGGGAGTGGTGTAAGTGATGTTTTAAAAAATTACCTAACTAGTGAGCTATTGTTTTATTCCTGCTCCTAGTTGGTAGGGATAAAAAGGGGTTAATAAAAGGGAAATGTAACTGTTATGTAATTATAATCCCTTGTATTATGTCAACATGTTTCAAGGTATCCCCTAAACCTTTTCTTCAGGACAACAAAGGGACCAGCCCTTTGTGTACCACTCCGTGCCGGACCTATAATAAAGTGAAGTGAAAAATTATTAATGCACACCTATTGTGTGAGCATTGGGAAAAATATATACATACGGTTGCTTCTGAACACGTAGTAACTGTCATTGGGAAGAAAAAGCAAAATGCAAATTAATACATACTGCCTGCCCACCGTTCTTGTGGGCAGGTAAAGGCGTTACGCTGCGCGTAAAAGAAGGTACTTCATACTATGGTGTAAGTGCCCTTGAAAGCAAACTTAGTTAGTGCTCAGATCTTGTGTGGGTAATACTACACATGATACCTTAATTGTGAGCAGGCAAGGTTGAAAAGACATAATTTAAAAACACTTGTAGTCAAGGACAAAAACAGGACACACACAACATGTAACATAAAATCAATTTCTTTTGAAACATACTTATTTTTTGGCAAAAGTGCGCCTCATGGTCTGTCTGGGTGGAGGGGCCTGTAGAAACCTTATATTATAATAATAGACAAAGGAATGAGATAATGAGGATTTGTTATAAGCCACTCATTGCTTGTGCCTTCCTATGACTGGTTTAGAAAGAGCAAATGGAATTTAGTGAAAAAGGCAAGTAAAGTTATGTAAATTCCTGTAGGGAGAAAAAAATTGATGATGTCCTGTAGGGAGAAAAAGTCTTACTGTTGCTCAGCAACCCTCCGTCAATACGACCTATTCAGTCCCAAGGCAGACCGCATCTTAGCGTGTCTTTGCCTTAGTGCCGGTATAAGTAGTCTGAAAAACAGCCGAGTCATTCCCTCGTGCTGTTAGAGACTAGAGCGTGTAAAGCGTAGTCTCGTATTGTGGTGTAAACGGTCCACCATGTTGTTGGTATTTTATGAAATGGGGGTGTGATTTTTGAAAGTCTAAATTACTAATTAGAGTGCAGGAGTACCTTATACAAAAAAAGAAGGACGCCCGGTATTTTGTCAAAATAGGTTGGGGTCAGTATCGAACCCTGGTCACAGGGACACCGTGAGTTTCTTAAATAGCGGCCATATTGGAATGGTCAAAAAAACAATAAACAGAAAAAGAAAAAGAAAAGGAAAAAGGCTAGGGATGTTTTGTCATACTGCCTTCAATTTTATCAAAAAACGAGGTAGAGGATTTCATTGCCTTTGTTCTTGATTTAGATTTTCATAAAATGCTGTTAAGAAACATGCCAGATGGGTTTTTTTTATTATTTATTTATTCTCAGATATCGGGGTTAATTTACCTAGTGAAATGGCCTGATGGTATATTCTTGTTCGAACCTCTAATTTTATGAAAAAGGGGTTGTGATTTTAGAAAGTCTAAATTAATAATTTGAGTGCAAGAGTACCTCGTACTAGAATAAGAGGACGCCCGGTATTTTGTCATACATAGATTGGGTCTGTATCGAACCCTGTTCAAAGGGACACCATGAGTTTCTTAAATGGCGGCCATATTGGAATGGTCAAAAAACAATAAACAGAAAAGGAAAAAGGGAAAAGGCTAGGGATGTTTCTTGTCATACTGCCTTCAATTTTATCAAAAAACACGGGGTAGAGGATTTCAGTGCCTTTGTTCTTGATTTTGATTTTCATAACATGCCGTTAAGAAACATGCCAGGTGGGGTTTCCAGATATCAGGGTTAATTTATCTAGTGAATTGGCCCCATGGTATATTCTCGTTCAAACCTCTAATATCTGTGCGTAATTTGAAAACCCATCTTTGCTCTTTCTCTAGTAGTATCTGTTCTAAATTTTCACAGGGTTTTATATGTTCCAACACTACCCACCGCATGTCAATTGGGGTGTGTTGTTTCTCGTTGAAGTGTGCCGTCATTCTGGTACTTGCTCTGTGGCATCGGATGTTGCTCCGATGTTCGCAGATTCTTGTGCTCACCTTCCTGGTGGTCATACCCACATAATGTAGGTCACAGTGGCACGTAATTAGATACCCAACTCCTATAGTGTTGCAAGTGGTGAATTTTCGCAAATCCCATGATTTTCCTGTATTGAAAATGACCCTTTTGGTGGTTGTTGTGAGATGGCACACACTGCAGTTACCACACGGGTGGTGGCCCGTTGGTAAAGTACTGAGTATTTGTTGGCTACTTTTGTCTTGGGGCTTCGGGCGGGTGTGTACCAGTATATCCTTCAAATTTTTACCCCTCTTATGTGAGAACATCGGTGTTGGTATGTTCAAGGTACCACTGTTTAAAATCCGCCAATGTTTCTTCACTACCTTTGCGACTTTGTCTGATGCTACACTGAAAGTTGTAATACAGATGGGTCTTTTCTCTTTCTCATTCTCCTGTCTTTCATACGTTTCTAGAAGGGCATCTCTATGATTATTTCGTGCTCTTTTCTTTGCCTTTGCAATGATTTTAGAAGGGTATTTCCGTTTTTTCAGTTTCTCTGCTAGGTCTTTTGCCTGCTTGTCATAATCCGATGTTTCCGTGCAGTTTCTCCTAAGTCTAAGAAACTGTTCACGCAGCTCTCTGATGGATGTCACATGCGGTTTTTCTGAGTCCCCAGATAGATCATGCAGTCTGTGTGTTCTCCTTTGTACTGCCGGTCACCGGTGTATTTAACTATGTAGCCTTGGACCGTGTCATGTATGTGCATGTAACTTGCATGATCGAGGTAACTATTAGCGGCGATACTACGTGTCTCTCGGACCTCTTTCAAGTGCTCGCCGTCCTTTTTCCCCAGCACCCCTCCCCCCCCCCAGGGGCGGCAACCTGAGGGATAGCCCCGGGCGCCACAAGCTCTAGCTACGCCTCTGATGTAGTGTGGAAACAAGAATCATGCTCCACAATTTCTAACTGACCCAAAAGGAGCATGCAGTGTGTCCTGTTTGTTTAATCCTGCCTTAGAATAAGCTACTCATATCTTACTAACGTCCAGTGGAAGTGTGCGGCGGATCTGTGAAACAGTCAAACCAAGGTTAACAATAGCAGGGGCTGCTTTTCAAGAGCAAGGAACTGAGATATAACAAACAATGCATGTTTGGGAGTTGCTTAGCAGGCCTCTGTTCACACTAGATGTCAATAATATAGAGGTTCAAAACGAAGAAATATAGTGAGAAATGCTCTAGGCAGATGGATGTCTTCCACCACTCTCTCTCTCCCTCTCTGCTTTTCTGTCTATTCAACTTTCTCCTTTTTGATCTTGTCTTGGTATTTCTGCATCTCTTTCGTTTTATCTGCTACATTCTTCCCATCTTATCATCAGCTTTCTCCTGAATATATTGCATCACACAATAGAGAGTTGTGTTTAGAAATTAAGGGAGTTACCTAAAGACACAAAAAGAAACCCACCATGACCTATGCATTTAGGAGTATGCCAAAATCCTGTGATGTGAGAGAGGAAGCTGCATAACTACATTTCTTTCAAATTCAAAGCATTTCTTTCCCAACAGATCAAACGCAACCACTGTGTGGATAAAAATCTTCAGTGTGGATGTGATTTTGATGAGTCTTAGTTCTCTGGACCATTGAAAGGGAGTTAAGTCCACCCTGAAAAGTAATACCTCTCAATGTGTGCAATATGTTCCAGGAGCTGACAATGCAATTTGTTTCTCTAGTGGGCGGCATAATTGTAAAAGAGTGGTTTTACACATCAATGAAAATGTATGTTTTGCACTGAATGCACTGAAAAAGCGACAATTGATTCATACATTTATTTTAAAGTATTCACTGCAACTGTATCCATTTTAAAAATGTCAAATCCTTATATCTAGATAGAGCTTGATTGCAGTTTTAAGGCTCTTGAAGAGATGTTAGTTGAATGCAGATGCTGTACAACATGCCTTAATAGACGAAGGCTTTTTTTTGCAGGGTTCCTTGTCATGTTCCCTTAATACAAACTGCCTGAGTTACTTTCCCTGCTTTTGTCCCTTGTCTTTACCCTGGCACCTTCCATCGTATCCCTGTCCTTGGCTCTCTTCATGACCCTGTCCTTGTTTTCCATATTCTTGACTCTTTCCCTTGTCCTCTGCTTGGCCCTTTCCTTGTTTTTCTCCGTGGCCTTGCCACTGGTCTTGTGCTTTGCCGCCTCCTACTTGTTTTTCTTCAGCTTTTCCCTGACCATATCCCTGGCCATATCCCTGGTCTTTTCCCTGGTCTTTTCCCTGGTCTTTTCCCTGATCTTTTCCCTGGCCTTTTCCTTGGTCTTCTCCTTGGTCCTTCCCCTGGTCTTTTACAAAATCTTTTCCGTGACCATATCCCTGGTCTTTTGGCTGGTCCTGTGCTTCACCTTTTCCCTGTGCTACTCCGAAGCATGTCCCTTGAGCTCCTTGTTTCCCATACTCCTGGCCATGGCCTTGTCCTGCTTCTTGGTCTTTTCCCTTGCCAGGACTGATTCCTTGTCCTTGCTGCTGGCCATAGCCTTTGTCTTGTCCTTTGTCCTGTCCTTGGTCTTGCTTTTGTCCGTATTGGTCTTTTTGAACTCCGCATGTTCCTTCACTTTCCTTTCCCTAGTGAGAAAAGAAAGAGAACAAGATGGAGAGATGGTTAGTTTTTGGTTCACTAAAATAAATCAAAATGTGGTTCGTGTAAGCACAGTTATTTAACAAACAGAATAATCTACATTACACATGCACAATACACACAATCAACACACTTATCAGGTGATCAGTGAAGCAATGACATGCACAATACTGAACCTATGAAGAACAAGGATATGTGTCTCATTTGAACCACCCCAATTTCTGTACATTTCAGCAGATCCAGTGAAAGGATTCTCAGAGCCCTAGTCAAAATGATATTTTCCTATTTTTGGGCTCCCTTTCTTGTAGCAAAAAGGCAATTTGTGACACCTCTTTGTATAAACTGGTGCTCTCATGTGGTATCTTGTAGTGGCACAGTAAGGCAGCTGCCCCCATTTCCCTTAATGCAGCACTGGCCCTGGATTTGGGAAGGGCACAGCATGCAAGAAAATACCATTTTCACAGATCTACATTCAGCGTATGATATCACTTAAATTACATGAAAAATTTAGCCTTTTTGTTTTCATGTTTTTTATAAATTTCATATTCCCATAAACAGGTTATATCGTTTTTAGTAGAGCAACTATTTTCCAAGTTTTGTAACACCAAACATGTTGCCATTGATGACACAATTGATGCCATCGTCAATGAGTTCAGAAGTCACATATGACAACTTAGATCTCAGCAGAGGCATCTATGAATGCTGTGTCCTCAACTCTGCTCCTGTTTTGCTCACAAGGGTGCAGAAGGGGCAAGTCATATCTAGCACCACTTATTGATTAATAGAAAGGAGCTGTAACTGGTAGCCTCTTCTCTCTGCTATTTATTAATTTTAATTTATCTAGAAACTAAGCATAATAGAGTTTCCTGTATATGTATCTCTATTGGAAGAATATTATGAATTTTACCTAAAACTGCTAAAGGCGCAAAGTGGGAGAGTTGTTAAAAAAAAATGGAAGTTTACTCCGTTGAGGATCTTATTATTAACATTGGTGGAATTGTGATTTTTTGAAAGTTCACTAAGATTTTTAGGAATACACATACAACTTCGTGACAGGCTGAGATTCATTTAAATAATGATAGAAGATATTTCTGATTTCTTGTTTATGAACATGAGAAAGCAGTTCTCTATCTATTTCATATGTACAGTTGCAAACATTTTTTTTGTCTTTTGGAAAAATATTTTTCGCTTGTGAGAATCCCTTTCAGCTACACCATGCCATTTTTAGAAGTACTACCCTCTTCCTATTCCCAGTGGCAGTTTCTCTGCTATGACGGAGGAGCTTGCCCCCCCACCAGCCTCAAAACCTGAAAAATAAAACAGGTTTATTATCGTTTTACTTTTCTAAGGGTGGGTGAGTCTTGGGGGTGGGGCCATCGCAAGGGCAGTAACGAGAGTGGTGGGCACTGTGATCAGTGTGCATGACAGTTTGGCTGGTCATCCTGACGTTGCTTTCAAGCATGAGAGCAGCATCAGTATTGGCCACAAGGGATTATGGGAGACTGTGCTGCAGCAAGGACACAGAGCAGAAGAGCTTGGGCAGCAGGTAAGTAAGTTCTCTTTTCCCTATTTTTTAAAATGATTTCTTTTGTTGTCCATTTCCCTTACCTCCCCTCCACCTCCCCGTTGTCCATCATCCCCCCACACCTGTCCACCACTCCACCCGCACATCAGCCGCTACTGCCTACTCCCATCCTGGATGGATTTACTACTGCTCTTGTGAATCACTGACCTTTGTGAATTGCCACAATGAAGTACATTTGTGAATGCTCCCAGTCTTTGAAGGCTTTCCCACTCTGTATTTCCACATCTCATTCTTAGGAGAAGATATACTCACTTGGAAAAGTATGTGTGCATACATATTTTATGCCTATCAAACCAGTCAGTGAATTACAAACATGGCTTTACACATAAAATTGCTGCTTTCATGTTGAAAGTGCACTTACATATTCAAATAGCTTGCAACAGATGGGGTCTGATGTAGAATCTCAGTGGTGAGCCTACTTGTGCACCCAACAGTTTCACCGTTTTCACTTATGGTCACTGATAGGTAGAACTGTGTGTGCTCTATAAAACCCTTTTCCTTCCATTTTGTATGTATGGTACTCTAGGCTCCCATAAAATAATTATTCTGGGAGGAGGGTGGAGGTAGACAGATTCCTCAGCTGAGTAAGGCCAGGAAGGATCTCAAGACTTGGATGTTCAAAAAATAGGAGAACAGGCAGCTCATTCTCCCACCGCCTCAAGACCCTCACGGGTGATGCAGCCGCGCTCTACAAATCCAATTGATTGATTGATTGATATGGTAAAATAGTTTAAAGTATAATTGTACAGGAAACTATTGATTTGATATTTTTAAATGGTAGGTACCAGGTTTGATACTCGGCTTGGTAACCGTACTTTATCAGAAATCTCTGAGCCATCTGATGAAGTGTGGTTACCGTGCTGCTTATCAAATCTGCTAATGAGATCCTTGAAATATTTTCTATTGCCCTAAACCCAGAGTTCTTGCCTTGAAAGGTGGTGTAAAATTTCACAAGTCACATGGCGTGCTGGCTTGAGTTTTTAATAAAAATCTAATATAATATTTACATTTGAGAAAATGTGTTTGTTTAATTTAAACTCCAGATCTTTGTTTATTGCCTTAACAGTCAAAGATAGGTTCACTGTCATTCTAACTCTAAAGATTCATAAGGAAATACTGTAGACAATTTAGAGCTCTTTTAAAAACCCTGCGAGGTCCCATTCAAGCATTAGAAATTAAGGAGAAGAAATAATGCTATAAAAGGAAAATAAGAGAAATACAAATAAACGCTCAAGAAACCACCTAAATGCATCTATATTACCCACAGTGGAAAGCTATGTTGGTCAATAGTTGGACATTGCATGGGAACCTACAAAAATGCAACTGATTAATATATACCTTATGAGAAGTGGAAAACATATATTAACAGTCTGTATGCTAGTAATCCATCTGACGTATATTTTTTTCCTAAAAAAAAAGAATCTTATTGATTAGAAATTCTTGAGCTTCTACAGTGGCAGGCCCTAATGGTATTCCATTTGGTCTTAAAATCAGATGCTGATCATTGGAGTTTTCTCCTAAATGTATTCTTAAAAGCCTTATGGAAACAGCCATGTTCCTCACACATGCAGAGGAGCATTAATACATCCACTATACAGAGTAGGGCGATCTGATCATTGCCCTCCTCAATGTGGAGGGGAAGCTTTTTGGTAAATATCTAATGAACAATCTGCATGCCTCGGCTGAATATTAGAACTTAGGGGGTCATTACGGTGGTGATCGGACTTTCGTCCGACTGCCATCATTGCGGTAGTGGGACCGGCCACCTACGAGGCGGTCTACCCACCTACAGCATTACGATGCGACCGCCACCACGGCGGTCGCAGGCCCTATCCCTAACATTGCAGCGGGGATGCAGTCACCAGCCCCCGCCGCAATGCCCAGAAAAAAGGCACTTGCATATCCCTGCAATACGTGGCAGGCACCATGCCGTGCCTGCCACATGGTGCAGGGATACGTAGTGGGGCACCATAGGTGCCCCCCAGTGCCCTTGCCCCAGGCCCAGGGATGAAGGGGGGCCCCCAAATCCGTTTCCGCCATTCGTTTTGCTGCGGATTGTCTGCCGCAAAACGAATGGAGGAAAGGGATATCATAATCCCTACGGCGGTTCCTGCAAGGCACTGCCACAATGTTGGGCAATGTTTTGGTTCCGACAGGCGGTCGGAAAAGGACCGCCTGTCGGAACCGTGGCGGGCGATCTTTACGACCGCCACGCTTAACCAACGATTCCCCCGCCATCATAATTTGGTGGGGGGAAAACAGCAGCACTAGGGCGGAGGGCCCGCCACTGGTGGCGGGCCTTCCGCCATCGTAATCAGGCCCTTACTCCCTCTCCATAAATCTGGATTCAGCCCTGGCTGCTGTACAATGGACAATATTGTTGCAATTACTTGATTGGACAATAGGAAATAAAAAAAAAGTCATGTTGTATTTATGCTACAAAGATTATACAGCAGTGTTAACCACAGGGATTTATAGGATCAATTAGTAAAATGGGCAATTGATCACTGACTATTACACTTTTTGATATCCCTACACGAGGTAACCTGGCTTAAAATGCAGCTCATCCAGAGGTCATTCTCTTTGAAAATGATAACCTACAATTAGTTAGATCATGATGCATTTTAGCTGCCCCTCCCTACTTTTTTCCTTATGTATATCAGCTATAGATCAATATCTTGATAATACAGATTGTCTTTCTCCGTAACTCGGACATATGTCTATCACCTGTTTGACATACACAGATGATATTGTCAGATTTTCTTTAACTCCTGTAGGGCTCCAATCTAAGCTAATATATCTACAAAATGACAGCCAAGATGATGATCTAAAAGTGAATGTGGGAAAGACCACATTCATGCAGGGGCTATTCTAAATTTTGTCTGTGAATGTAACCCTTTAAAACAACAGATATTATTGGAACTGACATAACCTATCAGTTCTAAAACCAGATTAAGCATTGTGGCTGTGGACAAGATCATTGCAGACAATAACCTTCCTCAACTAACAGATCTAACAAAGGTTCCACGGTCAGAGCGCAAGGCCTTCATTGCAAACCCTCACAAGTAGTAGCAGACAGGAGGCCTCAACATTTTACAATCATATATAAATGTAGATTATTATATGAATACTTATTTGAATTTTAAACAAGACTATTTCTTGTCTTTGTTGGCCAGCCCGCAAAAGAAAATGCTCAAGATTTTGTTTATTATATATAGCGATATGGCAGTTGAAGGGTACATGGAACCGGCAGTGTTCAAAAGACAGTCAATTTATTGGGAAATTGTCCAAATGTTTGGGCTTTACTTATTTCACCAACAATTAAAAGCATGACATCATAGCATACTCTTTAGCTGGAATCATGTGCTTACTACTTATTTGTATCTTTCAAACTTAATTGACTGGATTACTGATGATTATTTATTTATTATATCTTTTATTGTTGTTAAGCTCATCTTGAATTTTATCTCTATGTTTTTATTAAGTAAATGAAATATTATTTTTTTCTACACAATACATTTGAATTAATGTATTCACAAGCTCAGCAAGGCAAATCAATTTGGCTTTCCATGACATTGTGGATAGCTCTGTGGGAGTTTTCAAGGACACTGGATGCTTGGACTTCAACTGGTTTATACGTCAGCTACCCAAGGCCAAGTCGCACCAATCTCTAATGGATGCTTAAAGATAGATATTTTGTGTCAGGGCCACAGAGTGTTAGCAGAATTAACAAATTCACAATTGTAAAAGAGGGGAAACTCCACTGGCGTTTGTGTTAGATTACCGCCATTCTAACCTGAATAGATGAATTTTGTATTCATGGTATGGGCTTTTGCTCCATATGAACAATAAAATTAGTAACTGGCAAATTGAATAAACATTAATTGACATTTACTTTTAATACCTAGCACACAAGTTATGTAGAAAGATTTGATGGATTTGGCTCTGATAGACTTGACAGTATCTAGCATCACATGTATTCTACTTGATTATATTTACTAGCAAGCACTGTGGCAAACAGTTTGGCAAACACTTTACAGAAGCTTTTTCTTAGGACTCCAACACTAACAGATGCTAAGGGATTAATGGATATATCTAGTAATGCAATTGTAAAGTATGATTTGATAATTCTGCCAAGACTGGTTAACAAGGAATTTAATTGAGGGTGGCATATTATGGAATGAATTAACTATTTAGCAGTGAAGAAAGCACTAACCAAAATTATCATCTCTATTGATATATGAGGTCTGAATCTGCAAGAATGGTGTGACCCAAGGGGTATGTCAGCAATGCAAAATGAATAATGACACAAATAAAAAACGAACGCCTAGTAGTTGAAAGGTTCTCAGAAGTCCCTCCAAAATCTGCGTCGATATCTTTTCAACTAAATGAATACAATTTTGGGGGGAATTATAAAAATATGCTGTGGTCACTGATCAGTGGAGAAAAAGTTGAGTCTTTCTTCTGGGTGAGATGATCTTCTGGAGTCCCATATATGGTGACCACCCTCCTCAAATACTGACGCCTGTTCTCAAACTATATTTTGTAGTATGTTTGATAGTTCTACAGTGGTACTACTCACACACTACAAAATGCTATCAAATTGTCTACAGGTGAAGACCTGCACCTCTGCCTCTCTGATCTTTTCTATGCGGAGGTCCCTGCCAATGTGGCAGAAATCTCTGAACATGGGAAGTGGTTAGAAAATGGGGAATATCTGCTCCTCAACAGGAGGCAACTAGGGAAATGTAAAGAGTGATTGAGGCAGATACATGCTAATACAAACAAAAACACATAAAACAGTAAGCCCATTACCATTCACAAACTTCACTTGTAAACTTACTAAACCGCTAAAGGCCAGAAAGCAGGTTGGTTTAAATATATTCCAGCCCAACCTTGGAGTAAGTCTAGTATCGCAAATCACCAATCACTGGTGCTGTAACACACTCCATGGAAACCAAGGGAGGCAGTGATTTAAAAATAACGACCCATGGGAAATAAAGTTAAACTAATGAAATAATTTAAATTTTATAATTAAATAAATAATTTAGTGCAAAAAATTTGCAAAATTGATAATTTAATGTTTGATTATTTATTAATTACCTTATTTAAAACAATTGTATTCAATATCTTAAATAATAAATTAAAATTAAAATGCTGGTTAGGATAGGAGTTTTTATTTTGGTGGAAACAATTATTTACAGAATCAATATATATTGATATATTTAAATTATTTGATCAAATGCATTTGAGTGAGCTAATGTGCTGTAACATTATATTTTATTTAGTTATAAATTATTGTTTTCAATTATATTACGTTTGTAGTTTGCCTTAAAAGCTTTTTAAATCATTTTTAATCAATAACCTTCAATACTTCTCCCCTTCC
This sequence comes from Calotriton arnoldi, assembly GCA_963921515.1. Lineage (NCBI taxonomy): Eukaryota > Metazoa > Chordata > Amphibia > Caudata > Salamandridae > Calotriton > Calotriton arnoldi. Next base: position 298,822 of record CAWUFW010014715.1, read on the forward strand.
TTTCTTCAGGGAGATCTCTGTCCGAGCGGCAGAGAGTTTAAACTATATATGGAAAGTTATTAGTAGGCACTGTACACTTGCAAATTCAGTTTTTGATGTCTCCACTCTGATTTCAGGGGTGGAGACATTCAAATTTACATTTAGGTGTAAGTCTGCATCGAAAGTGATGTCAAAATCTACTCTCCTTTTGCATTATATTATACATTGTGTGAGGAAGGGAAATGGCACCATTTGAATCTTTTTAAATTTTCATTAAATTAATTCTGCCACCAAATTTGCACCATCTTAGAAAGTATACTATACAATGGCTTACCTGCTTTTGCTTTTGTGCTGTAAATTAAAAAGACAATGTCAGAGTGAATTAATATTTGAATTGATGTTGTTTTTTTTTTTACAAAAATCACATTTTTGCAACATGTATACAAAATTATGGTTTTCTTCTGCTAATGGACAGTGGTACAACTGCTGGGTGAAGATACAGAATTGTTTCTATGGAGCTATTTATTTTAATTAAAGAAGAAAGGGATTTTTTTTAATCAAGGACAGGAAATATACTTTAGGAGTAGGGATTCATCAACACGTGGAGAATGAATATACATAAAGTTTGTCAAATCGGTTTCTTTACACCAGTGAAATGTTTTCCATATAAATACATCCTTTGACTTACACCACCTTGAAACATGGGGGTTGTGGATTCTCTGTATGTTTACACACTTCCTTATTCATATAGACATGTGGATAGTTGGGTATAGTTAATGCAAATGTTTGTGGATACCATCAAAGCTATGACTCTGCGAATGTTGACCTTCATTTTTATCCACATCTTGCCTGAATTTCCTCTAGGGAAAGACACACACCTCCTCCCCTAGACATCAATGACTGCAGAAACATTTTCAGAAGTGGCAGAACATCCTCATTAATAAGTGACATCTCCACATGCAAAACTGTGGCAATCTAGGCATTGTGAATCAGGATTGCATTTTCCCTACATTTTCTACATTTCCATGAATAAATGTGACCTTCTAGTGAACTAGTTTTTGTAATCAGGTCATTTACATGTCTATTTTCCCCAGTGAGACCGTTTTTGATACATTTTGTTCATTTTTTAACTATTTAGAAATAAATCAAGACAACACGAAGACCGAGGGAGTAGGTGGGAAAAGGTGGACAAGTAGCAGGCACACAAAAAAGAAGGTGATAAGCATGGAACATCCCCCACCACGTAATGAAACCTCTAATGTTTGTCACTTTGAATAGATATTTCACCTCTCCCTGTTCTTCAAAAGAACACTTAGCAGTTGGGATCAGGGTTTGAAGCATTTCAATAGTTAAACTAATAGTTGTAAGAACATTTCAACAAATGTGCATCACATTTTATGATCTGACTGTAAAACTGCAACTGTGTAAGAATAAAATTAAAGTTGAGTTAACTCGTGAGAACAGCAGAAAATCAGGCTACTGCACTGAAGTGCACATAGGCTGATGGCTCACCAGTGTAAATGAACATTCATGTTGATACTGCGTAAGCACACTTCCACCTAACCCTGCAGTACTACCCTGTTTCTATGAGTGTATTCCAGATTGATTAAATATATTTAAAATATTGCTGGATTCTGATAATATGATGCTTATTAAACTAGCTTGTGATTATTTTTTAACATTTTGTTATATTTTTTGCTGTATCTATTTTGTATTGTTTTATTATGTTGTGTAAATAATTAGAACTAATGTGGTTTATTTATTTAAGTTGACAATAAGCTATTTAAGTCCTCAAAGAGTGTAGAGTGTGAGATTGTGAGAAAAAACTGAAATTAAGAGCAACAATCACTTGCCTTGGTCCATGGCTTGGGAGCTTGTTTTCCTGTGTCCCCAAAGAAGAAACAAAGGTCTGTGAAGGAACAAATGTTCATTAAGGAAACTAAAATAAGGAACAGGAAACTTGATCTTTGCACTGTGACAATCTATTAATTAGAAAATACATAATGTGCATTGCCTAATTGTATTTATTGACATTTGTATGAACGTGCAGAGGAAATTCAGTTTAGTGGCTGAATTATCAGCTCAAAAATCAGAAAACCAGAATTCATTTTCCAGAAAAGCATCTGAATCAAATTCTGTGAACCTGTCACTGTATTTCACATCTTGTCTTGCTTTATTTGGGTACACGCACCTAACTACTTTTACTAGACTCCATACAACAGGTGTGCATCTGTGATATTAGTAGGAGGCCTCTCTGAGACCATCTGCCCTCTACATGGGGTAAAAGGTAAGAAGATAATGTCCTTCATGATACAAAGGATATAAGCTCTCCTGAGTATGGAGAAGTTGGCAAATGAGGTGGAGATCAAGGAAAGACAATTTTGGAAATTATGGGATTGAGACTTTATTTTTGGCAAAGGGCTGCAGAGGTGGAGCATGTCAGAGGAGATTACAAGCCCTAGCTTGATAGATGACAAGATGCAACAAGACACGTTGCACCAGAAGGGAAGGGGAAGTGTGGACTGGGCATCCAGATTCTATTGATGAGATGAAAATATTAAAGGAAGGACAATATTGTTATGTTTAACTACTGTGGCAGCAAGGTGACCGCATCTGTTTTCAAATCTATTGAAAAATGGCAATAAAATAATTACAATCTGAAGAGGACCTGAAAGGGTTAAGCACAGCAGAGTGTTGTGTCAGCAGTTGCATTCTCCTTTTCCTTCCGTCCCTACGAAATTAATTTTAATAAAACAAATACTATTGACTAGTTTCTCTAGGGACATACATTTTCTTTAAGTTTACACACAAAGCTATAGCTTAATAAAATCAACTCAAAAATTCAATTTCTACAGATAAACATATCCAAAACATGTTGACAAGTACTAGCGACATTTAAACTAGGTATATACGTATATAAATGCAATTGCATCAAGACATTGAAACGATCAGCGTGCTTCAAACATGCACCTACATCACAGAGTTTCCTTTTCCCAAAGCTCATCTCTTACCTGAATGGACGGTCAGTCAGGAATCTGAAAACGTTGTCGAGAGTTTGGTATTTATATGCAGTGCTGGCAGCGTGCTTCACGCCCATTGGGCAAGACCCTACCCTATCGATGGTGTGTTACAGGACGATCAGTTTGAATCACATGGTAATTTAATGCAAGCAGGCGGTGGCACAGCCCATCAGTATGAGCTAGATATTAATGCTTAAAATAGTCCAACAGAGAATACTTGCGATTATTTTAATTACGATAATTATATTAATTTTTCTTGATCTGTGCCTGAGCCATGCATAGACAGCACGTCCCAAATAGAGGATCTCACTGCCGCAGATGCAATAAACCAGACGAAGACATCATCAGCTGCAGACTTTCAAGGTCATGACCCTACGTCGTCTGTGTCAGTGCTCCTTTCATGAAAGATGATGTGTGGATTATCAATGCACTCCACAGTATTAGTAAGTCAGCTAATTAATGCCACTCCCTCAGTAGTATTTATTTTAAATAAACAGTGCATTATTAATTGAGCAGAATACATGTCTAATCCCCTTCTCATTGCTACTTTCTGCATGTTGTCATCTACACATTCCAATTCATTGACTCAAAATACTGATTGGGTACAAATACAAGACCCTTTATAGACAATAACATATATATAGAATTATAGATAGGTAACAGTGAATTAGAGGGATATTTTTCACTGAAGGGTTCTGAGTGACATTAAATAGACAACAAGAGCGAAGCGCGAGTTGTCTATGATGTCACTGTAGTGTGGTGTGCCATAACAAATCCAATCCAGACACCATGATGAGTAGAAAGTGTCTATTAACAAGCTTCAAAGATAAAACCCACAAGGGAGAACACCAACTTCGAGTTGTATATAGTGGATCCTCCAGAGCGTGAATGAGCCCCAGCGTTCCACTCAAGAGGGATGTCAATCAATATTCTTACAACAAAATATATGTTCCCATAGGCACTACATCTCCCTTTCCACAAACAACAAAACAAATAGGAACAAGGAATATAGAAATACAATGTCCTCAAGTGAGGTAACATATAGAATTATGGGGCCGGATTCACAAACTACACTATGTAGAATTATAGGGCCGGATTCACAAACTGCACTATGTGGTAAGTTTTGCAGTAGTACAAAACTTTCTACAAACTGTTATTCACTGCAATTTTGTAGTAACTTACACTTTTGAGAAAGTTTATTAGTTTTTGCAAAATGCACTTTTAGTAGTAAGTCCCTACGTCCATTATTTTTTATAGGAAGGTGTTGCTACACCCGTGGTTGGCCATGTGTAGTGCTGGACTTACTACAAAAGTGTAACTAATTACAAAAAGTGCAATTTGTGAATACTTAAAAGTAGCAAACTTAGTCAAAAGTGTACATGTTGCAAAATAGTTTCCGCCCGTTTAATACTCCCGATTTTTTGTTTTTTTGGTAAGTTTTGGACTTTTTACTGAGGGTGAGTCTCACTACATATCTCACACATGGTAATCACATTACAAATGAACTGCACATGTTCACTGCCAGTGTCCGCCTTTTATGATAAGACTGCTGCGATGCAGCTTGGGTAAGGGGCGCTTTGTTAATTACATGTTAACACATGTGCACACACGTGTGCGCACATGTGCTGGCTGCTCGTGTGAGACTACGTTGTATGCAGCCCGTTAACTGCACACAGGTAGCCTGGTGCAGGGGGACTCTGCAGGAACAGATATTGACCTGAAATAGGCCTTATAATATTAGTGGGCACGTATAAGTAAAGTTAGTATGTTGTTTACAGTGACATATTATGTACATAGGGGAAAATCTTCCTTAGAGTGCAGTTTCTTCTCCATTATGCCTCCAAAGTACTGTGGGTAATGGCACTGGGGTGGAAAAGTTACACCCAGTTCATATTTGCAGGTCCCAAGAACATTCATGTACATTTTATAAGTCATCCAGAATTGTCATATTTCTCTGTCTCAGCTCAGAATCAGAGCCCAGGCCTTTTCTCAGCCTACTAGACCATGTTAATGACAGTTTTCTCCAGCAGCAGGAATAAAGGCCTCCCCCAAAACAAAAAAAGTATCTAACAGTGTTTCCCTCAGCTCCTGGGCAGGAAGGGGTTGGGAAGAAAATCTGCATCTGGTAATTACCTGTCAAACTGTACCAGGCTGGGGACAGCCCAGGCCCACCGAACAAAGAAGAGACATTGGCGTAACAATAGCAGCCGCACCCCTTGCGGTGCGGTGAGCCCCCGAGCTCCAGGAGGCCCTCTCCTGCACTGTGCACTGGTCTGGAATGTGGGGGGCCCCCTTAAGTTTCTTTATGTCACTGAGGAGGAAGCCCAGACACCTGGAGCCAACACAGGAGGGGGTCCTTTTTGATGTTTCGGTGGGAAAGGCCCTGGCAGTGAATTTAGCATGGGGTGGAGCTGAGACCCTAAGAGCAGAAGTGACCAGCGACTGGATGACACCATCTTGAACTGTCCCAGCATGCTGTGCAGGATGGTTGGGACAGGGATGGAGAGGTGATGTGGCACCCTAGGATTGGCCATCAGTGCCGGGCTCCTAGAGCCCTCCATTCCCCTTTTAAAAACTCTTGCACAAGGGAGAGAGAGGGCTTTGGTGGGTTTTGTGCTTTTCCCTGCTGAACCCTGTAACTGTGACAATCATGGACAACTGGAAGGAGGAAGCCCTTGATGCCCAAAAGGCCAAGGACTCTGCCCCAGTTGATCCCAGGACAAATGGGTCTCTCCAAGGGCCAGTTATTCTGCCCCCCTTACATTCCCTGAGGACCAGTTGTGTGGAAATCTGGACTTCTGCGCTCAGAGACAGAGACCAGGAGGAAATCTGGGGCAGGTGGACATTCAAACCAGCTCCTTGTAGAATAGATTGTAAGAGTGAAGTGGTGAATGGATAAGGCTCATAAATATATATATTTTTTTCAACCCAGGGGAGAACTCTTTTACTTTGGTTCTTACGGAAGCCATGCATGGACCCTGGAACTGCGACAGCCATGGACAACTAGAAGGAGGAAGCCCCTGATGCCCAAAAGGACCAAGGACTCTGTCCCAGTTGACCCCAGGACAAGTGGGTCGCTCAATGGGCCACTGAGGCTGTCCCTCTAACATTCCCCGAGGATCAGTTGGGGGAAGATCTTGACTTTTGAGCCCAGAGACAAAGACAGGAGGGAAGCTGGTACAGAAAGCCAGTGGAACCAGCTCTTTGTAGATTAAACCACTTGTTAATTAAGATTTTTAGGGTTTATGTGGTTGCGTTCATGGTGTTTTCAGAATATATTGCCCTGCTATTGTGGATAAAGTAGATGAATAGATTGTAAGAGTGAAGTGGTGAATGGATAAGGCTCATAAAATAATACATTTTCTTCAACCCAGGGGAAAAACTCTTTTACTTTGGTTCCTACAGAAGCCATGCATGGACCCTGGAACTGTGACAGCCATGGACAACTGGAAGGAGGAAGCCCCTGTTGCCCAAAAGGCCCAGGACTCTACCCCAGTTGGCCCCAGGACAAGTGGGTCACTCAATGGGCCAGTGAGGCTGCCCCCCTTACATTCCCCGAGGATCAGTTGGGGAAAGATCTGGACTTTTGCACCCAGAGACAAAGACTAGGAGAAAAGCCAGCGCGGGAAGCCAGTGGAACCAGCTCCTTGTAGATTAAACTAATTCTTAATTAAGATTTTTAGGCTTTATGTGGTTGCGATCACAGTGTTTTCAGAATCTATTACTGTGCTAGTGTGGATAAATTAGATGAATAGATTTCAAGAGTGAAGTGGTGAATGGATAAGGCTCATAATTAAGTATATTTTCTTCAACACAGGGGAAAAATCTTTTACTTTGGTTCCTATTGAAGCCATGCATAATAATGCAATAATGGAGGAAAAACAGGTTATAATAGAGAACATCGGTATAAAATGTAATCTTTATAACTCACTGGCAATTTGACTGATCTTTTACTATTTTGCCTTTCTCCATATTGATAAGAATCATGGTTTTCTGTACCTAGATTTTGATGAATATTGCCATAATTTGAAACTGTTTTAGCAAGCAAATTCAGACCGGGACAGTCACTGGTAACTCTATCTTCACTGTATTGCCCGCTCTCATCCTTGTTTGCAGCTCTTGTAGACACGGCCCACTCTGTCCTCTCACACAATCATAACTACTGTACTCTTTTCAAAATAAAACTCTAACTGTATTTTCTCATATATTAAGGATCTTCTCCTGACTCGGTTTAAGCACCACCACAGAGCTTTTACTACACCATTCTCTGTCCTTGAGAAGTGCAGCATTCAGTGAATACTTTTTCTCTTGCATGTAAAGACATATTGCCCTTTCTGAACCATTCCTGGTTCCCTAATGATAACCCAATCTTGAACCATTCCTGGTTTCTTAATGATAGCCTAATCTTCTATAGTTAATTTGGTTTCTTGTTCTATTCAGCACATTGGAATAGGATCTGTTTTGACTTTATTTTAGAGATATTCCATCTTGCACAATATTGAAATTTGGATTGTTGTTTGAACTATTTATATTCAATGACAAGGAAGGAGTCAATAATGTTTGACCTTTCCTACCTCTCAGCAAATGAAAAAGGGACAACACAGTCACAGGGTGTGGAGTATTATGATACCTCCATTTCTTTTCATGCAAATACCTAGTTAAATCCATCTTGCATGCTAAAGTAGTTTGTATCTCTTCATTAAGAAAGTTGTTAGTGCTCTTTACATGACCATTGGCTGAGGGGCAATATAAAGGTACTTTCTCTGTTTTATACAGCTCAACCTTACAAATTCCACCATTTCCAGAGACAAATTGTGTACCATTGTCTGACAGAAGTGCTTTGGGGATACCCTCAATACAAAAAACATGCTTGATGATTTAAATAATCACATCAGTGGTAGGTTGGATCAGAAATGAATAGTGCACCCATTTGGTTAGGTGGAAGAATATTATATGGTCCTGCAAAATCTATCAAAACCTTCTACCAAGGTTTTCCTGGAGTACTCATTTTCCCTAGGGGTTTCTTAGATACTTGCAATGCTTATCCAAAAGCACTCATTCTTTACAATGATCCACATATCAAAAGCTGAATTCGTGGATGGCCACTAATAATGTTGTTTCAGCAACTGCTTAGTGGCTTTTGCTCCAGGATGTTGTCAGTGCACACAGCTGATTGATCTCTCTCTGAGAGCACAAGGATGTATAAACAAATCATATTACATTAGCATGTCCCCCACTAAACTCAGTATAGTTGAAAATTGTGCAAAATGTGGCATCTTAACCTCTAAATTCCATGTCCATCCATTAACAAGTATTCTTTTACCATTCCAATTTCTCATCTGATTTGCATACATCAATCCATTCTTTTTCAGTCTCTGTCCCTCCACAATTGCTAACAGTATCTACTGCTGCTATGAGACCTTTTTGTTCATTCGTCACAATACATTCATAATCATACTTGAGTGGCATTCTGAACAAACAATGTGCCCTTCTATTTTTAGTTTCTGAAATGTTTCTAATTTGAAAACTAAATTCTCGCAATCTCAAAACCAGTCACAATAATCTGGATGATGCCCTTCTTGCTCTGCAGCCATCCATCTTGTATATTAAAAGTTCATGATTTGTTGCCCCAGATATATTTTCAATCACTCAATAGCTCACACATAAGCAAGAGCTTCTCTTTCTATTGTACCATAGTAAAGCTCTGGCCCCTTCTTCTTTAGATATATAAGTAGCACAGCGTGTGCTTTGTTATTAACGATTTGACACAAAACTGCCCTAAACCAACTTAGCTAGCATCAACTGTGACTATACATTTACATGTATTGTCAACAAGTTTAACTGCTGGTACATTTACAATTAACCGTTTAACTTCTTTGAATGCATGTTCTTGCTCATGCCACCAAACAAAATGCTTAACGTTTTTATGTAATCATCTCAAGGGCTCAACATGAAGAGCATATTCCTGCACAAATCTTGCATAAAACTGTTACAATCCTTAAAAACAAAGAAGAGTATCTTTGTCACATGTACGTTGTGCTTTCCTAATGCTTTCTAACAAGACAGTTTTGGGCACAATCCTTTGCACAGTGATGACATTATCTAAATACCCTACTTCTTGCTTCATTTGTTTGCACTTGTTTATACTCACAGTCATGCATCTGCTTACTAATACTTGTGTAATGCATAATCCATCGTACTGTAGTATTGGAAATACAGATCATTTACCTCCTACTTTTCCGATTGACATCAGATCTCTTTGGCGAAAGTTACTGATGCTGTGAAAAACAGTCCTGGTAATAAAGCACCTTTGCTGGATGGGGTTCCTATGGACCTTTATAAATTAAATTTAGATCTGTGGGCACCATTGTTAACAAACTTAATAAATACTGCCTGCAAGACCGGTTTCCCCCGCTCATAGCATCATGCAGTTATTGTTCCCATGTTGAAAAAGGGAACCCTGTGACCCCTATTTGTTAGTGTCCAATATCCCTCCCAGACTTCCCGGAAACAAATGTTGGAAGAATGGTCTTGTATAGAGAAACTACGTGGATGCAGGACAACAATATAATATCAGGGATGCAGTATGGTTTCAGGGCCAGGCTAGGTACTATGAAATGGTGTTTAAACTTACATCTTTTGATTAGCAAGTATATGGTTGCTAAGCTCAGTTCCATGTACCAGGCCTTCTTGGATCAATTCTCTGCATTTGATAGCTTTGTTAGATCTAAGCTGTGGGCAATCTTAGAACCATTGAGGCTGAAAAAAGGCACTGTTGCATTTCGACGAGTCTTGCACTTTGATCTCAAAACCGCTGTCAGGTACATGGATGTGGGGAAATGTACCAAACCTTTTGGACAGTTCAGGGGGGTAGGACAGGGCTGTGCTCTTGCCCCTGTGTTATGTTTATTATATAATAATGGACTTGAAGCTGGTTTGATTAGGAATAATAAGAATGAGCACAAAGTTGATACCAATGCATTTTCAGTTCTTCTGCACGTAGACAATGCTGTGTTGCTGGCTAGAACGCCTAATGGTCTCAAGCTTTTGTTGGATGCCTCTGCTAACTCTATGGGTCAACTCGATCTTGAGACCTACCTTACTAAGCGCCTTATTATGAATTTGGTGGTGTGACAGTGGGGCGCCACGCCAGCACCCAGCTGCCACACAGCCAAAGCCATAATGTGAATGCCCACCAGATTCCGACAGGAATCCAGGTCAGGCGGACCTGCGGAGGCTGTGCTAAGGCTCACATGTGAGCCTTAGCAAGGCAACACAATGGGAACGCCATTGCACATTCCTGCAGGGCATGGACTTTTAAATCCATGCCCTGCTGGAACTGGGGTTGCATGGAGAAAGGGGGGCACACCATGTGCCCCCCTGCATGCATCCCCTTGCACAGAGGCACCAGGGAATACCCCTTTGTTTCCTCAAAGTCACACTTTTCATGGCAGGCTCATCGCCATGAAAACTGTTCACATCATGTAGAATTTTAGAATTTGCACTTTTTAAGCCTCGCTTGTGACATGAGCATGTGCTGTGTTATCCCTTTGTGCATACTTGCTTTTATTAAACTGCCTATTGAACACTTACTGACGATGATGCTTCCAATTATTGTGCAGCATGCAGTCAGGTCCTCAGCTTAGATTATTGCGCTGTTACCTTTCTGCCGGTTAACAGTATTACTCCTACTGCTCTCCCTGATACTCTCACAGTACCATAAAAGTGAATGATGTGCCTTGAACAGGTTGGTGGCACAACTGGTTTAATATTACCAATGGTAACCGCTTTGGTGATTCAGCAGCTTTCCTAGTAGTTGCCCCTCTCAGTGGACCAAGGAACAAAGTAAAATGGAATCGATCCGCCTCAATTTAGGCCACAAGGGGCAGCACAGACCACATACTCATTTCTTGTGTGAAAAAGGCAGCTTTATTGAAGACTGGTGCACATCACATAAAATCACCCTAGGCCTTAGCCTTACAAAACTAGACCTCACTATACAATACTTCACCTAATTCCCCCTACTCCCAACCCCTACATTTCCTGCCCCCTTAAAATCCTTATCTTGCAACTGTAACTCCTACCCTGGCATTGAACTGTCAGCCTTTAAATCGATAAACACTTTAACTTACATCTAATATCATCTAAGTATCCTAACTCTTAACTTTTCCTTTGCTTTCTCCAGGATTAACTTTATTACCCCCCACCCTTTGTCCTGCTTCCCTATGTTCACAGCCATCATCTTAATGTATAACCATGGCAACTGAAACTGCCAACCACCTGCACCTGCTCCAAGCGACAACCAAATGCAAAATGCCCCTTTTTGAGCACCTGTGTTCAACCAAAATCGCCTAAAAACCTTCCAATTACCAACCACCCCCACTCTTTTCTTAACTGCCAAAGAACCTGATCTTTTCTTGGGGATGGATGGGTGGGGAAAAAAGGTTTCTGACTAAGTACTGGAGGCCATCGTGTCACCTACAAAATGGTGATTGGCCTTATAAAGTGGCTGGTTATATAATGGGCTTAAAAACCAACACAGCCCAGCCCAAAAGAAGCCCAATGTAGCCCAGTCTGCACCATGTACCAAACTCTCCCGGGGCACACCTCCCTATGGTTGGCTGCCCCCCAAAGCCCATTGTAGTGTGGTGTACCGGAAGAAATCTAATCCAGACCCTTTAACAAGTTTGAAAGATAAAACCCAGAAGGGACAACACGGATGTTAAGTTGTATGCAGTAGATTCTCCACAGCATGAATGATGCACTGTATTCCACTCAAAAGGTATGTCGTGAACTAGACATGGAAGCTCTTGAAGCAAAGGATCTGCATGAAACTGTGACATTGTCTCAAACAACAAAGCCTCATCTTAATCAGGCTATGGGGAAACGGGCTCTAAATCAAATTTTATCAGCAAGGCTGGGCCCGAGCCCAATGAGAGAACTGTACCCATCTTGGAAGTCCCTTGGATCCATCACAGAGTGTAGATTGTGCAAATATAAAAGGGAATCATTAGCCCACATACTCCTATGCTGCCCTGTATTGTGACGGGCCCGTCGAACACTCCTCAGGTAAAAGTTTTTACCCCAGGGCACCCGCACAGCCAATGAAGCTGTACACTTACTATACACCATGGACATTGTGGCAGAAATGGCTACGTTCGGGAAATTTGTACAGCATACTCGCTCGTTCCTGAAGGAAAAGAAGGCAGAAGCGGGGAGCGGTCAATCGTCTGACGAGTCACATGCTCTACAAAGCCCCAAAATCTGTACAATGCCCTAAAGCCAGCTAGCTTGCACTACTCAATTTAAAAAAAAAAAAAAAAAAAATGACTGACCGCATTTTAGAGGACGACCTTAACAGAAGGCACAAACCTGTACAGAAGGTCAACAGGTCTAAACAAGAATCTAATTGACACAATTATTTCTTGCAAATCAACAGATGTGCTTTGCATTTCACCTTGAGCAAAAAATCTGCGACAAGAACCAGGCCTACCATGGGCGCTTGATTCCCTACAGTTTATGAACGGCTGCACAGACACGTTTAATAGCTGATTATAGTTGCCTTCTATGTGGCACATGGGACTTTCAATAGCACTCACACTTCATGGCAGACTCTTACTGACCAACCGCAAATTTCGATAGTCCCCTTGTTTTAAGTTTGGTAAAAAGAAAAATATGGACCTCGACCAACATTAAATTGCTGGGATGAGAGTAAAATTGTTACACATTTTAAATTTGCTGTTTAAGATTTAAAAAGTACTCTGCGAATTAAGATCGCATTGAGATTTTAATTTGTCTGTATGATTTCCTTTTCCTTCTGAAATGATTTTAAGTAATCACGCAATAAATATATTCATTCATTCACTCAAAAGGTATGCCAGTCAACATTCTTAGAACATAAGACATGTTCCCCATAGTTACTGTACTAGCAAGGCACAACAGTCACTCCGTAATTCCCTTTTTACCCATCTATAAGTTTATGTTATGTGTGACTACCACAATCATCTGCCCCTACTTTCAATTGCTTAGTAGCAGCAGAATATTTATGGGAGAGCCTTACATAACATAAATACATATATTTAGGACTGTAGCCATTAAGAATTTAAAATGCAAACATTTTACAATCTAGTAGAGCAACACCAAATAAAAAAGCACACAGATCTTCAGCCTAGTTTCTGAGACAACAACCATTGAATTTGTTTCATACGGATTAACAAGAGATAAGTGTATGTTCCACAATCAAGAGTGTGTATTGATTAACCCAGGACATATAAGAATTATTGCTGGTTTTAAGCAATAGCCAAGTGGACAGCCTTAGGGGAGAAGGTGAAGGAAGGGATTCCTGAACCCTAGTTATTAAAGTTGCATTTTTGTTGTGTGGAAGCAGGCTGCAAGTTTTGTGGCAGTTGTAAACAAAAAGGGATGAATTAAAAGATGGGTAGCATGTCCCCAGAGTGTAAGCAACATACCTCTGTTTGGGTTGCGGTATGCTTTAGATCTCAAGCGGAGAAGATTCTGTGTGCCATCTGGCGAGGCTCAAAAAAGACTGGTGGTCATGGTCCTGATGGCGTTTGCACAGTATTGAAAGACAAAGTGCTCCTGGGTAATGTAGCCCCTGGTATCATATCGGAGTCACAACATTGCAGAAAAAAGGAGAATTAAAAGAGCAGTGTGATATGTTACAAAGGAGATTGCTTTTTATAAGGGGTTTTAAACACAAAAGGTGTCAACATGAAGCCTGACTGAAAATTGGGTAATGGGAGAGGAAGAGAATGGGGACTCTTGCCTTCTGAAAGTAAGTAACAATATATGGCTGATATTGAGTACACAATGGTAAACAAAAGCTGTGGAAGCAGGAGCTTTACTATCCTTTCATCTTGCCAGTGGCATCTGTTAATCAACATATAGAAAGCCATTCTTTTATTTGAGAAGGGGTTGCACCAGTGACAACTGCCAAAAGCGTTAACACATACTTTGGTCAGGAATCAAAAGAGGAACATGAAGGTAATGGTTTGAGTGATGTGACGATTTATGACAGTGACTGTGAGCATAGGTTTCATGGTGTATGCTGTGTGTGTACAAATTAAAGGAGCCTAAAGTTTGGTTCCTTGTTTCAGTAGTGACCAGGAAGTTGTGAAAGCACATGTGGCTCATCGTCACTATAGAGCCTTGTCTTGTCTTATGGGTTGGATTTTTTCCAACATGCATTAGCACAGGTGACATCACTGCATTCCCCTTCATCTATCTGCACTGGACGTGACATCATTGGTTTCCTGCCAATTCTTTAATGATCATATCTTTGGATAAACCCATGAGGCTTTAACCTGGAATGCTTGTCTTGCACAGGTTTGTTTGTCAGCCTTGGACTAAGTTTTAGGAAGACCCACAAAGTCTTACAAAGACTCAGACAGTCACGGTCTTGAACGTGTACCCTCTTAATTAGTTAATTACAGAGTGTACGCCATTAACCTTCTGCCCACCAGTGACATCACTGGATTTCCCATCATCCACATGCACAGGAAGTGATTTCAGTGGTTTCCTGACAAAACTGTCTGTCAAAGAAAAAGCCAAGCAAGAGAACTTCATGTACCATCTTCCATCTGCACAGGAAGTGACATTACTGCATTTTCTATCATCCATCTGCACAGGAAATTACATCACTGGATTTCCATCATCCATCTGCCTAGGAAGTGACATAACTTCCTTCCTTCTTGCTACTTCAATCAACTCTTCAGGGCATCCCATTTGCCAGGCGTCCGCAGTAAAGGGCGAACACAGACAAGGGCATTGCCTGTTTGGGATGTTAGGGCCTTAAAGGGAGTTGGGCTAAAACCCCTGTTCCAGTGAAACCTATGAGGTAAGATTGCATTCATTTGCCTACCCCAGAATCCTAAACAGCCAATCTCCATGGCCACACCCAGATGTAGACAAACCAGACACTCACATAGCATTCACAACATACAAAGATCCAACCTCATACACATCCCACTAACTAACATACACCCTCAAACTACAAAACACATATTCCAACTCATGCTCATTAATGTTTGCTTTGTGGTACTCTACACACCAGACATCGCAGATTTCAACACCTATCACAAGCTTAGTGCCCTCTTTTTCATAGAAAAGTGGTTCTACCCCACAACTTCTCATATCTTAGACAGCCTTCTTCCCACAGACTACAGTTTCCACATAAGAAGGAAGGAGGCCTCACTGTCATCCATAGCTCTGTCTGGTCCTGCACACTAGGCAAACAAGTAACAATCAAATCCATGATGCTGCTGACATGCCGTTTCCCTCTCGCTGCAACTCAGACTGATAACTTCCATCTCATCTATAAGCTTGCTGGACATGTATAATGACTCCATTGCTGAATTCTCAGATCCCCTCAGCACCTTGTCCATCCATCATGCCCACACCAACGTCTTGGGCGTCACTTCAACCTGCACAACAATGCAAGCCAAAAAAAACCAGAGAGGCACCTTTTTCAACCTCATCCAGACACTCAGTGAGGTAAGGATGTCATACAACAAACATATTCCAAAGGCCAAATCCTTGATCTTGTCTTCTTTTTATCACCAACATTCCAATGCAAACTACCCAGTACCTTGAACTGGACTGACCATTTTGTCATGCCTAACTCCCTTCTCAGTTTACTACCAACAAACCAAGGTCAACACAAAAGAGAAGACAGAACCTTCAGATCCTTCAAAGACCACTCCATTGACAACCTAATCCTTGAACTAAGCTCTAAGACCATCAACTGCACATCCAACGCCAACACCCTTTTAAACAACTTCAACAATTATTTGGAAAAGCTATATGAACGTCAACACCCCAAGTACAACAACAAGTGCAAGCCAAAACCTTCAGCATCTTTCAGCATTCAGCAACAAGACCTTGCTGGAAGTAACCGATCCATTCACAAACAGGAAAAAAATTGAAGAAAAACAGAGTTTACCAGGACCTCTAGATATGGAAGGACCTCCGTTAAACATTCAGACAGCTCATCACATTAGTCAAAGCACAGTACTATACCATCAATGAAGCCACCAATAGAAGCAAAACACTGTTCAAGACAATCAAACAGTGCATAAACCCCCTGATGGATCCGTCAATTCTAGGCCTGGGCAGTAAACTCTGCTCCGCTGAGTTTTACCCACTCCGCGTAGTGTGCAGAGTTCCCGAAAACTCTGCATAGCAGCGGAAAGCAGAGTTTTTCCTCTCTTGTGGCTTGCCAATGTTAAGTTGGCAAGTGAGGCAAATCCAACGCTAGACCCACTCCCGGAGAGATTTCTTAATGCGGGTGGTTGCTTCAGGTTCGCGTTGAGAAACCTGCAGCTCGCGTTGAGGAAGCTGCCGTTCGAGTAGAGCACCTACTCAAGCGGCAGAAAGAAGCTGCGCCCTCTTGCGCTTCACTTGGTGCCGTTTGTGCTGATTTTACAGCGCGGGACAAACACCCGGTGCTAGAAATCAGCACGAGCAGTGCAACTTACCTCACTCCGCCGATTGCTGAACTCCGCGGAGCATAGCAGAGTTTTTATGTCACTTCAGGGAGTTCCGGAACTCGCCCAAGCCTCAATTGCATCAACCTCTTCTTCATTAAACAAATACAGAAGGTCCAACAGCACATCAACAGTATCTCTCATGCTCACCCCTTCACATAGAATCTTGCAATGGGCCATCTTCAAAGCCCTATCTTTCCCAGATATGGCTAACATACTGAACTCCCTAAAATCCACTTCTTATGAAGATGATGTCTTACCATCAGCCTTCATCAAAGTTTCTCTGGGGATTCTCAATTACCCCAACTTACCATTGTCTATGCCTACCTCACTCAATGCATCTTCCTACAGGCTCTCAAGACTGGTCAAATCTTCCTACTCCTAAAGAAACCCACACTAGACTCTAATGACCTTGCCAACTACTGGCACATCACTCACCTAGCATTCATTGGCAAGATCATTGAAAAAGCAGCAAGATCACATGAAAGCCAACCATCTCCTGCACGACAACGCTTCTGGCTTCAGATCATGCTGCAGCACGGAGATTGCCACATTACACATCGTAGACAATGTCCTCTTGACCACAGATGAAGATAACCCCTGCCTCCTAATGCTGCCTCACATCTCAGCTGCATTTTACACAGCCGACCTTCCCACCCTCATACTCACCATTGACTACTGAATGGGATTGGCAATGTCCGTCACTGGTTCTCCTCCTACCAATCCAAATAACACCAGTTTTTTCATGTGGGCACCTCCAGGTCACAAAAGATCCCTGTCACATATGAAGTCTCCCAGGGTTCCATACTGTCTATTGTCATCTTCTAACTTTACATGGAGCAGTTTGTGCTCTTCTCACAGATAAGAGCATCAGGATTCACCAGTATGCTGATGATATACAACCCTACTTAAAGGTCTCCTCTGCTTTAGATATCTACCACCTAAAGCATAGCTTGTACATAATCCACACCTGGAAGTCCAACACCTACAAGACAGAATTCCTATTATTTGCAGAGAACAGCAAACAAGATGACATGAAGTCTCACCGAATGCCAAAGAACTTCACCCTGGAAATGAGTCTCTCCCTCAAGGAATAGATTGCCAAAAAATGAATACGGCCTGGAACCAGCTCTCTATTCTAAGGAAAATCAAACCATTTCTTCCAGAAAGTGACTTAAGAACTGCTGTTCAAAGCCTTTTACTCATGCATCTGGATGGTGGTAATGCCCTACTCCATGGCCTCCCGCAATTCACACTGGTACACCTAAGGGGAATCCTACATGCCACAGCACGCCTCATCTAGGGCCTGAATAAATGTGATCACATCACCCCATGCTGATGGAACTCCATTTGCTCCCCTTGCCAGTCCACAACATCTTCAAAACCAGCTACATCATTTACAAAGCCATCACAACCATCATCCCTGCTTATTTTGCAGACAGGCTCATATCTCTGCTGGTTTTCTGCACACCAGCAACCAGGACACCATCAGATTAGGAGGTGCAAAAAACAAAAAAAACAAGACAACAGGCCTTTTCCACGTATGCACCCAGTGTAGTAATTTGGGTTACTGGTTTAAGGGGGTGAAACCCTACTCAAACAGCAACTGCAATCCTTGACAGGGTGAGTCACAAGCAAACCCCAAATTAACCTATGCTCAACTTTCTGGTAGCTTGGCACAGAGCAGTCAGGCTTAACTTAGAGGCAAAGTCGAATGTATTTATGCAGCGCTTCAAACTGTAATAAATGGAAAACACAACACAAGAAAAATCCCAAACAAATTAAGAAAAATAGAGTCAATAATAAATAAAACAAGATTAAAATGACAAAAGTCAGTAGAATCCGAGATATGCAGTTTTAACGATGGAAGTAAAAATAGCACCAAAAAGCCCAAAGCGCTATGTGGTCTTGAAAGATCAGCTGATGGTGATGGAGCACGAGTCAGATATAGTGGCCAGTGGGTTTTCAGTTAGTCTATATATTTATCTTTGCGGTCCAGGACAAAGCGTCCTGTTCACGGTGGAGGGGCCACGAGGAGCAGGGAATAGTCGGGATGTTTATTGATAGAGTGAAGAGCAGGTCTGGCATTGCGGATGGTCATCGCTGTGGCGTGTAGATGCTGTTGTTGTCGCGGAACGGTCGGGTCGGAGGTTTGCGATGGAGTGGCGCACGAGTGGTGGATGCTGTAGTGTAAAGGGTTGGATTAATGGAACTTTGCATTGGCGGTCTGTGCGAGCAATAAGGTTTTAGCACCAAAGGGCCCGTTCATGGTCACAGAGCCCAAAATTTAAAAATCAGCTCCACTGAGGTCACACCAAAGGTCCAGGACCTGAGGGGCATCACTTGGGGGTCAGATGCTTACTCCAGCTGGATCTGGGTGCTAGTTCAGGTGGTTGGGAGCCTGTTATGTCCCTGTGGCTCTGAACAGGAGGCCAGCAGACTAGCCCTTGGAGTCACTCCGGGAGTCCTGGGTTCAGCTCAAATCCCTCTGACTCAGGCAGTCGGGCAGCACTTCAGTAAGGCAGTACTCCAGCAGTTCTGCAGAGTGGTAGTTCTTTTAGCAGCAGTCCTTCCTCCTTGCAGAGTCTCCACAGGCCCAGAAGTGTACTGAAGAGTTGGTGTCTGTTGTCCAATATTTATATCAGGTGTCTTCTTTGTAGTGGGAGAAGTTTCTAGAGGTTTCCCTTTGAAGTGCATAGGCTTCCTGCCTCCCTTGCCCTGGCTCCAGACTAACTATAGGGGGTATGCAGCCCTTTGTGTGGAGTCAGAGCACATCCTATTTAAGTGTAAGTAGGGCTGTGCCCAGCTCCGCCCTCCCATCCTGCTAGTGATGGTCCATCTAGGCAGACCTAAGCTCTCTATTGTGTGTGACTGTCTAGGAGGAATAAACAAAGCCCAACTGCAAATTTCACCAAACGTCATGTGAACCAGTGACAGGCTGCAGGCACTAAATGGCTAAGGTAGGAAGCATTAAGTAGTCTATTGAGCCGTGTTTCTATTTGTTTCAGTGACCCCTGAAGAAGAGCCTTCTGGCTCGAAATGCATTGGGTAATTAAATGAGCCCATCTTTTGAAGTATGGTTGACCTCACGTGCCGCTGTGAAAAGCCTGGATGGGCAGCAGGAGGCATTTGAAATTGTTGAATAAAGTATTCAAGGTCAACATCGCTGTCTCCGTGATGATTAAATAAACAGAAAAAGTGATGACATAATGGAATGAAAAAAAAGAGTAATTTGAACACAAAGAAAAGATGGATAACGGATTATGGTTTACTTTGAGGAATTATTCCTTATTTTGCAGTGCGACAGTTGGGTGCGCAAGTGATGCACCCTTTGGGTGATTTTATATGAGCTGTGACACGGGACGGTTCACAGCTACTGTTCGCACACACTGCAAAGAAAACATCTTATGGACTAAATAATGCAATAATTAAGGGAAGGAGTGCATCTTCATATCTACCTTTTGTTAACTTTCTAAAAGTGGCATTATCAAAACTCTAATTTAAAATCCAACTTTAGTATAAGAGAGGATTTTTCATTACAATTCAGAAGACACCAAACATGAACTGGTCACCTGCTCCAATTTGGAAGTTGCAGCTTATTAAATGTAATAAGGTAACTCCAATGCTATCCTATGGGAGCAGTAGGCCTTGCAGAAGTGAAAATGAATGTAAGAGTTTTTCCCTACCAGGACATGTACAACTAAAAAATACATGTCCAACTGCACTCTGCCCTCTGGGCTGTCCAGGGTCTACCCTAGGGGTGAATTATATATATTAAAAAGGAATGTTTGGACATGGCAAAAGGTTTATTTGTCTAGGTCAAAATGGCAGTTTAAAACTGCACACACAGGCTGTAATGGCAGGCCTGAGACATGTTTACAGGACTAATTAAGTGCATGCCACAATCTACATGGGTGGCACAATCAGTGGTGCAGGCCCACTGGCAGCATTTAATTTACAGACTCTGGGCACAGGTAGTGCCACTTTACTAGGGACCCACAAGTAAGTTAAATATGCCAATTGGGTGTAAGGTAATTTCACCATGTTTAAAGGAGAGAGCATGAGCACTTTACCAGTGGTTAGCAGTGGTAAAGTGCGCAGGATCCAAAAAGCCAACAAAAACGGGTTCAGAAAACAGGAGGGTGCAGGCAAAGAGTTTGGGGATGAGCCTGCATAGAGGTGCAACACCCTTATCTGGAACAACATCCCCATATCCATCAGGACTGTCCCAACATTGTTCCAATTTAGGTAAGAGTTAAATATGCACCTATCTAAAGAACACTACATCACAATGCGTTAACTGTCCACAATGCTCACTGTATGCTTGCCTTTTACCACTGCCTTTCGGCTAGGTTCTCGCTATAGAAATACCATAGGCATACATGCATGTTGTTGTAGAATAGAAGCAATAGTGACAAGCTGGTCTCAGTTCCTGCATACTGGTGACATTTTGTAGAGTGTTTGCTCTCCCCACGGATGCCAATAAAGGGTCATCATGAGTAGCATCCAAAATCCCTGGCATGTCATTAGGAGGAAGAAGTTAGGTAGATCCTGTGGAGCCCAGTTTACTTACATTTGTTTCCACACCATGCTCTTCCTAAGCCCTCAGAAGCAAATAGAAGGTTGTTGAGTAGCTAAGGTGGTGCAAGGTGTCAACCCTGCTACCGTTTTCATTTTATAGACATTGATATCCATAGCTCTACCATCCTCTGCTTGTTTGCTATGTCACATATGTATGCAAGGTCTGTTTTTTTAACCTCTTTTAAATTTCTTACCTCCCTCCTGCACCTTCTTAAGGGCAGTGATATGAGCCAGAACTCATCAACCTCAGAGGCTGTTGTTGATCTACCTGGAATCTGGGTGGCACTGGTGGAAGAGTACAGTCAATGTGGTCCTGTTGCTACCAAGACTAAGTGCATGGATATGAACAGGCTACATCACTGTGCTGGCACTGTTGCCTGTGGTGTGCCTGGGCAGTGTGTTACAAATTTGCATATAGCTGTGTCTGAACTGGGGTGGCGAAGTGAGCTAAAGAACGATGATGGATTCAACCCAGATCTGTGACTGGGGGTGAGTGTCTGAAAAGTTTCAGCGCTCCGTCCATCATCTCCTTGTGTTTGCTTTGTTTGACAAAAGAGCATATAGCACACATGGAAGACCACCACACAGAGAAAGCATGAACTTATATTATAATGAAGGGGTGTGCACAAACAGATACTCAAGCCCAGTACCTGATAAAAAGACTCGCCTGCCTGCCAATAAAGAAGGCACGCTTAGGAGCATCAACAAGGAGAGCATGAGAAGACGGCTTGTGTACATGAAGAAAATGTGTGGGCTGCCAATGTAGGAATGACTCAGAGTTTTGTACATCTTCAAGTTCTCCATAAATGTGCACAAGTGCGCAGGCAATTGATAATAATAATAATAATAATAATATTATACATGGGATTTTCTAATTCCAGTATAAAAGGCAGTCTCTAATTTTTTTATAATCGGTGACTAGTGACGCACCCAATCGCCAGTTATAAAGAAAAGACGTCAGAACTCAACTATTATAAGTTATTACAGTCAAGTTCTGATGTCTAAATGCCTGCAGCCAGCAGCCCAAGTGAAAGGCAGATGAGGTCATGAAGCATAATTGAAGCAGCTGTTTAAAGCAACGAAAACAGAATGTTGCCTTACTTTCTAACAGGAGCTAGACATGTGCTAAGTGCGGAGGCTCCTGGCTGTCTGAGCTGAACTTTGCCAGGCTGAGGATTTCACAGCCTGGTGAGCATGACCTCCTCAGCCTGGCAAAAGTGTCTCAAGGACCACCTCCTTGTGGCAAAGGGGAGCGCTACTGATTGCCTCGGACCTGGGCACATCATTTTAAAGTCCTAAAGTGCCAAGGGTCAATCAGTGACACCTCGTCACAGAGCGGTATGGGGTCAGCAGTCGTGTGTGAGTGAATGAGTGTGAGTGAGGTGTATGTGTGCCACCCCCCCCCCTCTCCCTGGTAAAATTATTGGGCGCCACTGATGTCACATGCATGGCATCTAACAAAAATTCCTAAGGAATGAATAAGCTTTGTCATAGGTGCTAAGTATATGTTAAATGGGGGGGGGGCTAGGAGGATCCCAACAGGTAACAGCTCAGTATAGAGGAGAGAAGTGAGAAAGTTTAACAGCCTGCTGCAAACAACCTGACAAAAATCAATGCTCTAGTCTCTCCCTCAGCTTTTAGAGCTTTTTGCACCCGCCTCTTGCATTGCAGGATATGAATCTTTCTTACTATTTCCTTCAAAAGATAGAGGACTCATTTTCCATGGAAACAGTGGAGGCAGGGGCCCCTGTAGACGTTTACAGCATGCCACTAGGCGCTGCACAATGGAGGAGAAGGAACTTGATGTGCTGGTTGCCTGGCTATTTGGTAAGGGGGGTATGGAAGGAGTTCAGCTATGAGGGCTGGCTTTACTTTTAGTAAAACAGACCGAGAAGTAATGAGAGGAGCAGAATCCTGTTGCTGAATATAGTGCAATGACTAATTTCTGAAATCTGACATTGTTCTCCGATTTCCACTTTATGCCAAACAAATAGATTTAATAAATTTTGAAATTAAAACCAACGTTGCAAACTGTTCTGGAAAACATGTGCCTGACTAGTACCTTCTAGAAAAGACCGCAAGAAGGTGCAGGAACTGGTGCGGGGGCTACCAAGTGTGGACGTAAACGTGACAGGATGTAAAACTCTCATAAAGGAAGCGTTGACCTTGTCCAAAATTAACCCAGTTAGGGAAGCTGCTGAGTATGTCCTGAAATACACTGGATGCATGGACAACTTAACCTTAAACTTTTTTAAGCCTACCTATCACTTTATCAAACGCTATTTTGCCTTAGATAATGAAGACAGTTTTCACGTTAAAACATTATTTTCTGTCTTTCGTGCATGCCGTGGATGACCTTGTGAACTTGCTGCATGTCTCTACTTCATATGTGATATACAAACAGGTTCTTGAGCTGTGCCGTTTCCATATTGCTTTTTTCAGGGGGTGAACACGTTGTAATGATGATACTGGAGTATTCAAGGCCGGACTAGCATACCGGGCATCAGGCGTTTCCCTGAGAGGCTAGAAGGGTGGGGTCCATTTTATTCCTGGGGGCGGTATATTGCTGAGCTGGGGGGTCCGGTGTTTAGCAAACTGTTATGGGTTTAAAAGCACCCACTTCCTTTCATATCCTGCCGTTTTCAGGCAGCAATAAAAATGCCAAGATAACTTTGGTGATTAATGTTCCTGTTGGAGAGGGATCAGAGTTTTGTCTAGTGGCACGTTTGATTCATCAATGGTAGGGAAGATATTTAGCATGCCTGCTTCAAAGAAGGTGTACCATTGTTGGACCTGGCCTTTTTGACAGGTTTAGTGCCAAACCTTTTACCTCCTATTTTTCTGGCATGATTAGCATGTGTGATTTACTGATAAGTCCCTAGTAAAAGGCACTGTGTGTGCCCAGGGCCTATAAAGCACATGCTACTAGTGGGCCTACAGCACTGATTGTGCCACCCACACAAGTAGCCTTTCAAATTTGTCTGAGACCTGCACAGACACTGCGTCTGTGCATGCAGTTTTTAACTGCCATGTCGACCTGTCCACTTGCCAGGCCCTAACCTTCCCTTTTCATACATGTGAGTCACCCCTAAGGTAGGCCAAAGGTACTCCCATGAGCACAGTGCAGTGCATGTTAAAGGTAAAGACATGTACTGGGGTGTTTTACATGTCCTGATAGTGAAATACTGTGCAATTTATTTTTCACTATTGCAAGGACTAGCTCTCCCATAGACTATGATTGGAGCTGCACTATAAGATTTTACATGTGTAACTTTAAATTGGGAACAGCTAGAGATTTGGATTTTAGGCTCTCTGAACTCAGAATTTAATAACACACTTTTTAGTAAAGGCAGTTTTTAAATTGTGTGTTTGAAAATGCCACTTTTAGAAAGTGTCCCTTTTCTTGCTTTACCATTCTATGTGCCTCTGCCTGTTTGTGTATTCACTGTCTGGTTTTGGAGTGACAGGAGCTGGGGATGTGCATTCACTCTAGACAGTCACATGGGGGGTTGAGGTTTGTCCTGCCTTTCCTGGGTGACTCATAGCAAGGCTGAATAGACCTTTCTGCATTTAGATTGGTGATAGGAGTTTTCAGTAGCACCTGAAAAGGTTGTGTCTGCTCTGCACAATGCTGTCTCCACCTCCTGTAGTGAAGCTGGGCCAGAGGGGACAGAACTGGTTTTCTTGAGCTCACAGACTCTTAGGACAAACATTACAAAGAGAAAATTGGCTATAAATATTTGGCCTTAAACCCCAGAACTTTAGATTACTTTAGATTTAGAGGGTATTCAGACAGAATATCGAGTTGGAAATGTCAACTTACACAAATATCAAGATCAAATATTGTGACAGAAATATCGACAGCAAGAATATTGTGGTCAAGAATATCGAATTTAAGGTAAGAAATATCATTTTCAAAAATATAGAAGTCATTAATATTGTTTGCTAAAATATAGTTGTTTAAAATATTGATTTTTTAATTAGTTATGTATTTTAGTTTATATTTTAAATGTAAGTGATATATGTTTTTTGTATAAGTATTGTTTATGTTTTTTAATATATGTGTTCAATTTTTAGTAGTTATCAATTTTATTTTAAATACATTTTGAGTTTTTTAGTTCCGTAGTGGGATGTGGGTTTATAGGGGAATAGGGTGGGAAGTAATTTAATTATCATAAAATAATGATTATTTTTTATTTATTAATATCTATTTAATTGAGATTTTCTAGTGTTAATTGTGGGAAGTAATTAATTTGTAATTCATTATTAATTATTAATTGATTGTTAATTAATAGTAATTAATTAATTGGTAATTAATTATGGAAATTGTGTAATTGTTTTAGGTGCAGTTTGTGAGGTTTATAGGGCAAAGGGTGGGAAGTAATTTATTTGTAATTAATTAATAATCAGTTGTTAACTAATATTCATTAATTGATTGTAAATTAATTACGGAAATTGTGTAATTAATTTCAGGTGTGGGTTGTGGGGTTTATAGGGGTAAAGGGTGGGAAGTCATTTATGTTTCATAAATTAATAATTAGTTGTTAATTATTATTAATTAATTAATTGGAAATTAAATATGGAAATTGTGTATTTAATTTTAGGCGTGGGTTTTGGGGTTTTTAGGGGTTAAGGGTAGGAAGTAATTTATGTTTAATTAATTAATAATTTTTGATCATTAATATTAATTAATTAATTGATATTTAATTAGGGTAACTGTTTAATTTTTTGTGTATTGGTTTTACTTTTATAGGGGTAAAGGGTGGGAAGTAAAT
Organism: Calotriton arnoldi; assembly: GCA_963921515.1. NCBI lineage: Eukaryota > Metazoa > Chordata > Amphibia > Caudata > Salamandridae > Calotriton > Calotriton arnoldi. Next base: position 324,682 of record CAWUFW010014715.1, read on the forward strand.
TAATTTTACTTACTTTATAATTAGTTGTTAAATAATATTAGTTTTTTAATTGAAAATAAGTTTTAATTGTGTAATTAATTTTATTTTCAGTTTAATTTTTACTGTGGGTTGTGGGGAATAGAGAGGTAAAGTGTGGGAAGTTGATCAATTTGTATGAGTTTTTATTTGTTTTTTAATTGATAATATTTCTTTAATTGGTAATTAATTATGTTAATTATGGAAGTAGATTTTTTTTAATTTAGATGTGGGTTGTGAATTGTGTGGTGTTATGGGGTAGGAAATAAAAATAAAAAAAATGTATGTAATAGTTAATGTTTAAAAAAAAAAAATTCTAATGGAAAATATTTATCTGTTTGAAAATTATTTTTATTTTATTTAATATAATATTTGTAGGTATTTGTCATATGTATTTAACATTATATTAGGTTTTTAATTTTTTAATATTAAATATATTTGCATTTTAATTTTTAACATATTTATACATTTTTTTATTTATTTTGATTTTGAAATATTTTTCTTGTTGTTAATATTTTGTTTGTTTTTATTTTGAACTGACTGGTGTGGGAATAGTAATTTTGACCCCTTCACTATACAACACTTTCCCTACTGTTGCACTCACTGTCGTGGGAATAGTAATTTTTACCCCTCCGCTATCCAACACTTTCCCTACTGTTGCACTCACTGGAGTAGGAATAGTAATTTTTACCCCTCCGCTATCCAACAATTTCCCTACTGTTGCACTGACTGGAGTGGGAAATGTAAGTTTGAAGATTTTTAAATAGTTTAATGTTTTAATTTATAATAGAATGTTTTTTATATTAGATTTTATGCTATTGGTACATATATATATATATGTGGGGAGCACCATACACCCTGTACATGTAAGGATTCTACAACATCTTAGGGCGATCACTAATGATGACCCTAGTTACCCTTTGCTAGACACATCAACCTATGCCACGGTGGAAATGCGAAGGATTTATCCTATTTTGTAATTGACACTGTCCCTAGGAACCCCAGGGGTGGCAATAGACAGTTGGCGCTTAGGAGGCTAGAATCCAGATATATCCTCCTTTTGAATTCTAAGATTCCATTCGGGGTGAATTCGGATGAAGCATTATCTGTACATTTGAAACTCGTAACTCTTTTCTCTCTCTCTAAACACCCCCGGGTTTTAAAAATAGTGCACTTATGATTTATATTTGTCACATATTCAGATTGCATTCTTTAGGTACAAGTTTTGTAACTATCTCTTCTTGTGGGTTTAGGCGCCTGTATTTCATATAGCGTACACACATAGGCGACGTTCTATAGGCCCACTTGGGCTGTATTCTGTGTCCCTTATATGCGCCACAACTCCATGACACCACATGCACAGCGCGCAGTAAGGGAATCTCAATATCTTATTGTATATTGAACAGCGTCTTTAATTACTTATTTACTAATTTTAGCACTGTTTCACAGTCTTGTCTTATGCACACCAACACGAAATGTTTCTTATCAGGACATTATGTGCGGATCCTTACTGAAAACTATCCCATCAAACTATGTTCTCGATATTCTGTTCGTCGTGTAAACTGCTGTGTGCATTATTCAGGCACTCATAACATAGCTTTACCCACACTTGATGTTCCTATATATATATAATTTTTATATAGAAGACAGAGTGATGCTAAGTCTCTCTTTCTCAGTTTTTCTTAATTATTGTTATGTTATTTTGTCTGTGAATTGTTTGCACACGCTGAGAAGTATACTGTTTTATCTTGCACCTAAATGCCGCTATCTTCTATGTCTATTCAGACTCACGGTTGCTGTGACAACCATGTTTAGTGACTTTGCATATAATGATGGACTATCGTGGCGCCCGATGTTGTGAGCAAGGCGGTCCGCCGCTGAAACGCATCAAGGCTTTCGTGTGGAATAATAAATTCCAGTGGCACATCTCCACGGTGTCAGCGCCTGTTCTTTAGATCTTTTCAACAGGATTGGCTCTATATATATATATATATATATATATATATATATATATATATATATATAATCGCACACAAAGGCTCCATTTTACCGGGGGCCCCCGACCCTGCAGGGCGGGCTCTACATGCAGGAATGGAGATCCTGTTACTTGGAATTTCGCCACAAAGGATTGCAGAGCCACACCACCAACTTCTATTCAAGTAGACTTTATTCGTCAAAGTGGCATCATTGATTCCCACTCATTTATCTCCTTACGCGTTTCAGCGGATTTCCGCCTTGCTCACAGGTGAGTGAATTTAGTGTCCAACTGGTCACATGGCCTCTGTGGTAACTACGAGCCCCAGAATGCACCAACAACAGTTCATCAACATCGTGCCATGGTGCAAAAGTGTAATTTATACGGCTCAATAGCGTTGCTTTAGCCCAAATGTCACGAAAATCACAGGTGCATTTAAAATCAAAAGCAAAGTGCATATGATGCCAAAGTCTTATTTGTGCTTGAAATGCGGTGATATCAGAGAGAAGAGAAACGCCTCCCTCATCTCCCTTTCTCATACCCATCGCCAAATATCCACGGAAGTCCACTGGCTGGTGCTTGGGCTCGAGCGGGTCATGCCCCCTCAATCAAAATCGCAAACAAAGGCTCCATTTTACCGGGGGCCCCCGACCCTGCAGGGCGGGTTCTACGTGCAGGAATGGAGATCCTGTTACTTGGAATTTCGCCACAAAGTATTGTAGGGTCACACCACCGACTTCGATTCAAGCAGACTTTATTCGTCAAAGTGGCATCATTGATTCCCACTCATTTATCTCCTTACGCGTTTCAGCGGATTTTCGCCTTGCTCACATGTGAGTGAATTTAGTGTCCAACTGGTCACATGGCCTCTGTAGTAACTACGGGCCCCAGAATGCACCAACAACAGTTCATCCACATCGTGCCATGGTGCAAAAGTGTAATTTATACAGCTCAATAGCGTTGCTTTAGCCCAAATGTCACGAAAATCACAGGTGCATTTAAAATCAAAAGCAAAGTGCATATGATGCCAAAGTCTTATTTGTGCTTGAAATGCGGTGATATCAGAGAGAGGAGAAACGCCTCCCTCATCTCCCTTTCTCATACCCATCGCCAAATATCCACGGAAGTCCACTGGCTGGTGCTTGGGCTCGAGCGGGTCATGCCCCCTCCATCAAAATCGCACACAAAGGCTCCATTTAACCGTGTTGTATTCCTCTTAGGGTGTCCACACACGGGCTTTCCTGTATCATGTCCTTATATAGGCACAATTCGCCCTGCCCTTATATAGGCATAAAATCCCAGTCCTTATTTAGGCATTAAACCGTGCACTCCAAATACAGGCATGGTCTCTGACATCCGTCCACCCTAACGTCACAACGAGTTCTTGAAGAACAGACCCTTAGGCTTCGGGAGTTTCCCTAGCACAGGACTATTGATTTCTTCAAGGACTCATCTATTATGCATGAACCGTTATACCTTAGGGGTTCATTCATGACGTCTTCCGCTGTCCGATTCACGTCAATGCTAACATTGTGAGGTACCTCTCAGGTATAAATATACCTTCCCTAGCCCTTGTAAACCAGAGGAGACCTCGACTTCAGAGGAGCCCGTTTCCCGGCCTGACGCACTGAGAAGACGCTGTCATCCCTGCACGCAGAGAGTCCAGCTTCCAGTGATCTGACTTCCCTCGCGGGGTGTTGGAGTTCGAGTCTGGCAAGAGATTCCCACCTCTCTCATTCTTAAGGTATGGAGCTGATTAGAACCTAGAGGGACTCTTGGCATACTAGGCATACTAGACTTAACATACTCTTAGTATACCATAGTAAGGAATACTTCACCTACTTCATACCTCTCCCTACACCTAGGTACATTGGGGTAGAACTAGATTAGAAATGCATCGTATGAGTACTCGCATTTTTTAGTCTGTGTTATTTATGTAAATGAATATCTCCTAAAAGATAATGCTATCGCAGTATTATTTATTTTTACTGCTTACGCTGTACATTATTTACCTCGCATACTGTCTTGTGATCGTAACAGCACATTTTACTTACACAAGAAACAAGACTGTTCAATAAATCTTTTATTGAAACGCCCATCTATTTCTTTCTGTGTAACTTTGAGGAAAACTAATCATGCACGATTGAGCTGAGTGAAATAGTTATCTATTGTTTCTACGACTCTGGGACACGTTCTGATTCTAAAGGGAAACAAAGTTGTCATGTTTTGCGGCTGCCAGAAACTACTCCCTTCTTGTTTGTCAAGGAGTTTCTAGTGGCCTCTGAGCTAGCTGGCACAAGTAATTAAGTTTAATATACTCGATAGGGACATACTGACCTTAGTCCTATGTCAAACCTATAGGGGATATTATTCCAATGCGCAGAGCCTATTAGGGAAATAGGAGCTACACAACATGGCGCACAACGTTTGGTAAGGCGGTAATTTAACGCTAGATACTGAGTAACTCAGCTGTGCTTTTTCTCTCAGAGACCCCTACCCATATACTCCAAAAGACGTCTGGAGTGGGCAGGGTTAAGTATCCGCCACGGCTACATAGGGAAACACCCTATATATATTAGCTGTTTGGTTTGCTCAACGTTGAAGGATACAATGTTCCAAAATATTGTGCACCTTATCTTTGTCTCCTTGAAACTTGTAATACATTTTTCAAAAATAACAAAATGTCCTTAAACGGGGATGATGCCACCAGAAACGGTGGAGCTGCGGCTGACCCAGCCCAAGCAGCAGCTTTTAACATTACAGGTATAAATGAAACCGAGGAGGGTGTTATAGACATCGCTCCAAACTTAAGAAGAGCCATCACTCTAAAACTTATAAAACATGGCCTACCACCAAGAGGCGGTCGAGCAGTTTTCGTGATAGAGGCACACAAATCCTTTCAGACAGAGGTATTCTATTCATGGGTAATATTTCCTGAATCCAATCCAGTAACACACATGTTTCACTTCTACAAAGAAGATGATCCACCAGAGGAATACATTCCTTTCGAGGATATAGAAAATCCATTAACATACCAAGAGCATCAGCTCTGGTTTAAAGGCGCCCTAAAACATCACAGAAACATTACCAGGCTCGGTCCACTAGGTAGACCAGGAGCAACATGGCCGATTCTAGCCGGCTGCACACCTCCTCCTGAACTGGATATAATGTCAGATGAGGAACTACTTACTCAACTTACAGAGTTAATAAAAATTTACAGACAATTGGTTCAATATGTCATGCGGACTTTCACAGTCCAACAACCATTGACACTTCCAAATCAAACTCCTCAACAGGGGAATACACTAAAAATTACACCACAGACTCTATACGCAGTCATGGGTAAAATGCCCACAAAACGTGAGCAGGTTCCATTTTGGATAGCTCAAAAAATTACTCAAATCGAAGCAGTATTTCCAAATACTAGCCCGTATGAGAAACACAGAATCCTAACAATAAGTTTGCCGATGGGGATCACACCACAACTGGAAGACTGCACCACTTGGGGCTCAGTCTTTGCTGCCATCTATACTAAAACACATGGCATTCCGTCAATTGCGGAAATCCCAGATGTCCTGAAACAAATTCAAAACGAATACGGGGCAGAGCCTGCTCTAAATTTAGGTATGAAATTACTGAAAAATTTCGACCAGGTCTCAACAATAATATTATCTAATATTAAAGGGGAGGCAGCAGCAGTGGCGATCCGCCAAAAGTTAAGGGAATTTGATGTTACAGAACATCAAACAGAGCTACCCAGAATTATAGAACAATCTTATGCAGAATTAGACAGAGATAGTTTGGGTGGAAGACCAGTGAAGCCGAAACTATCTGAAAGTCCTGAGAAGGACTCTATTAAACAAACTCCTACATCTTCTAAAAAGAAGTGGGAGACTAATAAACAAAAGTCAAATGAGAAACGTTCTCAATCCCGGGGTAGGTCTCCTCAGAACGAGCCCTCTGAAAGGAGGTATAACCTCAAGAATAGGGATAATTTAAGAAAACCTGATAGGTATCAAGATACTGATACACGTTCCTCTTGTTCCTTTCAGATCTCATCACAGACTTCGGAAAGAAGAGGACAATCAGAACATAGAGAAGAACGCGTGAAATCGAAAGACGAAAAACACGCTCTGAAAAATAAAACAAAACCTCAATTCTCCAAAAAGAAAGTAGCAGGTCTGAAGATCAGACATGCAGAGAATACTGAGAACACAACTCAAGAACGGAGAATGGGCTCAGACAATGCTGGACAGTGCAGCAGAAGTCACAATAGCTCGCCAGAACCTGAAGGAACTTCTGGAGATAGTGGACTTGAATGAGTACATTACAGTTGAGACTGTAGACACCAGGGTTAGTACTCCACAAAAGTTATATGAAATAACACTCCGGATGGAGGGAGACATACCTAGACAGGTGAAAGCACTTTTTTGGGAAAGACTATCGAGGGGCTATGACATACTTCTAGCAGAAAAAGACTGGCCACCACAATTTGTCAGGGAGTGCCCACACGGCGAGGACATTATTATGCCTGCCTTCTCCAACCATATTCCAATTCACCTAAAATATACATATGCCAGGAAATGGGCAGTGGCCCAGGCCCCAGCATTATATAAAAATCATGTAGGATGGGATGAGGACTCACCTCACCATAAAATACATCTGAAACATGAACCAACTGCACAAAGGCAGTATCCAATAAAGCAAGAAGCTAAGAAACAGGTCAGGGAGATCTTAGATCAACTTGAATACCAAGGGGTGATTGAAACATGCACCTCCTCAATGAACAATCCTTTGTTTCCTGTCTCCAAACCAGACAATACATATCGTCTAGTTTTGGATTACAGACACCTAAACACTTGTTCTAAAACATTTGCAGTGCAAAATGCACATAGCACAGCTTTAATGAATAACATTGTGCGTAAAAAATACAAAACAACATTAGACATCTCAAATGGTTTCTTTTGTCAAAACATAGCACCTGAAAGCAGGTACTTAACAGCATTCTCCATAATGGGGACCCAGCGTCACTTTTGTCGACTCCCACAAGGGTTCAAGAACAGCCCAGGTTTATTCTCAGCGAGGGTAACGGAGTTACTACAAATTTATGACAATGAGGCATTGTCCTATGTCGATGACATCTATCTGACGGACGATGACCTGGACAAACACTTGAACAGGGTAAGCACCATTATACTGGGCTTCGCCTCTGAGGGCTACAAATTCAACTTTAAAAAGTCCCGAATTGCCCATCTCAATGTCCTATTTCTAGGATATGAGCTTTCAAGTGAAGGCAAGAGCTTGGCAGCTAACTTTCTAGAGAAATGTGCGCTGCTCCAACCTCCAAAAACGCTAAAAAACTTACAATCCATCCTGGGTTTCCTAAATTTTGGAAGAACATACATTCTAAATTACGCAGAAAGGGTTAAACCTCTCTACGCATTAATCAAACCTGATTTTTCAATCAAGAATTGGACACAAGAACACACAGAAATCTTGCGTTCACTCCAGGCTAACATGTTAGCAACAAATCACTTACAAACACGCGTAAGTCAACGAAACCTGGTGATCCGAATAATTTCGGGTCAATGCGGATTCACCTACTTAACCTTCAATGAGGTTGAGAAAATACCAGTCGCATACAAATCTCATTTGTACACACAAGCGGAAATGCGCTTCAGTTCAACTGAAAAAATTCTAACAGCAGTTCAAACCGCTGTAGCAAAAGAAAGAGCCTTAGCCCAAGGGAAACGCATTATTGTCGTAACCCCAGTACCAGCTTTAGAAGCGGTCACAAAAGCAAGCATTCCAAATGCTAAAGCATTACATCCAAGATGGATACAATGGGTTAATTCTCTTGCTGCAACAGATGTTGAATATGTTTTTGATCCAGATTTAAAAACACAAGCATTCCTGCAATATGAACAAGAATGTCCTCTGCCTACTAAAATTCTGCCTCTCGATCAGTACGAATTCATAATTTACACTGACGGATCAGCACAGCCCGCAACAGGGAGTAAGCAAGCTTACAGTGCAGCGTGTGCAATCGTTAAAGGTCGCATGCGAGATGGCATCTTCAGACCTATGGTCACAAAAACTCAATCTCTAGGAGATTGTACAGCTCAGCGAGCTGAACTACAAGCATTCAAACTGGCACTTGAAAGTACAGATCGAGAATTCCCCACACTAATAGTGTGCGATTCCTTTTACTGTGTTCAGTCGTATAATGACTATATACAAAACTGGCTTGAAAATGGTTTCAAAGATGCGAAAGGTGGCACAATAAAGCACAAAATGCTTTGGGAACAAGTAGTTCAGTTGAAAAACGAACTACCAAAGGCTCACGTGATCCACACACTGAGTCATCAACGTGATGGCGTTCACGTTGCAGGAATTCATTGGCTGACGAAGCCGCAAAGGGGGCTGTTCAGACGGCTTCCGTAGCTGCGATCACTCGTTCGAAAACAAAAATAGACGGTGAGATAATGTTGGCTGTCAATGCTTCAAGCAAAGGCAGCAGTGCAGCGTTACCAAAAAAGTTTCCACTCAAGTACTCTTATGTAATTGATGCGAACAACGTTCCTTTTGCTCGAATCCCTGGAGTGGGGGATAGGGTAATCCCAAACAAGGAACGTAGATTAGGACTAATCCTCGCAGCACACGAAGGGATAGCTTCTGCCCATGCAGGTGTTTCTGCAACAGTATCTTTACTCAAGCAAAGATATTGGTGGCCTGGCATTCGAAAACAAACTAAAGAACTATGTTTTAGAATGTGATATTTGCCAACAGATGAAAGTCTCAACAGTGAAACGCCCTGCGCAGACACCCCTGTTAATTTCAGACAAACCATTAGCTTGTATTTACCTGGACCACTGCGGTCCCTTGCAAAGGGACGGTAACTATAAATATATCATGGTTGCAGTGTATTCATGCTCTAGGTTCCTATGGATATGGCCTCAGCGCTCGGCTGACGCTCGAACTGTTATAAAAGATTTGCGAGTCTTTATCGGCACATACGCAATAGGCACGCTACATTCTGACCAGGGCCCTGCGTTTAGCTCTCGGGCTTACAAAGAAGCCATGGCCAGTCTGGGCGTTGCATTGCGGTACTCCTCTCCATTCCATCCTGAGGGAAATTCGGTTGTGGAAAGGAAAAACCGGGACATAAAGCAGTCTATAACAGCTAGGGTATTAGGTTCGGGTGATGGGTGGGTCAAACATCTTAATGGGGTCCAACGCTCATTGAATAATCTGCCAAGAAGTTCTCTAGGGGGGTCACTCCATATGAGGTCCTATTTGGGACAAGAATGTGGGTACCAGATCTCGATGACGTAGGCACAGTGGTGGAAAATAAAACATTTGATATCAAAGATCGTTTGGCTGTTTTACAGGAACTGAATGAGTTAAGAACGAAACAAAGCAACGTATTCCTACAGCCAACCACCACTGGGGAAAAACCGGCGGTCCCAGCAAGGCCTGTCTGGATTCCAAAAGTTGGGGATCTAGTCAGAGAAAAGATTGCGGACAAGAAGGAATTTGGACCTTCTTACAGACAACCAGTACCTGTCCTAGCAGTTCAAGGAACAAGAACAGTACTTCTGCCGCCCCTTGCTGGAAGAAAGGAGAAAAGATTTGTGTCCCTCGACCTCATCAAACCACAGTATGTGGCCAATACTAAATAGTAGACCACTTGGACTCCGACCTAGTAGCAGATGCACTCCTCTCGCTACTATCCAAGAGGTTCAGACTGAAAGACTGATAACAATCGAGAATTCAGCTGTAACAGATGGAGGACTAAGCAACAATACAATGGAACTCATCCCTCTTGAAAATCAAGTAACAGTTCGTCCAAATACACCTGTCTACACCAATGTAGCAAGTGATCAACTGGTTCCAGCGATTTCTACAAATCCTGATGCAATTCCAACAATTGACAGAACTGCTTCTGGCTATTTCATTAACTTTGATATGTTCTCAGAAGATCCAAGCGAATCTGAAACGACGCCAGCATCATTGAAACTCAAGCAGCAAGTACAAGACTTTCTTCACTTTCTGAAAAAGACTTATCTGGTTTCACCATGGATTGAACTCTGGATTATATCTGGACTATTTGTTTTCCTGCTTTGGCTAGCTTTGGTTACAACTGTGAGCGTGCTTATAAGTGGCAGATACATCCATGTGAATACTGAAGGAAAAGACGTGAACGTACTTTTAAAACCTCATAAATCTTCCCATCGTGAAGCAAGAGACTTGTCGTCAGTGAACATCACAGCTGTTCCTATACAGGATGGTATAGTGTGGGACAAAACAGATTTTGATGTCTTCGGCCCGACGGAACAATTGAACATTCCACATTTGTTTAAAATTTCACTAAGTGATCTAATTACGTCCAGTACCTATTCAGATGATTGGGACTTTGAGACTGTTAATGACATAATGTTTGACCTAGAAAAATCTGCTGCATTTTCTAAAAATGAATATTTAGAGGGTTCATCAGACTATGAACAACTGTATTGCTATAACCACTATGGTCATCATTATTTGCATAAATCTGCATATCCTAGAAATGTGTTTATGTTTAACCAATGGGAGCATTGTCCTACACCACCACAAGGTAGTTCAAAAACATTTGCTAACAAGTTTCCATATTTTTCAGGATACAATACATCTAATCCAGAAATGTTTTACTATAAAAATATAAACAAGACAGGACTGAAAATTATGTTAACTAATACGAAACAGATTTACTCTGCAATATTTATTGCCCAACTGTCTAGACAGGGTTTTGACTTTTGGAAAGACACAATAGACACAAAAACTGTCTGGGGTACTAAAGATTGGCAAGTGCAAGGGATAGAAGCTTTATTTAGAGCCTGCATCATCCCTGAACAAATAATGTTTTTGAATGAAACTGTCCAACAAACATCTTGTCTTGGACTAGCCAAGATCAAGGAGATGAACACACCTTCTGTACCAACACCTGCCAGTGATAATAATACACAGGCAGCGGTGACAGTTGACCAATATACTACAACTCAACAGATCTAATCCTGATTGGAGAAAATGGTTGATCTGGCCCATAGACACGAACAACTGTCAGGAAAGATTCCTGAATAAAACTCAGGGCTTTACTATTCATAGGCCAGACCCAAGATACGTCCAAAGACAGCATCCGGGGGTAGTAACAACATACAGTGTAGGAAAATTATGCCTCGATTGGCTGCAGAAATCTACACTACAGGATGTGAAACAACACTTATCCTTACTTACAGAAGACGCAGACCTTAGGGAATTCTTGCTTGGACCAAGAAAACCGCGTCAAAAGCGTTTCATATATGCCGGCATTTATGCTGCCTATAATGAAGCATGGAAAGTGTCACAGATGGAGGCCGCAGAACGAATACGTGAACTTGATCGTATTAATTTAGAGAAAACCCTCTCTGTGGTCGACAATGGGTTAACAACTTTGTCCTCCAGAATATATTCATTGGATAGCATTGTATCCTCTGCTATCGACATACTAGAACAAGATTTGGCGATGTTACAGCAAGGCCAATCTCAATTACGTTCTATTGTGTTATTAAGCTGGACGCTGCAATCTTTGCGTGCGGGCTATGTGCCTTGGCGTTTCATCAACACGTCAGCTCTGTTTGCAGAATACAATCTAACTGATAAACAGATCGAACTGGCACAAAGAGGACCAAGGTATACAGTGCTGAGCATTGAAAAACTGGAAAAGTTACCATTCACAGTGGCAGAAAAACCAGCTACTGAATGGCTTATTCATGGCAAAATCACATTACCTGTGACTACTTTTCAGTTTCAGTATTGCCTCAGACAAATGCAAGCAGGCAGATATGAAAGGTTGGGTAAGGAATACATTAAGACATCTTGGGATTTACCGTATACATATAGATGTTGGAGTGGGGATCGTGAAGTGTTTTTGAGCGGTACACACTGTAAACGTGCACTGAGCGGTTCACTTATATGTCAGGACATTTCTTTACACGGGGCTTGTAATGGTTCTGTGGCAAATTTGTCTTGCCATCAGCAGGGTACACCAGCTGCTGTGATTAATCCAACGTTTGGACAACTTTCTAATGGGAGTTACCTCATGTTGAATGATCAGAGTTGCTGCGGCATGTTGCCAGGCATCCCATATCTAGTAACGGTCAACTCCAGGGTCACTTGCTGTATGCAAGTATTGTTTCCCCAATAGACACAGTCAGGGAGTCGCCTCTATGGCCTTCGCTGAACGTCTCTTTTATAAGATTTGATACTTTGAGCAGAATGAAAGCCATGCTTTTACAGCAAACAGTGCCTTTGACCTCGGCCAAAGAAACCTATGATCTACAAATAGCAAGGACTTCGGCTGAGATACAGACTTTAATACGTACAAACTGCCCTATACATTTCGTGGAAATGATAGGACGAATCTTTAGCATGTCTGATACAACAGGAATTGTACATGTATTTAAGAGCATCTGCTCCGGTCTGTTAGCACCTTTCCAGGCAATACTCGGAATCATCCCGAACTTTGCACATTCGGTGTTTGGTGGAATACCATTAATTCTAGCACTTGTTGCCGGAGTACTATTTCTCTTCCTGCTATTGCGCTATGGCCAGCCTATTCGCAGACATCACTCCGAGCGAAATGGAGAAAGCTCTCCTTGAACGAAAGTGCCGTGAGCGAATAGTACAGCTTTGGGCATGACTCGTCTACGGGACCTGAATACCACGTGGTTCCTGTCATTCAGACCAATCTGGCAAGATTGCATCTTACCTGTTCTACGATGCCTGCTATGCGGTGAAGAATGCGTGTTGGACACCTGTCTAACATTTCCATCAGCAACGCCAACGGATGTCGATACTCTGCTAGTCCCGATAACGGCCCATGCTCTGTGTTGTCCCCAGAGGCTGCCAATCCTGCTGTCAGCATTCATTGAGATCTCACAGACGCTTCCGGCTGCTGCTGAGGTACGAGAAAGACCTACAGGCACACAGGTAACAACGGACGCGAACATTGCTGCGGCAACCTATGCTGAAAGCGATGCTTCACATCTCTGTGCAATTAATCTACTACACGAGGTGTTCCAACTGACACCAACCTCAGTGGACGATGTTTTGTCTACAGAAATAGATGATCTCATGTTTACACCAGACCCGTAAACTGACTCTGATTCAGCCCACAGTGTTCCAGAGATGCAGTAACAATTTGGCCTTCATACTTCAAAAACTTGGAACTCTTCCAAAATTGAACTTTTTCCCATTTTTCGAACTAAAATGGCACTTCAATCTGCTTCAAGTAGAACTAGCCTTATAGTACAGACTTCGCGGTACTTCCTCAGACACTTTTATCATCGTGTTAGTCTAAAAAAATTCATTGATTTCCATGCCATGAAATGATTTTTGATTTTGAACACCTTATCGATCATTTTTTGTCATATGTAAATATTACTGCTTATTTCATTCAAATTGCATTTTATTTTAAAAATATGCCTGAAATGAGAAGCAATGCTTAAAATGTACAGTACTTTTGCATTCTAATAGGTTTTTTAAATGCCTTTTTAAACGGTTTTAAGAAATATTTTAGCAATATGCGGTACTCCATTTAATGTTTAGCATTTTAAATGTTTAGCATTTTAGTATTATCGTACACACGAAAGTGGAGTGGGTGTTGTATTCCTCTTAGGGTGTCCATACACGGGCTTTCCTGTATCATGTCCTTATATAGGCACAATTCGCCCTGCCCTTATATAGGCATAAAATCCCAGTCCTTATTTAGGCATTAAACCGTGCACTCCAAATACAGGCATGGTCTCCGACATCCGTCCACCCTAACGTCACAACGAGTTCTTGAAGAACAGACCCTTAGGCTTCGGGAGTTTCCCTAGCACAGGACTATTGATTTCTTCAAGGACTCATCTATTATGCATGAACCGTTATACCTTAGGGGTTCATTCATGACGTCTTCCGCTGTCCGATTCACGTCAATGCTAACATTGTGAGGTACCTCTCAGGTATAAATATACCTTCCCTAGCCCTTGTAAACCAGAGGAGACCTCGACTTCAGAGGAGCCCGTTTCCCAGCCTGACGCACTGAGAAGACGCTGTCATCCCTGCACGCAGAGAGTCCAGCTTCCAGTGATCTGACTTCCCTCGCGGGGTGTTGGAGTTCGAGTCTGGCAAGAGATTCCCACCTCTCTCATTCTTAAGGTATGGAGCTGACTAGAACCTAGAGGGACTCTTGGCATACTAGACGTAACATACTCTTAGTATACCATAGTAAGGAATACTTCACCTACTTCATACCTCTCCCTACACCTAGGTTAGGTTAGGTACATTGGGGTAGAACTAGATTAGAAATGCATTGTATGAGTACTCGCATTTTTTAGTCTGTGTTATTTATGTAAATGAATATCTGCTAAAAGATAATGCTATCGCAGTATTATTTATTTCTACTGCTTACGCTGTACATTATTTACCTCGCATACTGTCTTGTGATCGTAACAGCACATTTTACTTACACAAGAAACAAGACTGTTTAATAAATCTTTTATTGAAACGCCCGTCTATTTCTTTCTGTGTAACTTTGAGGAAAACTAAGCATGCACGATTGAGCTGAGTGAAATAGTTATCTATTGTTTCTACGACTCTGGGACACGTTCTGATTCTAAAGGGAAACAAAGTTGTCATGTTTTGCGGCAGCCAGAAACTACTCCCTTCTTGTTTGTCAAGGAGTTTCTAGTGGCCTCTGAGCTAGCTGGCACAAGTAATTAAGTTTAATATACTCGATAGGGACATACTGACCTTAGTCCTATGTCAAACCTATAGGGGACATTATTCCAATGCGCAGAGCCTATTAGGGAAAAAGGAGCTACACTACAACCGGGGGCCCCCGACCCTGCAGGGCGGGCTCTACGTGCAGGAATGGAGATCCTGTTACTTTGAATTTCTCCACAAAGGATTGCAGAGCCACACCACTGACTTCTATTCAAGCAGACTTTATTCGTCAAAGTGGCATCATTGATTCCCACTCATTTATCTCCTTACGCGTTTGAGCGGATTTCCGCCTTGCTCACAGGTGAGTGAATTTAGTGTCCAACTGGTCACATGGTCTCTGTGGTAACTACGGGCCTCAGAATGCACCAACAACAGTTCATCACATCGTGCCATGGTGCAAAGTGTAATTTATACAGCTCAATAGCGTTGGTTTAGCCCAAATGTCACGAAAATCACGGGTGAATTTAAAATCAAAAGCAAAGTGCATATGATGCCAAAGTCTTATTTGTGCTTGAAATGCGGTGATATCAGAGAGAGGAGAAACGCCTCCCTCATCTCCCTTTCTCATACCCATCGCCAGCCAGCCAGTAGACTTCCGTGGATATTTGGCGATGGGTATGAGAAAGGGAGATGAGGGAGGCGTTTCTCCTCTCTCTGATATCACCGCATTTCAAGCACAAATAAGACTTTGGCATCATATGCACTTTGCTTTTGATTTTAAATGCACCCGTGATTTTCGTGACATTTGGGCTAAAGCAACGCTATTGAGCTGTATAAATTACACTTTTGCACCATGGCACGATGTGGATGAACTGTTGTTGCTGCATTCTGGGGCCCGTAGTTACCACAGAGGCCATGTGAGTAGTTGGACACTAAATTCACTCACCTGTGAGCAAGGCGGAAATCCGCTGAAACGCGTAAGGAGATAAATGAGTGGGAATCAATGATGCCACTTTGACGAATAAAGTCTGCTTAAATAGAAGTCGGTGGTGTGGCTCTGCAATCCTTTGTGGCGAAATTCCAAGTAACAGGATCTCCATTCCTGCACGTTGAGCCCGCCCTGCAGGGTCGGGGACCCGGTAAAATGGAGCCTTTGTGTGCGATTTTGATGGAGGGGGCATGACCCTCTCGAGCCCAAGCACCAGCCAGTGGACTTCCGTGGATATTTGTCGATGGGTATGAGAAAGGGAGATGAGGGAGGCGTTTCTCCTCTCTCTGATATCACCGCATTTCAAGCACAAATAAGACTTTGGCATCATATGGACTTTGCTTTTGATTTTAAATGCACCCGTGATTTTCGTGACATTTGGGCTAAAGCAACGCTATTGAGCTGTATAAATTACACTTTTGCACCAGGGCACGATGTGGATGAACTGTTGTTGGTGCATTCTGGGGCCCGTAGTTACCACAGAGGCCATGTGACCAGTTGGACACTAAATTCACTCACCTGTGAGCAAGGCGGAAATCCGCTGAAACGCGTAAGGAGATAAATGAGTGGGAATCAATGATGCCACTTTGACTAATAAAGTCTGCTTGAATAGAAGTCGGTGGTGTGGCTCTGCAATCATTTGTGGCGAAATTCCAAGTAACAGGATCTCCATTCCTGCAAGTAGAGCCCGCCCTGCAGGGTCGGGGGACCCCGGTAAAATGGAGCCTTTGTGTGCGATTTTGATGGAGGGGGCATGACCCGCTCGAGCCCAAGCACGAGCCAGTGGACTTCCGTGGATATTTGGCGATGGGTATGAGAAAGGGAGATGAGGGAGGCGTTTCTCCTCT
Organism: Calotriton arnoldi; assembly: GCA_963921515.1. NCBI lineage: Eukaryota > Metazoa > Chordata > Amphibia > Caudata > Salamandridae > Calotriton > Calotriton arnoldi. The sequence continues at coordinate 341,231 of CAWUFW010014715.1, forward strand.
CTCTGATATCACCGCATTTCAAGCACAAATAAGACTTTGGCATCATAGGCACTTTGCTTTTGATTTTAAATGTACCCGTTATTTTCGTGACATTTGGGCTAAAGCAACGCTATTGAGCTGTATAAATTACATTTTTTGTCACCATGGTACGATGTGGATGAACTGTTGTTGGTGCATTCTGGGGCCCGTAGTTACCACAGAGGCCATGTGACCAGTTGGACACTAAATTCACTCACCTGTGAGCAAGGCGGAAATCCGCTGAAACGCGTAAGGAGATAAATGAGTGGGAATCAATGATGCCACTTTGACGAATAAAGTCTGCTTGAATAGAAGTCGGTGGTGTGGCTCTGCAATCCTTTGTGGCGAAATTCCAAGTAACAGGATCTCCATTCCTGCATGTAGAGCCCGCCCTGCAGGGTCGGGGGCCCCCGGTAAAATGGAGCCTTTGTGTGCGATTTTGATGGAGGAGGCATGACCCGCTCGAGCCCAAGCACCAGCCAGTGGACTTCCGTGGATATTTGGCGATGGGTATGAGAAAGGGAGATGAGGGAGGCGTTTCTCCTCTCTCTGATATCACCGCATTTCAAGCACAAATAAGACTTTGGCATCATATGCACTTTGCTTTTGATTTTAAATGAACCCATGATTTTCGTGACATTTGGGCTAAAGCAACGCTATTGAGCTGTATAAATTACACTTTTGCACCATGGCACGATGTGGATGAACTGTTGTTGGTGCAGTCTGGGGCCCGTAGTTACCACAGAGATTTATATATATGTATGTATATATATATAAATGTATATATATATATACATACATACATATATTTATGTATATATATACATATAAACGAAACAATGAGAGAGCGAGGAAGGACAATGGGGTACATCCCTTTCCCCTAATTAACAGTGATCTAGAACAACGTGGACGGACCCACTAATGAATCCTCATGCTAGGATGACTCCGTTCCATACACTGGAATACCAAAAACCAAATAGGTTTGTAAGAAGAACCCTCACCCACCAACGTAGTTGGTGGCTTGCTTCATCATTGGGTTCCCAGCTGGGCTGCCGAATGCAAGCAGGCTCCCAGCAAAGTCTAGTCTTTGACCTTTCCTTGGAGAAGCAGCAACTGCAGGCCAACTCAGCAAAGCAACACTCCACAAGGGGGAAGTCTCCTCCTCACAGCTCTTCAGCGGTTCACTGACAGAATATCAATGTACAAAATATAGACTGCAAAAATATCGACAAAAAAATATAGAATGCAAAAATATCGATCTCTATACTTAAACAGGTAAGTACAAAAATATCGGGAAAAAAACTGATGTAAAATATATAGTTGTACAAAATATCTATTTTTATATATATATAATATAAAAATAATAAATATTAAATATGGTAAATAATAAAATTAATATAAAAAATAAAGTAGATTTAATATAAATTTTAACAAATATAACAAATAAACTTAATTAAAAAAAGTCAAACACACATACATAATAATTAATATATATATTTACTTTGAAACAATTAATAAACTATTCATTTTAATTTATTTTATAATGTTAAAATTATATAAAAATGTACAATTATATATAGATATATATATATACAGAACAACGTGGACGGACCCACTAATGAATCCTCATGCTAGGATGACTCCGTTCCATACACTGGAATACCAAAAACCAAATAGGTTTGTAAGAAGAACCCTCACCCACCAACCTAGTTGGTGGCATTCTTCATCATTGGGTTCACAGCTGGGCTGTCGAATGCAACCCAGCTGTGCTTCGACACCTGAGTTACAGCGGAGCGGGTTTGGTGTGTTCAATGTGATGTGTGCTCAAAGTGGTGATGTTAAAAATGCCTCTGGGATCCCCTGCTGACAAAATTTTATTCCCAGGGTCCTAGGACACAGTTAAAAGCAAAAACGGCGATAAAGTGAAGACGAAAAATTGGTCTTCGTTATCCCTCAAACACTGGTCGACATGTTTCAGCCTCGTCAACAATAATGAGGCTTTCTTCAGGACCATACAATGTGAAATGTGCTGTGGCAAAAACAAGCCATGTGTATTTATTTCAGCACACACGCTAAGGTGTGCTGTGCATGCAGTGGTGTAACCGTACTTACGGACTCACCGTCTGGTTAAAACACCAGCTACGTGATTACAGTAGCTGTATTAGATCCCGGAAGGGGCGGACTCCTGCAGTCAAACATTCATCAAGGCTGACCGCCCGCCTGCCTCCCCTATTCTGAGAGGTCTTCTCCTTCCGGGATCCAATACAGCTCCAACTCCAAGGGCTTGTGTGTTCTTGCATCCTGTTCTGAAGTCTTAGGGACATACATTTTTCACCCACAGCTTCCTTGAACTCCACTTCTGGGAGTTTTGACCAGCCAGGAGGTGCCTATTCCAGTTCTGGGACTCTGGAGGTTGTTCCTGCTACTGAAGATCTGAAGAAAATTGATGATTTGCCCTCCTTGTGGCTGAAATGGCCAACGCACAGCCGCGTACGGCTGAAGAAATGGACGCAGCGCAGCCCAAAAAATCGCCACACACCGAGTCCTGTGCACTTATCTCCGAAGTCTGAGATCACCGCACCGACTCCGACACTGGCCTTGCTGGGCGGCAAGAAGAATCGACGTATCACCGGTCAGCAGCTGGAGAAATCTACACAGCACCTAGTTCGCTGTCACCGCATTTCTTCCAGTGTATCCATATTTTTCATGCATCGCACCTGAGCATTGAATCTACAACAACATTGGTGCTGCAGTCAGAACCCGATGCATCACGTCCCCGCAAAGTAAGAAACCGACGCATCACTTCCTCTCCAGTAATAAACCGATGCATCACCTCCTCTGCCTGGCAGTAAGGAACCAACGCATCACCTTTCCTGCGCGCAAGGAACCGACGCATCACCTTCCCTGCAGCTGTTTTTGCTTGTGATTTTTGACGCATCCCAGGTACTTTGTGCTAAAAGTGGCGCATCCAGAGTTTCCTATGGACAGAACAGTTTTTACCTTCTGAAAATCATATTAGGATATCTGTATGTTGGATATTTTGTGGTTTTGGTCTTGTTTGGTTTAGATAAAGATACTTTCTTTTTCTAAACTGGTGTGGTGTACATTTGTGTTGTTTTCACTGTGTTACTGTGGGTTATATGCAAATGCTTTACACATTGCCTCTGTAGTTTAGCCTGACTGCTCTGTGCCAAGCTACCCGAGGGTGAGCACAGGCAAAATTAGGTGTGTACTTTACTCATCCTGACTTGAAGGAAGAACCCCTACTTGGACAGGGTCCATACCACTGCGAACTAGAGACCCCAAATTCTAACAACCATGCAAACCAAAGAGCTGTATTATATGTGGATATTTCAGTGGGTTACTACGTTTGTCATTGATTTTGTTACTTGCAGTTCATAAGTTACAATCGAAATATATTTAGCACAGTGAGCTTTGAACTTTGAGCATGCAAACTGAATGATACATATTAGAAAGTTATGTTTTTACTAGTTTTTCATTGTCCTAATGTTGCTATAAAGAGTTTGTTTTGGTAGAAATAAATTATTTCTAGGAAACTCAACCCTGGCCACTTTATTATGTTTTGAATCCTTAGTTTGTGCTTCTCCAGACCAACCAAGGACTCTTAAAAAATGACTTCCAGTATGGATGACATTTAAATCCTACAACTTGTAGTCACCTATGTCTTATGTAACATTTTCTAAACACTGATTTACACTCATATGATTCATTGTCTCTGTATATGTGTGTGTGATGTAAGTGCTCCAACTCCGTACAATGGTATGAGAGGCGCTATAAAACAAATAAAATACATGTAAAAGAGGGGCTATGGAGAGATAAGGGGCACTCTTGGAGAGCGATAGTGATGGAATCTGTGGAGGAGGAGGTCATTGAGGGGACACCCAAAAATATTGTTGCACCGGGCAACACTAGCACTATAGCTGGCCTTTCCATGCTGCTTATTGGGGTGGAGAATGCTAACATACCTCGAAATCGTCTTTCATTCTGTTTCAGCTTCTTGACTGTGTTTAACGGTGAATGTGTGCACTTATATTATCTTTAAATTAATATTTCATTGCTTGACATCATATTTTTTGTGTTCTCCGTAGGAATGTCTGAGGGTATGATTGGGTAATACAATTGAATATATAATGAAAAATGTGTTGTAGAATACACCATTATTGCCATTTTCTCCCCACATTTTTGGGGGGGGTTTTACCAAGCCCCACTTGTAGTGGTCAGCTTTCTCGCTGCGCTCGCTTACTGCACACAGAATGGGACTGGTCTGACAAAATTTGCCTGGGCTGCTTCGGGTCCACAGTCGGCCCTGGGAGCATCTTTGTGATATGTTTTTCTGATGTGTACACTGCAGTGTTTATTGGGAAATCTCAGACCCACACTCCCTGGATTTCACTGACTAAGCTGTGCCCCTGGGAAGGAGAAAGTGTGATTAGCTGTGATGACGAAGCTGTAAAAAACCCTGTGCCACATTTTTACCCAAAAACAGCCTTGTGCTGGTGCATTACATATTTTATGTTTGCTACCTGTGCATGTAGAAAACAACATATGTATACATGCTTGACCTACACCCATTGGCAGTGACTTGTCAATGTGAACAATTTCTTCATCAATTAATGGCCCAGGTGAACAACAGTCCTGTGAGAGTCTTGCCTGGTATATGATGCACACTTATGTAAGTGGGCACCCTGCACCAATCCAGACAACCCTTATGGTGATTGTAGTGATCTTAGACAACCTTAGAAAGCTCTCTAAGTGGTAGCTGCGAAGAGCAGCTTTCAGGCTCAGTACAGAAGGAGTGTAAAGCAGCTTGTTTTACCAGAACATAATCTTATAGGTATTAATTAAGTGGAAAAGAACCACACAGTGTATTTATAAAAATATGTATTTATTATAAGACACTCACTAACACATTCAGATATCTCCTAGCCAGAGATATAAACACTACACACAATACTTTGCAATAGAAACAGGTAAGTAGCACAGAATACACAGTGTTCACGAGGGGGAGACCAAACCATACACTAAAATAGTGGTATGCGAACCACGACTCGAGTCAAGACAATACTCAGAGGACGTAGAAGTGCCGGGGACCCAAGGAACCACCCAAGGTGAGTATCAAGGAGCCCCACTGAGGTCGTGTGCAGTGCAGGAACACTACTGCATTCTCCATGTAAATCGCGGTTGCAATTTTAAAGAAAGAGGACCCTTCCCAGTGGATTCTGAAGAAACCCCGTGGAGGACAAGAAGATGGAGAGCCACCCAACCCATGGATACCCTAAGAACCAGGTTACCTGCACCAGGGAAGCCAGGTGCATAGGTGTGAAGTGGCGTCGGAAACCGCTGTCGAACCCAATAGAGGACTTCAGGAAGATGCCGCTGCTGGGGAAGGCGAAAGTGTCCGGTGGAATCCAAAGGTGGATTAAAGAGGTGAAGAACCTGCAAGCAGAGAGGACAGAGTCTATGCCACTCAGGAGTGACCAGGAGGCACGGAAGACAAATGCCCACCGATGTCGGGTGCTGCAGGAGAGCTGACAGTGACCTTGAAACTGCAGCTGTGTGGACCAGGCGATGCTGTGGAAGACCAGGAGCCATACACGAACTATCCCATGGGAAGCATTTTCTTCTTTTTACCTGCCTTGAGGGGAACGGCGAACAGCAGCTTTCTTCCTCGCCCGTTGCCGTGAGGGGAACGGCCACCGGAGGGCACTTCAACTCCCAGGAGCCCAAGCGCCGGCGCCAGCCGTGACGCTGCTTTCCGCGCCCGGAGGCGCGATAAGGCTCGACAGGCCACACGCAGCGCGGGACGCGCGCGGGCGAAGCCCGGGCCAAGGGCGGGCCCGTCTGAACCCGTCCGAGCCCGGCTGAGACTGGACTGGGCCACCCCCCTTGCTTCTTACCCAGGGTTTCTTACGGCACGACTGAAGGTAAAGTGAATTTCATTGCCCCACATGCTAGATTGTGTGTTATTGAGCCGTAACACAGGTGGAACGAACTGACCCCCAGAAATGTCTAACCGGAAAGGGGTAGTCGGGACTTTGGATGCCTTCATTGTGAGGGCAGAGTCTCTTCTGTCCCATGAAATTGAAATTACGGAGCGCCGATTGTCCATGGACCCTGCTACTTTGTTTTCTAGTTTATCAAAGGGTGGACCAAAGGCTGTGAAGACATTATGCGCATCTCCTTGTAAGTTACCGTCTTTAGAAATTTGCGCCGCATCACCTGTTTTACCAGATACATCATCTTTAATGCCGTGCCCGGGAGTCGTGAGTCAGGTCGCATCAGGTATCAATACCAGAGCACGAGGGGCATACTCCCACAAGCCCGCTAAACTGAAAACACTGCCATCTAAACGCAAGAGGAATACCGGGAGTGATGGGTTGCCCAAATCAAAGGCTAAGCCCAAAAACTCTAAAACCGATCATGACAGTGCCAATAACCCTGGAGTTGTCTGCACAGCCTCAGTGGGGACACAGACTGACTTTGTTTTCGATTCTGCCGGTAATGACATTAACCTAGTTGCCAATATAGGCGCTGAGGGAGGCATTGCCGTTCCTCCTTCTGTTACCAGGCATATTGACACCAATCTGGTTGACATTAAGATTACACTTGATAAGACCTTTAATTTAATGAAGGTGGAGTTCGAATGTTTAAAATCTGTACTGATTAATGTGGCCGACAGGACTATGACCTGTAATGTAGTACCCAATAATGATGTTGGTAATTTACTGCCCTCTTTAATCAGTCAAATGAGTAACACACCTGGGGTAGAGTTGCATCCTGGTCTTGCTACCCAAAAAGGTCCCATTGTTGTTACTCCGCATCTTAACTGTAGTCATGTAAACACAACTCACCAGATAAAAACACATAGAAGGCAAGGGGACAGAGGGGCTTCCTCACAAAGACACATAGATAATCTGAACTTTGTACCAGGAAAAAGCTGCCCCATAGTTCAACGCCCCAGCATACTTGCAAGTGATGTAAGAGTAGCTAGGGATACCCCTAATGTTCCCAGTAATGGCTCCCTGAGATCCAATCCCGATGTACTCGATTTACCCCCAGCCTCATGCCCATATGTGTTAGTCCTGGCTGGGGTTCCCTACTTATCTGGGGAGCAACGGGAATCCTGGGCAGACCTGCGAAATAAGGCCGTAGATTGGCTTTGTAAGCATAAGGGGTTCCACCCATCCAAAATGAATGATATCATCATGGCTAGAAGAGTCGGGTGGGTTGGCCATTCTCTTAAAAATATAGATGGCGACTGCATTGTTCTTAATTTTCGCAGACCTAAGCTTGTTCGCCATTTACTGAATAATTTTGAACAACCAACCACTCAAAACACCCATATTAGTGCACTCCCCTGAGTTATTTTTACAAGCCACTCAACAATCCTCAAAGGGACTCCCTGTTTTGCCTCTGATAACAAATAGGTTTAACTCGTTATCTAACCCAGATACACAGGACTGACAATTATCAACCAGGGACGCTCAGCTTTCCCAGCAGTCCCTTTTGGAACAGCCCCTTGCCAGTACAGTTATAACCATTACTGATAACGGCGAAAGTCCGCCCACTAGTATTAATAATGGAGCTGATTTGAACATCCTCAGCTGGAATGTAGCAGGACTGCACTCTAAGCTCGACGACCAGGATTGGTTGCGCCTGGTCAAAGACCAAGATATTGTCATGTTCCAAGAGACCTGGGCCACACACGATTCACACATTGAAGGGTTTCATTGCACTTGTGTCCCGGCATCCAGCCACAATAAAGGTCGACCATCTGGGGGCCTTCTTATTGGTCTTAATGTAGCGACTGGTGGTAGCTATAAGATACTTCCAACAAACAGCCCTAACTTCCAAGTAATACTTTTTAAGAGAAGAGTCTCTCTTTATTTGGTTAACTTTTATAATAATGATTTTGCATCAGTCCCCAACAAGAGTTTTATTGAGCTTTTTGATTTTATTTCCAATCTAGATTACCAGGCATCCGGTTGGAATACTATTGGGATTATTCTGGCTGGGGATTTTAATGTAAAATTTTATGACAGGCATTGTGTCACGGAACCACACACTACGGGCCCTTCTTTTCGCAGGGGAGCGGAATTGACAGCTCTATTGAGCTCGCTCAATTTAGTTAATGTCATGGAGCAGTTGGGTACATCTCATGCCACCAATAACCATCACCCGACCTTCAGAGGCAGGGGACATTCGTCCGTAATAGACTTTGTTTTCATCTCTCCTCTACTGACGGATTATTTAATTACTGCAGAGGTTGTTGCCACTATTCAGGGGGATCACAACCCCATTAGAACCGCTTTCAGATTGGCACCCCGACACATGTTCCCAATTGAATGCGGGGCTAAAGATTTAACTCCATCTACCGACAACCTAACACTGTCATGGAGGGGTATTGATAATGGGGATCTGTTTAAATTACTTGTGAAGGACAACTTACCTTATATCACCTCCTGCTTGTCATCTGAAGCTCCCCATCAGGAGGTAGTTGGTGGTTTTTCTAAACTCTGTCAGGCAGTTAAAACTCTCCTGTTAAAGCCCGTTTCCTTGAAGAAACCGGGCCCTAGATGGTTTGATTCTGTATGCTCTGCTGCCAATAGGAACCTGCGTATGGCTTTGTCAGCTGACCCCAGGTATTCCCATGATGTAATACAGGCTAGACAGATGTATAAACTAGCTATTACTAACCGGAAAGAGGCACTCGTAAGGGATCGTTGGGAAGCCCTATCGCAGGCTGCTACGGAAAAAAGGGGTAATTTATTTTGGACTGCTGTAAGGGATCTTAGATTTATGGGACAGCTATTAACACCAATTAGCTGCACAATCTCGAGCCAGTCCTGGGAAGATCATTTTTCAAATATTTATGCCACCCCGCAGGGAGAGATTGAACAGCTGGAGTATAGTCTCCCCAACACTCTTCAAATCACACTCCCTGAAATAGAAGAGGCTATCCATCAGTCTATCGGGAATAAAGCCCCTGGCCCGGATGGGTTACCGATTGATATTATCAAATGGATCCCGGACTTCTGGGCTCCCCTTCTCCTGAATGTTTTTAATCATTGTATGTTGGGCCCGCTCCCTGATACTTGGGCAAAAAGTATTATAGTTCCAATATTCAAAAAGGGGGATAGGTCACAGCCCATTAATTACAGACCAATATCGTTGATTGATAACACTGTTAAAATACTGGGCAGAGTCCTATATAACAAGATCCTGGAATGGTCAGAGGAATATGGTATTTTAGAGCGCTGTCAGTTAGGCTTTCGTGAGGAAGGTTGGTACCATCGAGCAATGTCTGAACCTCAGCCTTGTGATTGGGAAATATACCATTGCTCGTAAAACTCCTGTCTACCTGGCCTTCATGGATTTGTCCTCAGCTTTTGATTTTGTCAACAGGTCAAAGCTGTGGGCTATCCTGTTGGGCCATGGTTTAGACGCTCCCCTGGTTCATTTCTTGGCTTATCTTCATAAGGACCTTCAGGCACAAGTGAGAATTGGTAGAGGTGGTGAGGTCTCAGGGCCTATCAAGGTAGGAAGGGGGTCAGGCAGGGATGTGTTCTGGCCCCCCTTCTTTTTATTATTTATATTAACGGCCTGAACAAATCATTGATAGGTGCAACCAAAGATGTGCCTATGATTAACGGCAAACCTTTGCCGGTGTTACTTTATGCTGACGATGCGGTGCTTATAGGTCGCACCCCAAACTCATTGCGCATTTTAGTACAGTCGTTTGTTAAACATATGGACAGTCTGGATTTAAGAGCTAATTTAAAAAAATCATTTTTAATGTCTTGTGGCCCACAAAAACGCTCCCTTACCTCTATCTCCGTTGGCAGCCAAAAATTAATATGCACTGGTAAATTCCCCTACCTTGGTGTGGTCTTTGCTGCGAACGGCTCCTGGACTGAGCATCTTCTCAGTCCAGGAGCAAGTTCTCAAAGACCATCAATTCCATTTTTAGCTTTCCCCGTCCCAAGAACACTGGCGTTATTTTAGCTATCTTAAAATTTTTTAAATTGCAATGCGTCCCAGTAGCTACTTATGGAGCGGAGATCTGGGGCACCACAAACAGTTCCTGCATTCAGCGGGAAGAAAACAGATTCTGCAGGAAACTGTTGGGCGCCCCAATCTCGACATCTCATTATGTTTGCCATAAAGAATTAAATTTAAATTATGTCACTGATTTTATACGTGCTCGCCCGGCTCTCTTTTGGCTGTCTGTCTGGAAGAATGAGGAAGCTATTCTGACTAGAGATATCATCATGGACTGTTTGAAGTGTGAGAAAGGGATGGATATCCCCTGGCTATCCGGAGTTTATCAGAGCTTATGCAGTATTAATCAGGGTTGTATTTTTAGAAACCCTTGTAAAGCTGAAACACTACGGAAAATAGATCTTAGGAATGCACTTTACCTATTTTACAGTACCGAGCGCATAGCTCAGGAATCACAGAAAACCCTTGTCTCTAGTTATATGTCACTAGTCCAATATTGTTATCCCCTACCAAACTACCTCACCTTACCTATGAGTCACTGGGAAAGAAGTCTGTTATTCCGTCTCAGAGCAGGGACACTCAAGTTTGTATTATGTTTTCCCCTTGGTTATCATCCCAAAATTGATTTGGTACCCTGCCCATGTGACGGAATTAGCGGACAGACAACCCTGCACTTTTTATTCTTTTGTAAATATTATATGAAATATAGCAAGGGGACACTCTATCCCTATTTTAAAAAAAGGAAACCTGTTAGCCTGGATCTGGCTTATACAAGCATGCTTGGTATGATCGATGAGGAGCTTGTATTCCGCTTAAGTACTTTTCTGAGAGCTGCGATCCGGGCAGGTCAGTCCATGTCAGACCCTTGAATTCTTAACTGTGATTGGTTATGTTGTAAATAATGCATTTTATTCATCATATTCTAAGATGTGAAATTGTGTCTGATAATTTTAACAGTTTTTTTATGGTTGTACTTTTATGGATATACTGCCTATCCGAATAAAGATTATGAATTGAATTGACTATCCCATGTCGGATGTCGAGAGCAGAGGGGTTGGTGTCTGGCAGGAACACCAACAAGCCTTGGCAACTGCAACCAATAAGAAAGTTGAAGAAGGTGCAATCTCGGGACCAGCAGGGTCCAGGAGACTCACCGCAAGCAAGGGAGTCAGGGAAAGCCCCAAGCAATCAGGGGAGCCCAAAGAATTTAAAGAGGACCCACAGGCCGGAGGCACTGGAGTTGCAGAGGATCTCGAGCAGCTGGCCAATGATGCAGGCCCACGGTGCAAGTGATACAGTGAGTACAAAGACCTTGGTCACTGGAGATGCTTGAGGTTAGGGCTACTTGAAGGCTGAAGATCTTGGAAAAAGGAAGCCAAAAAGCCTTTGCAACTGCAAGTCAATGGGGTGCACAGGGGTTCGGTTCCTGCAGCTCCGACGAGGGATACTGGCCTCAAACTTAGTGAGAGGACAGGGCAGGCCTCGAGGGATGTGAAGAACCACCAACTGTGTTGCTGAGCCTTTCAGATTCCGTGGGAGTCTAGGATCAGGAGACCGGTCAGCTTAGTTGCGGTACCTGCAGATGCAGGGAAGTGACTCCTTCCCTTCAAGGGAGATTCCTGCAGGTGTCTTGGATGCCCACAGGCCTTGGAATGTTTCCTGTATGGAGCACATGCATGGACGTTGCAGCAGACGAGCAGGGCAAAGAGATCAGGAGAAGCAGGAGTCTTCTTGGTTGCAGCGTTGATGCCCAGAGCGAAGTCCAGTGAAGTCCAGAGGGCCCAGATGGTCGAAGTTGAAGTGGTGTCTGAATTGAATCATGTCCCACAACGATTCTAGGGATCCACCCTCAGGTAAGCCCTTAAATACCCTAATGAAAGGGTTGTGACGATTCATGGGTCCCTCCCTAAGGAGGCGCTGGACAAGGGGGAGGATACTCCCCTGTCCTTTGTGCAGTTTCGCGCCAGAGCGGGAGCCTATGGCGCCCTGAACTGGTTTGAACTGGACTATGCATGGAGGGCACCAAATGTGCCCTGCACACAGACTATGTGGCGCTGGCAAGCGCCCCCACCCTGCCCCACTACACTAAACCCTGTCTGGGAGGTGGTCACACTTCCTTGTGACAGGATGCCTATGGTTCTGCCTTCCCCTGCTCAAGCTTGGCTCAGCAGCAGGAGGGCAGAATCGTGTCTCTGGTCGGCAGCAACCATGTTCTGCTGTCTGGGTCTAGAAGACTGGTACTGGGGCACTGAGGGCCTAAAGGAGGGCCTTTACAGTGCTTGGAATCATACCTCCCACACTGTTTACGGTGTAGGAGTATGATTCCAACATGAGAGAGTTCGTTACAGCCAGTTTCGAGATGGTCATCGCGTAATTACATGGTGCCCCTCTATATGTTATATGACTGTCTCACTTACAACCCAAGAGAATGGACTCCGAAGGCCGTAGAGGTGCCCTGCTCATGCAGGGGCACCCTCACACTTGAGCAACCTGCCTTCAGGATTGCAAAGGCCTGCTGTAGGGTTGTCTTATAGTTAGGTCGAGCATCAGCGCATGCGCTGTCAGCAAGACCTGCTGTAATCACTCTACCGAGTGTAATTACAGCTGCTGCTAGCCATTGATTGAAAATTCTTTTGCGCTTGTTTCGTGGCTCCTTATTGGCCGGTGCTCCCAATAGATCACTTCCGTTTGTAGGCGAAGAGCACCGGCCAACTGCAGTCTCCTACACTGTAGGTTTTTATCATCTTTCTGAGGTCCTATTTTTTTTTTTTAAACAAGCGCCCCATTCCGCGCTTTACCTTTAATGGCTGCTGTGCCACCTTCTTTAGGCGCGGCTTGTCTAAAGAAAGGGGCGTGACCGCTACTAAAGTGAAAGCAGGAATGGGGCACTTTTACATAAAAAACATTTGTTTGTCAATTAGCAAAACAAATGTGTTTTTTTGTAAAAGCGCCCTATTCGCACTTTCACTTTAATAGTTGCCACACACCTTTCTTTAGACGAGCCGCGTCTAATGAAACGAAGTTGCCGGCTAAGAAAATGCCAACCCTCACCCTCCTTTACTCCATCCCCCGCCTCTGCTGCACACAAGTTAGAAAACTTAAATGCTATTTCACAATTTGAAAAATATGTTTTCTTACACATGCAAAATTGTATCACAGACAAATATGTTTATGTATCCTTGTGCATCTCGTGCCTTTCTCCAGTCCAAAATTATCGTCCTACTTCTATTTTTGTGGACTGTCCTGGTTTTTAGATTACTGAAACAGGTCACCCTATTCCAGCCCCTTTGTGCTGGTTTACTTTATCAGCAGCCAATCTCCGTGTTGTGTGTTGGTTCCCTTCCTCCCCCTGCCTCCTCCCAGCTGTTTCTGCTTGCTTTCCCACCCCCTGCCACCCCACCCCACCCCACCCTCTATCCTGCTTTACTTCCCAACATTCCTCCCTCGTGTTTCTGTGTTTGTTTTTTATTGTTGTGAAAGCTTTTTAAAAAGAACTCAGAGCAAAGCGGAAAAGTCGCTGGTGCTCCACACAATAAACAAGCATTTGCAATGCAATAGGTCTCGCATTTATGCGAGTTTGAGCTATTGGCATTGTAAATGACAATGCCTTTTATTTACGTTTTGTTTTTTAAAACATAAATAAAAGGCATTGTCATTTACAATGCTAATAGCTCAAACTCTCGCAAATGCGAGACCTATTGCATTGCAAATGCTTGTTTTTAAGTGCAGTGACCTCAGATATAGGGAAGCCTATATCTTTCGTAAGTGGTGCTAGCACCAGCTTACACAGGCTGCAATGGCAGGCCTGTAGTGATAGTTTGAAAGGTCTCCCATAGGTGGCATAATTCATGCTGAGACCTAGGGGGGACCCCTGGGGTACCCATGCCCTGGGTACCTTAGTACCATATACTAGGGACTGGTAGGGGTACCCAGGTATTCAATCTGGGATGTACCTAAGTACTTACCATAACAGTTTAGGGGAGAAAGCAGAGAGACTGGGGTCCTGATTAGCAGGATCCCAGTCAGACTAGTCAGAAACAGCATTACATCAAGCAAAAAGTGGGGGTAACCATAGAAACAGATCCTACTTTCCTACAAGCCCCATGCAGGCGCTTTTGTGATTTGCCAGCATTCCCACTTTATTACTGGCTTTCATGCTTGTAGATGCTAAAGGGCGCTTTGTGGATCTGTGAAGTTGATTATGGGCAAATGCATCAGAGTGCAAGGATGGTAAATCCTCTTTGCATAGGATTGCAAGGAAATTTGGGGGCATATCATCAAGGCCCCGAGATAAAATTATCGCCGCTTTAGCGTCCGTTTTCGGGCCAAAAGCGGCGATAATTTTATCGCACTATTAACAAGGTCACGCTATCGTGTGAATCCTTGCCGTAGCGCACCTTTCCTTAACGCCCAGCTTTGCATCTCTAATGAGATGCAAAGTGGGCGTTCCTCCCCAAAACAACGGGAGAAATGTCGCTAACCGACATTTCTCCTATCAACAATGTGAACGTTAACCTGCAGAGCGATAAGAAAAGTAGCGCTAACCGTGGTTATTGCTACTTTCCTTACGCCTGCTTTCAGGCTGACTTAGCCATTATATCCAATGGAAGGTGGATATAATGGCTAAGTCTGCCCTGCCCTATCAACAACGTATCGCCAATCGTTGTGTGATTATCGCTGGATTTCCAGCGATAATCGCACATTTGGCAGCTAACTCTGGAATTTGTATCGCCTCGGCGATGCGCGTTGTTGATAACGCGCTAACCGGGCGATAAATTCCAGAGTTAGCCGGCGATAAATATGCAAGCGCTAAGCGCGCTTTGCGATATTTATCGCCGGGCCTTGATGATATGCCCCTAGGAGTGAGTTGCAAACGTTTAGAGTTTGCAGAGTGGTGTCCAAACATGTGAAGTCTAATGGGGCTAGAAGTTAATGGTGCTTCCTCTGGCGAAACAGCAACAATGAGCACTAAGTGTATGTTAAAATGGACTCTTTATTTGCGTTCGTATTTTTTTGTAAAATCTTCTTATTTGAGTTTTACATTTACCAACCAATAAAACAATATATGACCATAACATGTGCCATCGTCATCATTGATCTGATAATTAAACTCACAGTGATAACTGATATTAGTTTCGGGATTATACATAGCCAATGTATACACACATCATATATCAGTCCGTATAGCGTTATCCCCCCTTTCAGGAGCTAAGATATCCATTCATCTCATTGCAATGGTTTCCCCAGCAACCCAGGACTCTATTATGTTTTTGAGGTCAACCACGGGTCTCATAATTGGCCCCTGCAGCAGTCAACATCCATCCATGCCACCTCTCCTTTTTACCAGGCCAGGAGGGGTCTCTCTCCAATTTTGTGCAATATCCCGTTTCCCCTGTTCAAACCTAGTGTTAGAAGTGATTTCTCGCTGTTTGTGTAACCCTCACCTTCTAATGCAATTAGAAGTGCTAGTTTATAGGCAGGGCCGGACAGTGGAGTAGCTAGAGCTTCTGGCGCCCGGGGCTATTCCTTAGATTGCCGCCCATGGCAGGTGCTGGGGAAAAAGGACTGCATATAGCACAGAATGTACCTATTACAAAGAATGAAAGCTAAGGGGTGCATCATGAAGTTCCACTGCCCTAGGTGTGCAATACAATACAGGCTGTGCTGCATGTGCGCTGCACACTAAGTACATTTTTCATATGTGAGCCCTGGCGCGCTTTTCACTTCGAGAGATTTCAACGTACATCCTTCATTTCAATTTCTACCGAGTTTTGGCTAAAAAAATAAACCATAAACCAAATGATAAGAAAGCAAAATGTACTCCTTGACAATTACTTTATCGTCGTTTGTTTTAGCACATTGACCGGGTTGTTTCTTAGCTTTCACTTTTGTTGGAGGCAATGTTTTTGCTAAAATCAAATTTCTGAAGTGTTTTTCTGTTGAAGCCCTGGGTGTTGACCTTTAGTTGAGAAGGCAAACGTGCTTAAAAAACATCCACTCTCCGTGACTTAGTGGACACATGCCACGAACGGAATTTTCGCCACTGCAAGGCATGTAATGCGTATGGCAGACTGATTGGTAGGGGCACCAATCAGCCATCTGAGACTATCACCACATAGAGAAAAGAAACGTTCTAGGAAGGAAATTGGTATATGTAGATCCGAGTTTGTGGCTATGCAAAGGCAACACCATTGATCAGAGTGGCAATTGAAGCTCCCATGGCCTCATATATTTGCTCTGGAGCCCAATGGATTCAATGGATCTAACGCACCATCATTCCATCCCGATATCATGTACAGTATTTTAAACCTTATTTCCCATCTCCCCATGCAGTACCTTCCCCATTTCAACTAAAATGTTCCCGTCTTTTAACTTCCTCACTCTCGTCACTCATCTCTCTCTTTCATTCTCATTGCGACGCTATCACATTTAATTTACTCGCTGACGGCCTCCAAATATTACCACTACCCTCAGTAACGGGGGACTTTTCCATACGTGCACGAGGCCCTTTGCATCCTCGCTACGCCACTGCTTCCTGACGGGAGAGTGAGGCAGTTATCAAGTACATCAGGGAGAGAGAGGGCTGCAGGAACTGTCGCAGGAAGCTGGTATTTTGAGTAATCTAAGTTAGAACAGGACTGAAATGGCAACAGGCATCCTGGAAGGTGTCTGACAGCAAGCATGGAAGGCACAGTGGTGGCTCTGTACGGAGAGGCCTGACAGAAGTTTCACATTGGGACAGGTAAACTGTAAAAAACAGCCCGGGCAATTTGATGGATACGTTTTTACCCATGGCACTTAAAGAGCACATGATATAATGTGGAGTTATTTTTCCCTACCTGACAAGCGTCGTTGTAAACAACGTATTCGTTTCACATTAGCTGAAATAAACCTGCAACCACAGGCCAGCAGCTCTGTGAGGAGGTGCAGTGATGCCACGGACACAAATATGATGTGGCGTCCAGCTTACCCCCGGCTGTGGCCGTGCTGTCTGTCTGCTTCACTCTCTCTCTCTACTGCTGCAGTCGCCTCACTGCCCCGCCTCGTTTTGCTCTATTTAAAAAAAAAAAAAATTTCCCTGGGGCCACCGCAGCAGGGTTGACCTCGAGAGGTTATAACGCTATGCGCTGTCCCCACCCACCGCCAGGAGCACCACTCAGACCTGTCGTCACCTAGTGCTAAGGAGAGGTGGCGGGTGACAGGCCGGATTCAAAGAGTATGTTGGTGGCACTGTGTCAGTCACAGTCAAATTTCGGGCACAATTATTTCTATACAAGGAAGTCCCCCGTTTAGGTCTTACCTCTCCTGTGTAGACTCCACAGTGACAGCACCTGCAAACACGTCCCGTTCTTTGTTGTGGTAGCGGTTCTGCAGCAAATTGCCCAGCACTCCCGAGACACCACTCAAGAGAGCGCGTGGTGGCGCAGGGGCTGGCCAAAAATGATGCCCAGGGCCGTCATTGGTAGCACTTTCGCGCGCTACAAGATTGACGGCCCTCGGACACAGATATACAGTACGCCGCGCGCCGCACCACCACTATGCTAGGTGGTGAGTGCAGCATTTGCAAGCAGGTGCGCTTGCACTTCATACACGTGTGCAGTGCTGCTCAGCGACAGCCGCAAGTGTGGGGGGTGGTGGGTGTACTTCACTGTCAGTGTCCCCAAATAATAAAGGCCACAGGCCACCAATGCTGCGCAGCCGCCACTGCCCCCAAAATAGTGCCGCCTGGGGCGGCCGCCCCCACCGCCCCCCCCCTAGCTACGCCAATGGGGCTGAATTGGTAAGGTGGGCACTCAGGCAATGGCCGAGGGGCAGGTATCGAAGTTCCAGCTGTGGGCTGCTTTTTTGGCAGCCTGGGGGCTGATTTGGGCTGTGTCTGGTGTGTTCAGATGTCGCCAGCGGCCCAGTGGGGCCCTGAGTGGCCTTTCTGGAGGCAGATGGGCATCCATTACCTCCCTTTTATCAACGAGCAGAGGTGTCACTCCCTTTCTCTCGCTGGGCCGGGCCATTAATGTGTGCATACTGAGCGGGGCAGGGGGCCTGAGCAGAAGTGGCCTCATGTTATTCTCTTGTCCAATTGTACACAATTTCTGGAAACAGGTATGGTTTCAAATTAACCTAATTTTCGGAACTAAATTTTCTTTTTCCTTTATTCATGTTTTCTTAGGTAGTCTCTCACCTTGTTGGGAGAATGTTACACTTAATGTTAAAATTATTGACTTGTTATTAGCGGTTGCATTACAACAGATCACCGTAAATTGGAAGGATTTCTCTAAAATCTCCTACAAGGCATGGTGGTATGCTGTTTGCCATAATCACAGGTTGGATACCTCCTCTGTTTATCCTATACACATGGCAACGAAACGGTTGGATTTGTGGTCACCTGTTACAGTATATCTTGACGCTTGTGCCAAACGATGTTCCCAATTACAACCATCCCAGCAAGAAGTTCTAAAACCCCTTGAACCCCCTATATGTTCCTACAATATCTGTTAATTAACTATTTTTAAGATTCACTCGTATTGTATAGATCTTTCCATTTTTACCCATAAGTCCGGTTCCTTATTCTCTACTGTAGCAAATTCTATTGTAATGACATGTATTTAATGCTATGAATTCTGTATTGACACCTTTACTTCTATTAATAAAATTTTCTTTTTGAACTTAAAAAGAAGTGGCCTCACTTGTTTTCAGGTGTATATAAAACTTCGCCAAAGCAGTGTTTTGCGGAAAGGCAATATGCAAATGCGGGCACTTTTTTTTTTTGCGTGCCCGGGCCGATTTCTAATCCCAATCCAACCCTGTTTATAGGTGACCCCAACTGTCTCTGAAATATAGAAAATAAATATCCGAAATATTCCTTCACAAATGAACCTCAGTCTCATACAGTGTGGATAAAACCACTAACCTCCACTCCAAATCTCGGCCATAGGCTTGCAAGTGTCAAATAGACTCTTTGTAAATATTTAAATTGTATAAGGTGCAGGTGACTACTAATACATTTTGTTTGTGAGTGCCACCTCTCTCGGAGCCATGAGAGCAATCTAGGGAATTCTATGTGCATGATACTTTCCCGCCCAGAGGATGGAAGGACATTGTTATTTTAGCTTCTCAGGGCATCATTAGTTTAGCTTCTCGTGTATGTCTTCCAGGGCGAGCAGGTATGGCCTAAGGGCATTTCATAAATGCAAATATCTGTAGAACTGTGTATTCTTTAGACCAAACTCCTCCTCAGTCTCTGAGAATGCTTTCAATGCTCCCCCTGTTGCCGCATCCCTCAACGTTGAAATGCCCAATCAGTCCCAACCCCTGAAGACCTCTACTAGCCATACCTCTGGCAGTACAGTGTTTTGTCCACCACAACAGGGTTTGACCCATAAGTCTGTCGCTCTATTCATCTATTAGCTTCCTTCCATGCTGTCAACACGGTTTGCGTAGCTGTAGCGGTCGTTGGTGTTAATGTAGCGCCATATAGTTAGTGTTGTTTACAGTTTCCACCTAGTGCCCACAGCTCAGAGGCATACCCTGGGTCTGGTTCCCTGCTCACTCAGAGGAGTAAATCCGTTCATTCACTACTATCAATTGCGTGACTTGCCAGTATGCGTCTGGATATATCATCTCGAGATCTCCATCATAACTGGATTTGCAACAAATAGCATAAGAAAGTATCGTTGTCCCCTATTCAATAGGAATGATTACAGCAATGGCTTCAAAGTATTCATTTCAGCACAGAAAGTTTTGAAAGGTGTACAGCAGACTATGGGGAGGGGGTGAACATTTGAAAAATAGCTATGCGCCCCTTTATAGAGAGCAAAAGGGCATCCATGCCTGCGGGTCCCTACAGACCCCCTCCAGCAATGGATCAATGTTATCCCTCTATTTTTTAATGTTTTATGATTTTACTTCTGCACTGTTTATTTGACTTACCTTTGTTTACCAGTATGCACTGATCGCAGGGGAGCCTGCAATCACTGTAGGGGTGCTGGACCCCAGTTTAAAGTCCCTTTTGCTTTCGCCACTCGTTTTTCCTTCGCGCTCCGGTGCTGTCTTGGGCCACACCCCCTACCCTGGAGGGCTACTTAGGGAACATCCTAGCACGTCTGCGCCCGTCCGAGGCCAGATCGCTCCTAGCGCCAGAACCTCTGCCCTGTTTGCTCCAGGTAAGACGCCATTACAACTGACGTACTCTAGTAGTGAGCTGCTTGTGTTTAATAGTTCATATTAAACGCCACTGCCCGTTTGGGCTTGCTTTGACTTAGTGGAGATGTATATAGATCCTAAACTCACTTGTAACGCCTGTGGTCTCGCTTTGACAGCCCTCCCTTTACCATCATTGGACTTATCCCCTCTCATAGATAGAGTTACTTCCAAAGTTAGGACCAAAAGCCGTAATATGATCCAGGCCATGATAAATGCACGCTCCCTTCCTAAACATAAACATAAAATAGCTGAATTAATAGCTTGTCACTATCTTGATCTTTTCTTCATTACTGAGACGTGGGCTGATCCTTCATCGGGCCCAGATTTTTGTATAGCCGCTCCTGTGGATTTCTCTGTTCTAAGACAGGATAGGACTGCTAAAAGAGGTGGTGGTCTAGCACTTATCTATCATGATACTATTGTAGCTAAAGAAGGATTAGTGCCCTCGAGGACCTGTGAAGCTCTGAGCTTCAATATTTCAATTTCAGAGCATCAATCTTTTAAAGGGCTGCTCCTTTACCGTCCCCCCGGTCCTAGGGGAGACTTTTTAGCGACCCTGGACAGTCTATTAGAAGTTGCAGCTTTTGAGTCGAGTTTTACTAGATTGGGCGACTTTAATTTTCATTTGGAGGCTAATACCGACAAAGACTCTGACCGCCGGAGTTGGGATCAGTAGGCCTTCAACAGAAACTAGGCCCTCCCACACACTAGGCGGGTCATACCCTAGATGGCCTCTTCACTAACAATGATTCTCAAGGAGGTTCTTCCGTTGGTGTGGTCCGACCATCATGCAGTTTTATTTGACATCTGTCTGCTAAAGGTGATTTCCACCCACCCTAGGAAGCTGTCCCCCAAATATTTTAGAGCATGGAAGAATATAGACCAGGGGCTTCTTAGACAAGATTTAGTAGATACTAAGCCAGTCCTCTCTCAGGATCCAGAGCAGGCAGCTTTGAGCTATCCAGATTGGCTTCATGCCTCTTTCGCCAAATTAGTTCCCTATAAGATAGCCTCCAAAAATAGAACTACACTCTCAGCTCCATTGTTTTCAGAAGCCTTGAGGCTTGAGAAATAGCGTTGTAGGAATCAAGAGAGACGCTGGAGACGGGACTACGATCGCCAGGAAAAACTTCTTTATAAACAAGCCTTGGCTAATTATAAACATCTCCTTTTTAAGGAGAAAAGCAGCTACTTTATAAGAGAAATCGAAGCTGCTCAAGATTCTACTAAACGCCTATTTCAGGTGGTATCCAATCTTGGGACACCTTCTCTTAATCTGTCAAATTTAGCGACTCAATCTTTCTGCAATTGAATTGCCATTGGCTTTCAGGCTAAAGTAGATTCCATCTATTCCAAGTTCAAAGCTTCTTCCGTCCCCCCAACTAGTTCAGATTGTTGCACTGAATCTATAGGTAATCTCTCCTTAAGTGAGTTTACCCCGGTGTCTATGGAGCTAGTAACAAACCTGTTGAGGGCTCCTAAATGAGGTTCTCCTTCGGACCCGTGTCTGCCCGCTATTCTAAAGGACTCTTCTGAGCTAATTGGGCCGGTTTTGGCAAATATTTTTAATTCTATGTTCATGGCCGGTGTCTATCCTTCTCAATGGAAAAAAGCTTCCATTTTGCCATTACTAAATAAGTCAAATCTGGATCCTGAAGACACTAATAATTATCGGCCAGTTGCACTTTTGCCGCTGCCCGTCAAATTAGCTGTAAAGATCATAAATGAGCAACTGACCCAATATATTCAGGCTCACAATATGCTGGATGAAACGCAATTTGGTTTAGGAAAAGCCATAGTACAGAAACTGCCCTCATTAAAGCTACAGAGGAAATAAGGTTTGCATTGGATAGGGGTGGCGCAGTGGCGCTGGTTCTATTGGACCTATCTGCTGCCTTTGATACTGTTGATCATGGGCTCCTGATCAACCGTATCTCCTCCTTAGGCATTAGGGACAAGGCTAAAGCTCTGTTAGCATCCTTCCTATCCAACAGAGCCCAATCAGTTAAGTTGGGTGATTTTGAATCCCATCTTTTTCCTCTTCCATGTGGAGTCCCACAGGGCTCCTCCATCAGCCCCACTCTTTTTAATATCTATGTGACCGACCTGACACGAGTGATCAAATCGGCTGGCTTAGGTCTTACATCTTACGCAGACGATATGCAAATTGTTTTTGCCGTCCATAAAGATGGAGACAGGGTCTTGTCCAACTTTCATGATGGTATGGTGGCAGTGAGTACCTGGATGGCCAATCACTGCCTTAAATTAAATTCCTCTAAGACCTAAGTGATTGTGTTTGTAACTCTTTCTCCAGCATGGTCTTCTCGTTGGTGGTCAGACAATCTCGGACCGTCTCCTGTTCCAGTAACCAAGGCAAAGAATCTTGGGGTCATTCATGATGATAAGCTTTCTTATAAACACCATGTTAAATCAGTAGTCAGCTCATCTTTTTATATTCTTAGAATGACCAAGAAAATTGTTTCCTTTCATTCCTATGGAAGCTAGAAAAACGATTCAATCGGCCTTGGTTCTGTCTAAGGTAGACTATTGCAATGGTCTTCTGATTAATGCTCATCAATCTATCTTGAACAAATAGCAGTTAGTGTAGAATGCTGCTGCCAGACCTGGTAGCTGGGAGTTGTCAGGGGCGGAGCCACTGGTCAGCGCTCTAGCTCCCCCTGCACTATTAAACTGACATGCCTTTCCTCTCGCGCAGCGGACGCGCATAGTTGTATGTCAGTTGCTCTCCCGAATGCCGATTATCTCGCGTGATCGCTAAGCTCAGTGGCGATTTTTTATCTGCTTTCTTTGTGCACTGAATTTGGAATCTGTATTTTTAAAACTGAATTTGTGTTGTGGCAAAACAATTGTATCTGTGCTCTTGAAATTTTAACTTGTGCTTTTAAATTAACTTGACCCCCAACTTGTTCCTCACCTTGGCGTTACTGTCGCTGAATTTTCACTGCTCCCTGCTTCTGCGCTCTTTCACTCGCATTTCCCTTAAGTCGGGCACCGGCATCCCGGTCCACCACGGGGTTTCCCGCTTGTTGTGGAGGGTGCCGGCGCCTCTGATTTCTCACACCTGGTAGCTGGGAGTTGTCAGGGGCGGAGCCACTGGTCAGCGCTCTAGCTCCCCCTGCACTATTAAACTGACATGCCTTTCCTCTCGCGCAGCGGATGCGCGCAGCGGGTGCGCCGCCGGCGCGCCGCCGGCGCGCCAAAGGCAAGCCCGTCTGCGCCCGTCCGCGGCCGGGCGGGGCTAGGGGCCAAGCATTATGCCCATTCTGTTACCTACACAGCCTCTGAGCTGAGACACTTACATGGAAACTGGCCTATCAGCACCAGTGCCAGGGATCTTATTAACAATACTGGGATCCTCAATCCCAGAGATGCCCTTTCAGAGCTCCCCGCTCCTCCTGCTGAGCTGGGATCTCTTGTCACCTATAAGGACCCTCCCGTATTTACTACTTCTAAGCACCAGGCAGAGGGGACCTTAGTAATTAGCTACTTAAACACCCGCTCTCTGGTGAAGCATCAACTTGAAATCTTTCAGCTCCTCGATTCTGACAAACCGGATATCCTTCTTTTATCCGAAACTTGGCTCACTACCGAGTCGGCCCCTGACATCCTTGCGGCAGTTCCCAAAGGCTATTACATACTCCAGGCCAACAGGCCCTCGGGTAAGCCCGGGGGCGGGGTTGCAGCAATTATTCATCATAAACTTAGGTTTACTGCTTTAGGGATCGTTGGTATACCCTCGGCCGACAGCCTTATTTTGAAATTCAATTGTTAGGTGAAATGATTTCTCAACTAGTCATTAACCATGCTAGGATTATTATTATTGGCGAATTTAATTACTGGCCCACTGATGTACAGGAGAGTGCCAGCTCCATAGAATTCACGGATCTCTTTTCAGCTATGAACTGTATCCAACATGTACACAATGCCACCCATATCAAGGGACATATCCTGGACCAAATTTGGACTTCCAACTTGGAAATTACACAACCATCTATTTCCCCATGTACATGGTCAGATCATTATCATATCATATTTACCATGGCCTGTACTCCCCTCACTAAACCCTCCTTGATGGGTAATCATTTGGCTAGAAACTGGAATCGGGCCAATATTGGCGATTTCTGTACATTTTTAAAAGCCACTTCACCAACCGAACAAGATTCCCTCTGCGATCAGGTATCAAGCATTGAGCAATGGCTTGTCTCAGCCAGTGACAGTGTTGCTCCCTTTAAGAAAACTAAACTTAAACGCCCTCACGACGCTCAACGCTGGTTCTCTGACGATCTGAAAATAAAAAAACTGGCACTTAGGCAAGTTGAGCGCAGCTGGAGACGAGATTATGCTCTTGAAAAAAAAGCCACCTATGTTACCTTGCTAAAAGACTATAAAAACTCTATCCTTCAGACCAAGGCAATTTACTTTTCCTCAAAAATTACAAACTCAGCCACTAAGACCAAGGATATTTTCTCAATAGTTGATGAACTTACACAACCTGACAGAGTGATAGCTAAACCTGTCCCCTCACAATCATTATGTGACTCCCTGAATTCGTATTTTATCGAGAAAATTGCCACCATCAAAAGCAATATTCCGTCTTCCACACTTTCAACTGCCCTCTCTATCACATGTAATAATCCCCTGGTGTTGGATTTAATCCCCCTGATTTCCAGGGAAGAGTTTTCTGTTCTCCTAAAAAAAATTGGATCAGGCTCCCCCACCGACTGCTGCCCTTCTCATATTCTACAAGAGGCTTTCCTTACTTGCCCAGATCCGCCCCTCTCACTCCTCAATAACTCGCTTAAACAAGGTATTGTCCCAGACACCTTTAAACATGCGGAAATCGTCCCTATTTTGAAGAAACCCAACGCTGACCCCTTGGTCCTGAGTAACTTCCGCCCAATCTCTTTACTTCCTTATCTCAGTAAGATCTTAGAAGCTCACGTAGCAAATTGTTTGAGCTCATTTATTGAACACTCTCAGTTTCTTGACCCCCATCAAGCAGGATTTAGACCTGCACACTCTACGGAGTCAGTCATTCTTGCAGTTATGGACGAACTTAGGAGAGGGGCCGATAAAAACATCACCCAGGCCCTGGTGCTCTTGGATTTATCGGCTGCTTTTGACACTGATCGACCATGACCTCCTGATCGATCGTGTCAGTAATGCTGGCATCCAGGGTCTGGCCCTGAAGTGGATCTCCTCTTTCCTACACAACCGATCTCAGGCAGTCCATCTCGCTAATTTCTCAGCCAAGAAAGCTAGGCTGACTTGTGGGGTCCCCCAGGGTTCTTCCCTTTCACCCCTCCTGTTTAATCTGTACATGCTTCCTCTGATTCGGTCCTTACGCAAAAAGAAAGTTGTCACTTTTAATTATGCTGATGACCTCCAGCTGGTGTTTGAAATTGATTCTTCTAACACCACAGCATCCAATTTCCAGTCCACCATGAGTTATATTAGCGAATGGATGTACGCTAATCAACTAAAACTCAACCCTGATAAAACTGAGCTGGTCCTGACAGGAGGTACTGCCAACCCGTGGAATTCTAATTTTTGGCCCCCTCTTTTAGGTAGCCCGCCTCGCCCAGCAGAATCTGTAAAAAGTCTAGGGGTCATAATCAGTAATGATTTGTCCATGAAATCTCAGATTAGTGCAGTGGTTTCTACCTGCTTTTTCCACCTACGCAGAATTCGGAAGATCTGTAGATTTCTGACCACCGAGGCCTTGACCTTAGTCATCCTGGCCTTGGTTATCTCTCGTATTGATTATGCCAATTCACTTTATGTTGGCATTCCGGCATACCAACTCCACCGTTTGCAACTGGTACAAAATCAAGCAGCCAGGCTCATCTTCCGTCAATCCAGATACCAACACGTCCGCCCCCTGATGAAGAGCCTGCATTGGCTCCCGGTGGCTAAACGGTGTGTATTTAAACTGGGCTGCACCATCTTTAAAGCCCTTGCCGGTCTTGGCCCAGTATTCATCTCATCTAGGATCCATCGTTATGTCCCCTACCGTGAACTACGCTCTTCTCATTTGAACCTGCTCACCATCCCCACTTTCAAACGTAAAAAACATGGTGGCCTTGGATTTTCTTTTTTGGCCCCTCAATTTTGGAATGCTCTCCCCATTGGACTGAGGTTAGCTACCTCCTACGCCCAGTTCAGAACACTTCTTAAGACTCTTTTGTTCTCTCAGGCCTACGAGTAAAGCTTCTGTTCATTATAACATTGTCGCTCCTCTGCTCTCAGCGCCATAAAACCGCTTGGTGTTAGTGCGCTCTATAAATATTTTTAACATAACATAACATATTGTCTGGTTCACCGAAATTTCATTCTGTATCTGAAGTTATTAGACAGTTGCACTGGCTGCCTATCAGAAACAGAATAACATTTATTGCCTAGAGCCATACATAATATAGGACCTGAAATCTTGAAGAAATCCTTAAAAATGTACATCCCGAATAGGTCACTGCGCTCGGCCGGTGCAAATCTATTGTTGTTCCCAGAACCTATAGATCCAACTGGGGCAATAGAAGCTTTGCGGTGGCCACTGCCAAGGTTTGGAATTCTCTCCCCTGCCAGATCAAAGATCTGCCTTCACTTTTTATGTTTAGGAAAAAATATAAAACTTGGCTTTTTAATAATTGGTTCTTTTTAAAATTTGTCTTTCTCTTTTCCTTTGTCTCTGTTTCAGGAGTAGCTTACGCCGAGACACCTTTGTTGGTATTTGTGCGCTCTATAAATAGTTATAACATAACATAACATGACATCCATCTTGGCAATTTCAGCATCTTGTGTCAGCCAAATCTCTAGATATCTGACACTGCATGTAGCAATTTGGATCCCATGATCATCTACCTATGCACTGAACTGTTCAATCAGACATAGCTACAGTAACTTGACTAAAGACCAGTTAACCAGCAATCTGGAGTAGCTACCAAGTGTTTCAAGGATCTTCTTTGCTTCGGACCCAATGTTTTGGGGTTACCAACACAGATGATGCAGATTGTCCTTATATAGCAATATTTTAACTATTAATGTCTTCGAGAAACCCTGTGACTTGGTCTGTTTGTCTAATTGTGTGTGCCAGTGGTTCAAATGCCAATGCAAAGAGGAGGAGGGAGAGAGGGAACTAAGTTGGATCCCTGTCTCCAAATCAGATTGCATTGAAAGCATCTCCCATCCTAACCATAACCTGCAACCCCACAAGGAGCATCACAGAGTGGGGTTTTGGGGGGGAATAGAGGCCAGGGAGCCCGATCCAAATCATATAAACTCAAGCAGAGAAAGCAAATAATTCCAAGAGCGAATTCTCGAGGTCAATAAACAGTAAAGCCAGGGGGGCTTGTACCCCATGCTGAAGCTGAATGGCATTAAATGCCTGGTTGCTCTATGAGGCGTCAAGCAGATTTGACCCATGTTAGAAACGGGGTTTCTGTTTGAACAGGGTATGCACCTAAGTCAGGGCAAGTTAGTTACACACCAAAGATAACCTGTGCTCACCCTCTGGTAGCTTGGCACAGAGAAGGCAGGCTTATCATCAGAGGCAATGTGTGAAGCTTTTGTGCAAGACACTCTCACAGCAACATAATGAATACACCATAATAGAGACTCCACACAGGATTATGTAAAAATAGACTTCTATATCATACATCAAACATGACCAAAACGACATAAATCATAAATATTCTGCAAGTAATGCAGATTGTTAGGGTATCTCACATAAGTAGTGCAGTAAAAGACAAGGCTCATATGTTGAAAACAACACAAATCATACGTATTCTTCTTGGAGATATGCACATTTCACTCTAAAGGCATGTCACACATTGGTACTTTCTCAGGTATGCAATCTTAACATATCCCATTAGATGCAGCAAGTAAATCTGGCATAAATATTACACTAAATGCATGTAACTCCTAGTAACTTTCCCAAGCAATTTAGTATTTTTAAAGGCAGAGCATTAAATACATCACCCAAACAAGGAGCCACGAGCACCTACACTCCTATTAGGTTGTATACGGTACCCTCAGCATCCTACTGAAGTGGTGAGCCCTTTTTGAAGTCAATACAGGCAAAGCACATGCCCGCTTCAGTGGGGCTCCACAGTAAATGCTAGCAATGATCCCAGTCGGGAATTAACTACCAGACTTCCTCGGCACAGGAGAGGATGAAGCAGAGCGCCTGAAAGCACTGGTGAGGTTCTCTTAATTACACACAAGAAATGGTTGTGGCCCAGTGCAGGTGCGAGAGGCCTCCCTTGATCCTTCCTGGCCAATCAGTCCTTCAACCAATCGTCCACTCAGGGAATGGTGCGGTTTCCGTGCTTCCCACAGCCGCCCGTGGTATGCCAATCGGCAACAGCGGGCTCACACTCCTTCCTACCTGGTTCCAGATGGGAGTAATGGGGACTCCTCGATCAGGGCTGGCCACGCAGGGAGCTCCTCGTGTTGGAAGATGGTCTGGCCGCAGATGTGCAGGGCTTGCGGGTCGGAGTCGGAACAGACCCGCTGTCCCGAGCGGACCAACAGGGTCCTCTATGCAGTGATTGCACTCCTGTCTAGTCCCACCCTCCTGGCATCGACTCGCGGGAAGAGGGGGGCTGGTCTCAGGATGATATCTTCAAGGGAATTTCTGGTAGTCAAGGGGGCACTGGACATTATCTTGCAGCTCTTAAGCCCATCCAGGATTTTTGGTCAGGTGGTATATCAACCTGTAGCAAATGTCAATCATTCTGAAGTTGCAGTTGGCTTCTGCAAAGGTTTACATAGCTGTTGGACACGCCTGGTAAAGTCAGGAAATCAGGAAATACGGTGTGAGTCATAGTGTATGGACACTGCCATACTGGTTGCTGCTAACAATGTATCCCTATCTCGGTAGTACAGAATCCGGGCAATTGTTGATGCCGGCAGGGCACCAGGCAGAGGTCTATGGCTGAGCACTTAGTGCGCTCTTTCTATGATCAAGCACTGTTACAGCTTTCCTTCAGAAACCAACTCTCTTACCCATTTCTCGAGAAAGGTAACGGAGAACTCCCACCCCGTCAGATTCCAGGAACCCAAAGAATCAAACATTATTTCTTCTTGCACGGCCTTCCGCATCCTCAGTTCTAAATTCCAGGGAAGACTCACCACAAGAAAGTTGCGTTTTCTTTTGCTTCTTTTCTTTAAGTGTGGTATTTGTTTCTGCCATTTTCTTTTCAGTCTGGGATACGATCAACGTCTTGTCCCAAACCTTGCCGGAGAAGTGAAACATCTGATCGGATCGCTCTGATTTCAGATTCCAACAAGTCTTAGATGACTGTATGGCCTGCAAAATCACTCTGTTGATTATTTCGGGTCTGGGCTGTCTTCCAAGGAGACAGCCACTCCTCTCCGATGTGTCCCCATCTGTGCCCCAAATTGGGGAATCCCTTGTCTTTAACTATAGCGTTAAGGTTTATGGCCAAGGCTTTGATGCAGGGCCCAAGTTTAGCACTTGTCTTGAGAAATAGGTCAAAATGCTATAGGCTGAATCTATGGAAAAATTCTATCTCTGCATTAAATCAGCCAGCCGTTGGGATGTACTCTCTCAGCAGGTTGTATCCAGGGCAGCACGAGCGGTTAGTCACCGGGTAGATGTATGGCATTTATGGTATGACAAAACGGGAAGGTGAAGTAAGTGAATGAGTCCATTCGCTCTATGCCTCCCTTAAATCTAGCTCCAGTGTTCAATCTCTGATAATATCACACTACGCCTGTGACTTGCGGCTTCATTATTCAGTACATATAGCCTGCTTTAAGGTCTCTGTTCCACCCTCCCTCATTGCAGGAGAATGCGCGAACACCTCATAAAGGCTAATCTTATGGTGGGGTAGAGGATGTGGGAGAGTGGCCCCTGCAGTGGGCTGATCAGGTCAGGCTCATCCAATATCCTCTCTGATGCACTCTGCCCCTCCTGAGAACATATGGTGGTCCCCCGCAGCAGGGGCTAAGAATCTTCCCTTCTACCTTATGTCTCGGACTGCATGGGCCCAAACGTCCTCAAGCTGATTTCCAGGACCCCGGAACTCACTCAGCCATGGTCGTCGGAGCTAATTTGCACAGCTATCAGGGCAGACCGATTCTCAATACCACACCGGGTCCCATCCAGGCCTTCCCACAAAGGGCGCCAAACTCAGTACCAGCACTGCACCAACTTGGCCACCCAGGCCCAGTCCAACAGCTAGGCCTCACAGTCCCGTACAGTGCCAGCCACTAGAGCTCCTCACTCACCTCTCCTGGAACCCCTCAGTCCAGCACACTGCTCCGCTCCAGGCCCACCCAAGGTTCCTTTCACCAGATGCCAAGAGACCATCTGGGGTTCCTTTTATCGGGTTCCTTTCACCAGGCAAGAAGCACTGCCCTTATCTGCCCAGGCTTAGTCCAACAGGCTCACCACAGTCTGCTCCTGCATGCCGGCGAGGCTCTTGCCACCGAGGGCATCCTTACTGGGCCTGCAATACTTCCCCTGCGAATACGGGTCACCCCACAGTTAAACCGACAGCTCCGTAGCCTCCTTCAATGCAGCATTATGTAGGAATATTTGGGCTGGAAGCAGAGCTCTAGGAGATTGTATCCACCATTTTAGAGTGCTTAGCCACACATGGTGAGTATTTTTGGTAGGGCCACCATCTTCACCACATTCGACTTGCGATTTGCCTACAATGACGTTTTTCTAAACTTACTCTCAATGGATTTAGCTTTGTGTGTTTTAGCTTATTTTTTGCAGCATTATTTTTAAAGAGTTATTTCACCATTTATTCTGCAATGATTAGCGTTGCTTTCAGAATGAAATTCTGGTATTCACATTGATCCGGTATTCACGAATGCATGTTTTGAAGATGGTATTGGCTATGCTGTAGTCACAGGTCTGAACTAGAAAAGCAAAAATAGTGTATTTGCTGCAGCGTGGCATAATACAGAGGGCAAATTATTTCTAGAGAGGGTTTGCAGGAGATTAAGAAGAGAATAATACTTAATCTGAGCCATTTTTATTTGCCTAGTCTGCAAACCTGTTCAGCTGAGCCTACTTTAAAGGCATTTCCTTCTGCTGGTCTATCCACGTGATGCCCACAGAGTAGTGGAGATAGAGTCTGGAATAAATCCCTTTTTGAAAAGATGATGGCACAGGTTTTCACTAGCATGTTTAAGGACAACAATCTTTTTCATCCCTTCCACCTGGGCATCGTGAGTGTTCCCCATCAAATCCCAGGTTTCTAGACAGTGTGGGCACTGTTGCTAAGAGGCCTGAAGAAATGGGAAAACCTTCGGTCAGAAGTGCCAAAAAAAGTCAATAAACTAATGACTTATTGCAGATTTGATCTTTTCAGGCCAATATGAGATTGTAATTCGTTTATTTTTATCCTTCTGAAACAGGAGTACTGCAATACAACTGTCAGGGGTCAAGAAAGCCCTTTAGGATGCATGACATATATTATGAAGTGTGGAAACAAGTATCATGCTCCACAATTTCTAACTGACCCAAAGGGAACAGGCAGGGTGACCTGCTTCTTTAAGTCTGCCTTAGAATAAGCTATTGATATCGTACTAATTTCCAGTTGAAGCGTGAGGCTCTGCGAAACAGTCAAACCAATGCTACAACAGCAGGGGCTGTATTTCAAGAGCAAGGCATTCATATATAGCAAACAATGCATGTTTGGAAGTTGTTTAACACCTTGACCGCGGCGCGAATTCTGCCGCAGTGCGGGTTAAATAATGAGTGGGCGTGTCTCGGACAGCCCCCGGCCGTCCTCCGCACACGCCCACCGTGATGTCGGATGGCCGGGGGCCGTCCGACGCATCGAACGGGTTAAGGGCCTCTGTCCACACTAGATGTCAATAATATAGAGGTCAAAAACGAAGAAACATAGTGGGAAATACACTAGGCAGATGATGTCTTCCACCGTTCTCTCTCTCTCTGCTTTTCTGTCCATTCAACATTCCCCCTTTTTGATCTTTTCTTGGCATTTCTGCATCTCTTTCCTTACATCTGCTATTTGTATCCTGCTACATTTTTGCCATCTTATCACAAACTTCCTCCTGAATATATTACATCACACAATAGAAAGTTGTGTGTAGAAATTAAGGGGGTTACCTAAAAACACAGAAAGAAGCTCACCATGACCTTTGCAGTTATGCATAATCCTAAATCCTGTGATATGAGAGAGGAAGCTGTATAAATACATTTCTCTCAAGTTCAAAGCATTGCTTTCCCAACAGCTCGAATGCAACCACTGTGTGGATAAAAATGATCAGTGTGGATGTGGTTTCGATGAGTCTTAGTTCTCAGGACTATTGGAAGGGAGTTAAGTCCACCCTGAAAAGTAATACCTCTCAATAGTGAGCAATATGTTCCAGGAGCTGACAATGCAATTTGTTTCTCTAGTGGGCTGCATAATTGTAGAAGGAGTGGTTTTACAAATCAATGAAAAATTATTTTTGCACGGAATGCACTGAGCAAGTGACAATTGATTCATACATTTATTTTAAAGTATTCACTGCAACTGTATCCATTTTAAAAATGTCAAATCCTAATATCTAGATAGAGCTTGATTGCGTAGTTTTAAGGCTCTTGAAGAGATGTTAGTTGAATGCAGATGCTGTACAACATGCCTTAATAGACGAAGGCTTTTGTTTGCAGGGTTCCTTGTCATGTTCCCTTAATACAAACTGCCTGAGTTACTTTCCCTGCTTTTGTCCCTTGTCTTTACCCTGGCACTTTCCATCGTATCCCTGTCCTTGGCTCTCTTCATGACCCTGTCCTTGTTTTCCATATTCTTGACCCTTTCCCTTGTCCTCTGCTTGGCCCTTTCCTTGTTTTTCTCCGTGGCCTTGCCACTGGTCTTGTACTTTGCCGCCTCCTACTTGTTTTTCTTCAGCTTTTCCCTGACCATATTCCTGGCCATATCCCTGGTCTTTTCCCTGGTCTTTTCCCTGGTCTTTTCCCTGACCTTTTCCTTGGTCTTTTCCTTGGTCTTTCCCCTGGTCTTTTCCAAAATCTTTTCCGTGACCATATCCCTGGTCTTTTGGCTGGTCTTTTCCCTGACAATATCCCTGGCCTTTTCCCTGGTCTTTTCCATAGTCTTTTCCCTGATCATATCCCTGGCCTTTTCCCTGGTCTTTTCCATAGTCTTTTCCCTGATCATATCCCTGTCCTTTTCCCTGGTCCTGTGCTTCACCTTTTCCCTGTGCTACTCCGAAGCATGTCCCTTGAGCTCCTTGTTTCCCATACTGCTGGCCATGGCCTTGGCCTGCTTCTTGGTCTTTTCCCTTGCCAGGACTGATTCCTTGTCCTTGCTGCTGGCCATAGCCTTTATCCTGTGCTTTGTCTTGTCCTTGGTCTTGCTTTTGTCCATATTGGTCTTTTTGAACTCCGCATGTTCCTTCACTTTCTTTTCCCTAGTGAGAAAAGAAAGAGATCACGATGGAGAGATGGTCAGTTTTTGGTTCACTAAAATTAATCAAAATCTGTTTCATGTTAAGCACAGTTATTTAACAAACAGAAGAATCTACATTACACATACACAATACACACAATCAACACACTTATCAGGTGATCAGTGAAGCAAGACATGCACAATACTGAACCTATGAAGAACAAGGATATCTGTCTCATTTGAACCACCGCAATTTCTGTACATTTCAGCAGTTCCAGTGCAAGGATTCTCAGATCCGTAGTCAAAATTATATTTTCCTATTTTTGGGCTCCCTTTCTTGTAGCAAAAAGGCAATTTTCGAAGCTATTGGTACAGTAAGGCAGCTGCCCCCATTTGCCTTAATGCAGCACTAGCCCTGGATTTGCGAAGAGAACAGCATGTAAGGAAATGCAATTTTCACAGATCTACATGCAGCGTATGATATCACTTAAATTACACGAAAAGTTTAGCTTTTTTGTTTTCATTTTTTGTTATTTCATACTCACAAAAAGAGGTTACATCGTTTTTAGTAGAGCAACTATTTTCCACGTTTTGTAACACCAAAAATTTGCCATTGAGGACACAATTGATGCCATCGTCAATGAGTTCAGAAGTCACATATGACAACATAGATCTCAGCAGAGCATCTATGAATGCTGTGTCCTCAACTCTTCTCCTGTTTTGCTCACAAGGGTGCAGAAGGGGCATGTCATTCGCTCTAACAACACTTATTAAATAATAGAAAGGAGCTGTAACTGGTAGCCTCTTCTCTCTGCTATTTATTCATTTTAATTTATCTAGAGACTAAGCGTAATAGAGTTTCTTGTATATGTATCTCCATTGGAAGAATATTATGAACTTTACTTAAAACTACTAAAGGTGAAAAGTGTGAGAGTTGTTAAAAAAATAATATTAGAAGTTTACTCCATTGAGATTCTTATTATTAAGGTTGGTGGAAACTCGTGATTTTTGGGGAATTCACTAAGATTTTTAGGAATACACATGCAACTTCTTGACAAGCTGAGATTCATGTAAATAATGATAGAAGATATATGTGATTTCTTGTTTACAAACATGAGAAAGCAGTTCTGTATCCATTTCATATGTACAGTATACAGTTGCACACCTTTTTTTTGTCTTTTGGGAAAATATTTTTCGCCTGTGAGAAGCCCTTTTAGTTACACCCCTGCCATTTTCAGAAGTATTCTCTCTTCCCAGTGGCGGCTTCTCCGCTATGACGGAGGAGCTTGTCGCCCCCTGCCAGTCTCAAAACATGAAAAATAAAACAAAAATCAAACAGGTTTATTATCGTTTTATTTTTCTGATTCTAAGGGCGGTAACAAGAGGGAGTGGTGGGCACTTCGATCAGTGCGCATGTTGGTTTGGCTGGCAATCTCAGGCAGGCCAAACCGAGAAAGCACACTGAGCTGTCTCCAAACCAGCTGCGATGCCGGGTTGGAGACAATAAAGCACAGGCTCCCAGTCTCACTGGGAGTGCAAATTCACGCTGCTCAGGCGAAACCTGACGCTGCTTTCAAGCATGAGAGCAGCATCAGGATTGGCCACAGGGGAGTCTGGGAGCCTGTGCTGCAGCAAGGACACAGAGCAGAAGAGCGTGGGCAGCAGGTAAGTTCTTTTTTCCCTATTTTTAAAAATGTTTTCTTCATTGTCCATTTCCCTTTCCTCCCCCTTTCCTCCCCGTTGTCCATCATCCCCGCCACTCCCGCCCGCCACTCCAACCTCACATCAGCCGTTACTGCCTATTCCCATCCTGGAATGGATTTACTACTGCTCTTGTGAATCACTGACCTTTGTGAATTGCCACAATGAAGTACATTTGTGAATGCT
Source organism: Calotriton arnoldi (assembly GCA_963921515.1). Lineage (NCBI taxonomy): Eukaryota > Metazoa > Chordata > Amphibia > Caudata > Salamandridae > Calotriton > Calotriton arnoldi. Next base: position 376,774 of record CAWUFW010014715.1, read on the forward strand.
CCCAGTCTTTGAAGGCTTTCCCACTCTGTATTTCCACATCTCATTCTTAGGAGAAGATTTACTCACTTGGAAAAGTATGTGTGCATACATTTTGAATGAATTACAAACATGGCTTTACACATAAAATTGCAGCTTTCATGTTTAAAGTGCACTTACATATTCAAATAGCTTTGTAAATTAGACCCTATGTATTCCAATAGAGAGAGTTTTAATTTCTGTTATGTTGTGTTACATTTTTGGGAATTTATAAAGTGCTCCAATTTGCTTATATCAGCTATGATGGCTTCTGTAGGATCTGCACTAGTGTTTTGTTAGGTCATTTTAGTTTCCTGGAGATCATTGATGTGGGGTGAGCAATACTGGCTGGTTTGGGAAGAACATTACTGGTGATTGGGGAATAATCATTACAGCAATACTGGCTGGAATATTGGCAATACTCGCGGATGGTTGGTGAGCAATACTGGTTGATGGGGGATGAACAATACTGGGTAAAGTATTGGCAATACTGATGGGTGGCAGATAAGTAATACTGACTGATGAGGGATATGCAATACTGGCCAAAGCATTGCCAATACTTACAAATGGTGAATGAGCAATACTGGAGGATGGGAATGAACAATGCTGGCTGGAGTACTGGGAATGTTGCTGGCTGGTAGATGAGCAGTACTGGCTGATGGAGGGATGATCAATACTATCTGGAATAATACAATACTGGCAGATGTAGTATTGGCAACACTGCCGGATGGTGTATGAGTAAGACTAGCAATGACTGCATGATAGCTGTTTCGGACTGGCAATACTAGCTGATGCAATGTGGCAATACTAGATCTTTGAGTATGGACATCACTGACTGAGAAGCAATGTCATCCGATGATGGCTTTAAAGCACTGGCTATTGAGGGAAGACAATTATTGGCTATGATGGATAAGGAAATACTGATTGATGTTGGCTGAGCAAAACTGACTGATGGGGAGTGATCAATACTGGCTGCTGGAGTAGCAGCACTGATGGTTGATGGAGTAATGGAAATACTGGTTGGTCGGGATGAGCAATAAAGGCTGATGGTCATGGAGGATTGGCAACTGGAGGCTACTCAGTATGAACTGTTGTGGCGTTTTGTGAATCAGCCACATAATGCTAATAGGAAATCCCTTTCAAAATAAGCAAAGGGTGGTGACCTTAGTTTTCACTGCCTTGTACATGGGGCATTTAGCCGCAACAACTTTATTGCTCTGATGTAGGGAAATATGTTAATAATACTAAGTCTGCCTTTTAGTCAAAATGTCAATTTCTGATTGCTTCATCATAGACATGCTTCTTCACCAGTAATTTCTTTTGCCCAAGAGGCTCATCCAGAGCTCTTATTGTGAGCAGTTATTTAGTAGTCCAGAATACTTTCTTGCTTTAAAATTGTTTTAAGTGAAGAACATTTGCTCTGCTTTATTCTCTGCTTTATTCTCTCCTAGTCCCCACTTATACACAGTTAAAGACCCCGATCAGGTTAACAGTGACTGAGGACAACTCCTGCATCTCATGTTAGTAGTTAACATGTTATTGCCTTCCAGTGCTGTACACTCTCCCATCTTGCTACATTCAGCCTATTGACCCCTTTATTATGTGGTGTGGGTGGCAGTGAAAATGAAACCTGTCAGACAGAATAATCAGATTCTCAGGATACTGTACTACACTACATATGTATTAGACTAAAGAGGCTGGAGGCGGGAGTCATCAATTGCCCCATATTATCCAACAGATGGAGTCTGTTGTAGAATCCCAGTGGTGACCCTACTTGTGCACTCAACAGTTTCACCATTTTCACTTATGGTCACAGAGAGGTAGAACTGTGGGTGTTCTATAAAACCCTTTCCTCCCATTTTGTATGTATGGTACTCTAGGCGCCCATAAAATAATTGTACTGGGAGGAGGGTGGAGGTAGACAGATTTCTCAGCTGAGTAAGGTCAGGAAGGACCTCAAGACTTGGATGCTCAAACAATGGGAGAACAGGCAGCTCATTCTCCCACCGCTCCGAGACCCACACAGGTGATGCAGCCGCGCTCTACAAATCTGACTGGTTAATATGGTAAAATAGTTTTAGGATATTATTAGCTTTTTAGAGAATTCTGTCTCCTAATTAGAAAGGGGTTGACCGCAGTTTATGGTTGTACAGGTAACTATTAGTTTGATATTTTTAAATGGTAGGTACCAGGTTTGATACACGGCATGGTAATCATGCTTTATCAGAAATCTCAAAGCCATTAGATGAAGTGCAGTTACCGTGCCACATATCAAACATAATAATGAGATCCTTAAAAAATATATATATTGCCCTAAACCCACAGTTCTTGCCTTGAAAAAGGGCGTAAAATTTCACAAGTCGCAAGACATGTGCTGGCTTGGCTTGTGTTTTTAAGAAAAATCTAATATAATATTTACATTTTAGAAATTGTGTGATTAATGTAAATTCCAGATCTTTATCTATTGCCTTGAAGTCAAATATAGGTTCACTGTTATTCTAACTCTAAAGATTCATAAGGAATTACTGTAGACAATTTAGAGCTCTCTTACAAACCCTGCGAGGTCCCGTTCGGGCAATAGAAATTAAGGAGAACAAAAAATGCTGTGAAAGGAAAATAAGAGAAATACAAATAAACGCTTAAGAAACCACCTGGACGCATCTATAGGGTGTTTTGAACACACACAATGGGAAGCTATTTTGGACAATAGTTGGACAACCTACAAAAATGCAACTGATTATTACATATCATATGAGAAGTGGAAAACATATATTAACAGTCTTTAAGCAAATAATCCATTTGTTTTTCCTATAAAAAAAATCTTATTTGATTACATACGCTTGAGCGTCTACAGTGGCAGGCCATAATGGTATTCCAATCGGTCTTAAAATCAGATATGGATCTTTGGAGTACATTGCTCCTAAATTTATTCTTAAACAATTCTGGAATCAGCCATGTTCCTCACTCATGCGAAGGAGCATTAATACATTTACTATACAAAGAAGGGCGATCTGATGATCCCAAAAAGTATCATCTCATTGCCCTCCTCAATATTTTTACCAAAGCTTTTTGGTAAATTTCTAATGAACAATCTGCATGCCTCGGCTGAAAGTCAGAACCTACTCCCTCTCAATAAATACGGATTCTGGCCTAGCTGCTGTACACCAGACAATATTGTTGCACTTACTTAATTAGTGGATAGTACATTAAATAGAAAAGTCATGCTGTATACAACCATGCTACATAGGTTATACAGCGGTGTTAACCACAGGAAATTATGGAATAAACTAGTAAAAAGGGCAATTGATGACTTATTATTACACTTTTTGATATCCAGACATGAGGGAACCTGGCTTAAAAGGCAGCTCACTGGGAGGTCACTCTCTCTGAAAATAATAACGTGCAATTGGTTAAAACATGATGCATTTTAGCCGCCCTCCTACTTTTTTCCTTATGTATATCAGATATAACCAATTTTTTTATAACACAAATGGTCTTTCTCCGTAACGTGGACATGTGTCTGTCACCTATTAGACATATGCAGACGACATTGTCAGCTTTTCTTTAACTCCTGCAGGGCTCCAATCTAAGCTGTTACATCTACCAAATGACAGCCCAGATGATGGTCTAAAAGTGAACGTGGGGAAGACCAAAATCATGCAAGGGCTATTCTAAATTTTGTGAATTTCTTTGCCACTGAAGATAACCCACTAAAACAACAAATATTATTGGAACTCAGATAACCTCTGAGTTCTAAAACCAGATTAAGCATTGTGGCTGAGGACAAGATCATTGCAGACAATAACCTTCCTCCACTAACAGATCTCACAAAGATTCCTCGGTCTGAGTACAAGGCCTTAATTGAAAACCCTCATGAGTAATAGCAGACAGGAGGACCTCGACATTTTGCAATCATATATAAATGTAGATTAATATATCAAAACTTATTTGAAATTTAAACAGGACTATTTCTTGTCTTCATTAGAGCCAGCCTGCAAAAGAAAATGGCTAAGATTTTTGTTTATTATGTATACCGATATGGCAGTTTGTGGGGACATGGAACCAACAGTGCTCAAAAGACAATCAAAAGACAATCAATTTATTGGGAAATTGTCCAAATTTTTGGACTTTACTTATTTCATCTACAATTAAAAGCATGATATCATAGAATAATCTATATGTGGTATCATGTGCTTACTACTTATTTGTATCTTTTAATGTTAATTGACTGGATTGCTGGTCATTATTTATTTATTAAAACTTTTATTGTTGTTAAGGTCATCTTGAATTTTATCTCTATGTTTTTATTATTGTAAATGAAATATTTTCTTTCTACACAATACATTTGAATTACATTATTCACAAGCTCAGCAATGCAGCTCAATCAGACTTTGCATGATATTGTGGACAGCTCTGTGAGAGTTTTAATGGGTACTGGATACTTGGATGTCAACTGCTTTATCCGTCATCTACCCCAGGCCAAGTCACACCAATCTCTAATTGATGCTTAAAGATAGCATGTCATTGCCACAGAGAGTCACCAGAATTAACAAATCCCCAATTGTAAAAGAGGGGAAACTCCACTGGTGTTTGTGTTAGGTTACAGCCATTCTAAACTGAATAGATTAATTTTGTATTTGTTTTATTGGCTTTTGCTCTGTCTGAACAATACAATTGGTAATTGGCAAATTGAATAAAAATGACATTTATATTTTAACACCTAGCACACATGTTATGTAGAAAGATTTGATGGATTTGGCTCTGATAGCCTTGGCAGTATCAAGCATTGCATGTATTCTGCTTAGTTATATTGACTAACAAGCACTGTGGCAAACAGTTTGCAAAACACTTTACAGAAACATTTTCTGAGGACACCTATACTAACAGATACTAAGGGATTAATGTATATATCTAGTGATGCAATTGTAAAGGATGATTTGATAATTCTGCCAAGACTTCTTCACAAGGAAGTTATTTGAGGGTGGCATATTATGGAATGAGTTAGCTATTTAGCAGTGAAGAGAGCACTAACTGAAATTTTCATCACTATAGATATATGAAGTCTGAACCTGTAAGAATGGTGTGACTCAAGGGACATGTCTGCAAAGCAAAATAAATGACACAAATAAAAAACAAAGGCCTAATAGTTGAAAGGTTCTCAGAAGTCCCTCCAAAATCTCTGTTGATATCCTTTCAACTAAATGAATGGGATTTTGGGGGAAATTGTAAAAATCTGCTGTGATCACTGATCTTCTGGAGTCCCATTTATTGTGACCACCCTCTTCCAAGTCATTACAGATACTGACGCCTGTTCACAAACTACATTTTGTAGTATGTTTGATAGTACTACTCACTCACTACAAAATCATCCTATTAAATTACCTACAGGTGAAGACCTGCACCTCTGGCTCTCTGATTTTTTCTATGCGGTGGTCCCTGCCAATGTGGCAGAAATCTCTGAACATGGGAAGTGGTTGGAAAATGGGGAATATCTGCTCCTCAACAGGAGGATTTTTAGAAAAATGTAAGGAGTGATTTAGGCAGATACATGCTAATACAAACACAAAACCACAAGAGAGTAAGACCATTACCATTCACAAACTTCACTTCTAAACGTAAGAAACCACAAAAGACCAGAAAGGAGGTAGGTTTATATATATTTCAACCCAACCTTGGGGCAAGTCTAGTACCTCAAATCACCAATCACTGGTGCTGTAACACACTCCATAGAAACCAATGGAGGCAGGGACTTAAAAATAGCGTCCCATGGGAAATTATGTTAAACTAATTAAATTATTTACATTTTGTAATTAAATAAATAATTTAGTGCTAAAAATATGCGAAATGGATAATGTAATGGTCTATTATTTTTTCATTACCTTATTAAAAAACATTGTTATTCAATATCTTAAATATTAAAAAAAGAAAATGCTGGTTAGGGTAGGAGTTTTTATTTTGGTAAAAAAATAGTTACAAAATGAATATATATTGATATATTTAAATTATTTCATGAAAATGAATTTAGTCGAGCTAATATGCTGTAACATTATATTTTATTTAGTTATAAATTATTATGTTCAATTATTTTATGTTTGTAGTTTGCATTAAAAGATTTTTAATCTTTTTTAATTATTAACCTTCAATAATTTTTCCCGTCCTTTCATCAAAGAGATCTCCGCCCCAGTGGCAGAGAGCTCAAAATATATATGGTAAGTTCAAAACACCCAAGTTGGACAGTGGACCAAAAACAACCAAAAAGGCACCAATCTCATACAATCACCAGTTGGAATCAGAACAAACAAAAGATAAATCTTGTGTGCAAATCTCCAAACGTGCCCCCTGTCTAAGGGCACTCCCCTATTGCCAGGGGCAACACAATGAAAAAGCTAAATCAGAGCTGCACCACTTTACGAAAAATTTTCGAATTCATATGGATAGTGGATTTTTTTAAAAGCCACGGAGCAATTGGACAAAAATCAAATTTCCTTTTTTCTTTATTCATTCATTTTTGCAAGACAAACAGCCAACGCGTTTTGTCCTTACACACAGGACTTCTTCAGGGCAAATGTTGAATATATTTAGAACCTTTAGAAGTTAATGGATACGGTAATAACCTTGAGCATAAGTATAATTTGGCAGAGGTGATAGTCACACCCACATGTCTAGCTCATTTATTTGAGCAAAAAGATAATCCAATTGGAAGAAGAGGATAAAAGGTTAAATATCCGTCCATATTCTTGTTGTCTCCTGGAGATGTGCGGCAGAAATCGGAGCACATGTGGTGTGATAGCCACAATTGTGTATTATAACTGTATAGTCGGTGCTCCCTAAGACATATCCAGAGCTTGGAAAGGTACCAAATATAAGGAAATATCCCGCCGTGTGGTAGATGGCATTCTCCTGCCGCCTGACTGACTGACTGACTGACTGTTATTAGTAGGAACGTACACTCTCTGTTCTCAGGGGGTGGAGACATTCAAATCTATATTTAGGTGTAAGTCTGCAGTCGAAAGTGTTGTCAAAATCTACTCTCCTTTTGCATTATGTTATATTACACATTGTATGAAGAATGTAAAATGGCATCCTTTGAATCTTTTCGAATTTTCATGAAATTAATTCTGCCACCAAATTTGCCCCATCTTAGAAATTATACTATAAAATGTCTTACCTGCTTCTGCTTTTGTGCTGTAAATTAAAAAGACAATGTCAGATTGAATTAATATTTGAATTGATGTTGGGTTTTTAACAAAAATTATATTTTTGCAACATGTATATAAAATGATGGTTTTCTTCTGCCAATAGACAGAGGTACAACTGCTGGATGATGATACTGAAGTGTTTCTATTGAGCTATTTATTTTAATTAACAATAAAGGAAATATTTTTTTTATCAAAGGCAGGAAATATACTTTGGGACTAACGTCAACACGTGGAGAATAAATATACATAAAGTTTGTCAAATAGTTTTTTACACCAGTGAAATGTTTTCCATATAAATACATCCTTTGACTTACTCTGCCAAGAAACATGGGGATTCTAGATCTGTATGTTTGTACACTTTGTTATACATATAAACATATGGATAGTTGGGTATAGTTAATGCAAATGTTTGTGAATACCACTCTGCGAATATTGGCCTAATTTTTATCCTGATCTTGCCTGACTTTCCTCTAGGGACACACACACCTTCTCCCCTAGACATCAAAGACTGACTGCAGAAACATTTTCAGAAGTGGCGGAAGATCCTCATTTATAGGTGGCATCTCCATATGCAAAACTGTGGCAACCAAAGCATTGTGAATCAGGATTGCATTTTCACTGGATTTTCTACTTTTCCATCAATAAATGTGACTTTCTAACGTACTAGATTTTGTAATCAGGTCATTTACATCTCTTTTTTACGTTAGAACGTTTTTGATGCTTTTTGTTTATTTTTTAACTATTTAGAAATAAATCAAGATAACATGAAGACCGAAGGAGTAGGTGGATAAAGGTGGGCAGGTAACAGGCACAAGAAAGAAGGACATAAGCATGGAACATCTCCTCACCACATAATGAAACCTCTAAAGTGTGTCTCTTTCAATAGAGATTTCACTAGTCTCTGTTCTTTAACAGAACACTCAGCAACAAGATGTGAGCATTTGAGGTCAGGGTTTGAAGCATTTCAATAGGTAAACTAATAGTTGTAAGAACATTTCAACAAATGTGCATCAGATTTTAACACATGTTAAAATGTACACCATGACTAATGGATGGCGTGAGTCTGGGAGAAACATTTGTTTAGACCAATAACTTCTCACATAAAGGCTGATCTATCATATTTGTGGGCTATCTACCATCAATGTCAACGAGAATATTTATGTTAATTTAATTTGATGTAATGTATCGTATGTGTTGATGCTTTAATTCTGACACAGGAGCTTTGCATTGCTGATTTACACCTTTTCATAATTAGATAGCTTTATGAAATTTAAAAAGATCATTGCAAGAGACTCTAGTATGGTGGTGGTTGCACTACAGAAACATTCTTAAATAAATAAATAAACCTTTGAGATCGAGCTACATTAAGCACTGATGTGAAATGTGAATTTATACATATCTTATTCCATTGTATGTGCCAGAAACATTTGACATTTTATCAAATTAACCAACTTTTGATAAGCTGGCTTGCAACCGTGTCTTTTAAGAAGTTGGAGTTTATTTTTGGGCAACTGATAGAGCTAGATTTCTCAAATTAAGCATTGCTCTGTTTTGTGTTTTAGACAGACTGCATTTAAATTGGCACGCAGATTTTGGTGCAAGAGAAAACACATGGCACATGAAATGTAAAATGAGCCTGGTCAAAATGCTTTCAGTCTGAAATGCTTGTGCTATATTAACATGTGTTTTTGCAGTGTAGAGAAACTCGTGATTGCAGTTTTCCTTTTTAGCTTTGAAGATAAAATGGAATGTGTTCTCTCCTCCCAGCTCCTTTCCCTTATAATCTACACTCCCTGTTCCTGTCTCAAGAGACTTTGGCTTTGTTGCATATTTAGATAATGCATATTCAGTTCATAACACATCTTTTATAATGTGTATTAATTAATCAACCATGCATCAACACTACACATGAGGCAAACGCATTTTGCATGAAAAGCTATCTAAAGCATTAGAGCATGTTGCTATGAGTATGTATTAACTGTTTGCGCTTTGAAAATTTGCATTAGAGCATTTTTATGCTATGTTGTACATTGCACATTTTTGCATGATGTGCACAAATAATAGAAAAGCTGCTTTAAACTAATAGCTTTTGCTAGGTAATAATTAATACAGGGTACTAGTATGGGGGGAAGGCAAACAGAATGGGTTTTTATTTCGTAAATTAATACTCTTTTTGTGTTTGTTTTGTTTTTGGGCCTAAGATAAAATGGCTGCCTGTGAATCCAGCAAGGCTGTGAATTGTATTGAATGAGAGACGCATGCGCAGAACCAGCTACATACTGCCAAGTGCCTCAAGTGAAGACCTGGTTCAAGGCCACGTTGAACTGTAAATTCTTGTTATCGTGCCAATGTACCAGTGTTTGTGGAAAGTATCCTTCCTGCGTGCGATGTGAAAGGAAGGAGGAAATGGACTGATACATTTTTCTGCCTTAATGTTGCAAATTTGTATAATTATTGATGGTGAAACAATAAGACTGTATTAAGCATTAACGCTTCCTTTGTTAAAACTGGTATGGGTTGGATTTACAATGAGAACAGGATGGTGAGACCCTCATGTCATCTATCCTAACCAATCACGGTGCAAGCTTTATTGAGACTGCAACATTATTAGTGTAGTCAGCCAAGAATTAGAGTATAAATAATGACCTCTTTAGGGGCTTGGGGGGCTTTAGAGGCTTTAGAAGCTTTAGGGGGTGCAGCCTGAGAGGAGATTGCGTCCGAGGAGAGACAGAGAGAGGTGGGGGTTCTTGCTCATATTTTTTTAGAGAGTCCTTGCAGGCCATATTTTTGGCAAGGCAGATCACATTCCTCTGTGGTCTGTGAAGGAGGGGCCTTTTCAGGAGCAGCGTCTCTCTGTGAACACAGAGAGGACAGATGAACAGACCAGGGCAGAGGGTGCAACTGATAGAAAAGGTTGAGATTTAGATGCTAAAACTCTAAGTTTATGCTTTGACTAACTAATTAGTTTGGAAAGATTTATTTGTCTTATGCATTTATTTCTCTTTATGGGAGATTTTGCCAATTATTAATTATTGATTAGCCTTGCAAAACTCACTCTTGAATTATATTTTTCCTGAACTCTTCAAAGAGTTCTGACTGACATAGAAATAGGTTTTTTTTTCCTCCTAATGGAGTGCTTTGTATGCAACCTATAATATGTTTTGTATTAATTCTATTTTTCCTATTTTCAATTCTGTAACCTGATTGATATTTGACTAATGAATAAAGGGTCAGAGAACTTTAACTTTTAACTAGAAAATAAAACCCTTTAAAATACTCACAACTCTCTTTATTGGCTTAAATATTAATTGCATTTTTGATTTTTCATGTTTATGTAAAGTCTCCTGATGGTAATATACAGTGGCAAGGGTCCAGTACCTTTACAGCGGTAAAATAGAGGTAAATGAGGTTTTGCATTGAGAAATTACTGTGGAATTACCGCTGGATCGCAACAAAGCAAACATCTCCTTCCATTTTTCTCGATGGATTTTAAACACATTATGAAGTTTTTTCTAAATAATAACTTTTCGGGGTGCTCAATTTGTGACAATATATTTACTGTCCACTGTCACGTAAAGGATAGAACACTCTTTATTCTATCAAACTTATCATCAAGTGGTTGATAAGTGCAAATATGTCTTTCAAATAAATTGCTATTTTTTGAAAAAGTAAAATGCTAAGATTTTTTTCTTAGAGCTCAAACTAAGTGAAAGGGGACTTCCTATTAACATCTATTTCCTTCCTGTGCTGTACTTGTTTCATTGTGATATATATGCTTCATGAAACAGACTGCATGTGTGTATGGAAAGCTGATGAAGATGGCATTGCGACAATATTCGCCTGTTTGTTTACTGCTTGTTGTATAGGTTAGCTGAGAGTGCTGTGACATCACAAAGGAGTTGCCTTCTGTGTGCTGTCTCTGGTCCCTTCAGGTAGTGAGCTACAATCAGGCATTATACAGTCATGAGTAGTTTATTAGAGAGGTACCTGCAATTACTATATCTTAGCCCTAATGAGTCCCCGGAGAGAATACTCCATAGGCATTTACGGAATGGAGCTCAAAGGCTGATGCTTGTCATTGAATGAGGTAAGCTTTCATGAGGGTATGTCCATAATTCATGAGGCACCAGTACTAAACCTACTGGCTAGAAAGAATCTCACCAGTGGGGCCAACCTACTTTCCTTTCAATTTGTGGATTATTTCTGCAACTTTGACACTGACATCGTGATATGAAAATGGTGGAAATTGATTGGATTTGGGGTTCAAATATAATTGCTGGTGATACTGAGTCAATTACATCACATTACAAAGCCAGAATCACATAATACATAATACAATGAGTTCACAGATGCAATGTGATGGGGCATTGGCAAGAATGCACCTTTGCATCCGGGTTATTTAGTTTATACATTTGCAACTTGATTTTTTAATTGTCTAAGGGAAATTTTTCCAATAAAATGTTGATCCCATATGTCATTTTGCTTAAGCAGGTGGCATACTGTGCTGTTGGACTAAACACACACTGGCCTTTTGCACAGTGTGGTTCGAAGACCAATGATCACTTATCCTTCGATCTTCTGTTCAACTGCCTCTATTTAACTGTCTTGATAGAAAATGACCAGTAGAGGTCAGTAAAATACCAGAATTGCTTTCTGCTTGTTCAACTGCCTCTATTTAACTGTCTTGATAGAAAACGACCAGTAGAGGTCAGTAAAATACCAGAATTGCTTCCTGCTTAGGAGCTTTATTTTTTCATTTTTCTTGCAACTGCCTGTTTAACTTTCTTGATAGAAAACGACCAGCAGGGGTCAGTAAAATACCAGAATCACTTTAGCATTCCCTAGATTCCAGTCCATAGAAACTAGTCTTCCACAAGCACCCGTAGACAAAAATATTTTTTTCAACTCTTGTATTTTCAGTGATATGACCACCGAAAGCCCCAATTTTATATTAAAAACAAAGCTTTGGACTATACCATTTCCCGCTGATAGGCAATATTTCTCTCCATATGTTCCCATATCTGGCGTGTTCCGCAGTTTGGTGCTTACTTTCCCTCTATGTTAAAGAACAGTAGATGTTTCAGCACCCAGGCTAATGTGCTGCATAGCTAAATACATATAAGGTCCCAAAGGCGAGACAGCTTGCATTGCAAATGCTTGTTTATAATCTGACTGTTAACCCGCTACTGTGTAAGAATAAAATTAAGGTCTAGTTAACTCTTGAAAACAGCATAAAATCTAGCTAGTGCACTGAAGTGCACATAGGCTGAAGGCTCGCCAGTGTAAATGAACATTCATGTTGATACTGCGTAAGCACACGTCTACCTAACCCTGCACTAGTACCCTGTTTCTATGATTGTATTGCAGATGAATTAAATATAGTTAGAATATTGCTGGATTCTGATAATATAATGCTTGTTAAATTAGCTTGTGAATATTTTTTAACACTTTGTTAAATTTTTTAATATATCTATTTTGTATTGTTTTATTAGGGTGTGTACCTAATTAGAGCTAATGTGGTTTATTTAACACCTTGCCTGCGGCAGGAATTCCAGCCCGGTGCTGGACATTCCAATCGCGGGCGTGGTCGTGACGGAACCCAGCCGTCATGCGCACAGGCCACCCGTGGCTCATGACGGCTGGGTTCCGTCATGAGCATCGAAGGGGTTAAATTGACAATAAACTGTTAAAGACCTCAAAGATTTACAGCGTGAGATTGTGATCAAAAAATGAAATTAAGAGCAGCAGTCACTTACATTGGTCCATGGCTTGGGAGGTTGTAGTCCTGTGTCGCCAAAGAAGAAACAGAGGTCTGTGAAGGAACAAAAGTTCATTAAGGAAACTCAAATAAGGAACAGGAAACTTGATCTTTGCACTGTGACGATCTATTAATTAGTAATACCATAACGTGCGTTACCTAATCGTACTTATTGACATTTGTATGAACGTGCAGAGGAAATTCAGTTTAGTGGCTGAATTATCAGCTCAAAAATCAGGAAACCGGAATTCATATTCCAGAAAATCATCTTAATCAAATTCTGTGAACCTGGGCAGTCACTGTATCTCACATCTTGTCTTGCTTTATTTGGGTACAAGCACCTAACTACTTTTACTAGGCTCCATACACCAGGTGTGCATCTGCGCTATTAGTAGGAGCCCTCTCTGAAACCATCTGTCCTTCATGCTACAAAGGATAAGAGCTCTCCTCTGAGTATGGAGAAGTTGGCAAATGAGGTGGAGATCAAGGAAAGACAATTTCGGAAATTATGGGACCAAGATTTTATTTTTGGCAAATGGCTGCAGTTGAGCATGTCAGAGGATATGACAAGCCCTCAGATTGATAGATGACAAGATGCAACAAGACGCGCTCCGCTAGAAGGGAAGGGGGAGTGTGGACCGGGTTCTCCATGTTCTATTGATGAGGTGAAAATATTAAACGAACAACAATATTGCCATATTTAATTACTGTGGCAGCAAGGTGACCGGATCTGTTTTCAAATCTATATAAGTGAAAAAATGACAAAAAAAATGACAATAAAAATAATTACAATCTAAAGAGGACCTGAAAGGGTTAAGCTCAGAACAGAGTGTTGTGCCAGCAGTTGCATTCTCCTTTTTCCTTTTGTCCCTACAAAATTTCTTTTAATAAAACAAATAGCCTTGACTAGTTTCTCAAGGGACATACATTTTTTTTTAGTTAACACACAATGTTATAGCTTAAAACAATCAACTAAAAAATTCAATTTGTACAGATAAATATATCCAAAACATGCTGACAAGTACTAGTGACACATTTAAACTATGTATATACTTATATACATTTAATTGCATCAAGACATTGAAATGCGCAGCTTGCTTCACACATGCACCCACATCACAGAGTTTTCTTTCCCCAAAGCTCATCTCTTACCTGAATGGACGGTCAGTCAAGAATCTGAAAACGTTGTCGAGAGTTTGGTATTTATATGCAGTGCTGGCAGCACGCTGTGCACCCATTGGGCAAGAACTCGCCCTATCAATGGTGTGTTGAACGACGATCAGTTTGAATCACATGGTAATTTAATGCAAGCAGGCGGTGGCACAGCCCATCAGTATGAGCTAGATATTAATGTTTAAATTAGTCCAACGGAGAATTCTTGTGATTATTTTTAATTACAATAATTATATTCATTTGTCTTGATCTGTGCCTGAGTAATGCATAGACAGCACTGTCTCAAGTGGAGGAGCTCACTGCTCCACATGCAATAAACCAGACGAACGCATCACCAGCTGCAGACTTTCAAGGTCATGACCCTACGTCATCTGTGTCAGTGCTCTTTTCATGAACGATGATGTGTGGATTCTCAAGGCACTCCACACTATTAGTAAGTCAGCTAATTACTGCCACTCCCTCAGTAGTATTTATTTGAACGGAACAGTGCATTAATAAAAGAGCAGAATGCACATATAATCCCCTACTCATTGCTACTTTCTGCATGTAGTCATCTCCACATTCCAATTCATTTACTCAAAATATTGATTGTGTATAAATACAAGACCCATTATAGACAATAGCATATGTATATAGAAATATGCATAGGTAACAGAGAACTAGAGGGATATTTTTCACAGAGGGGTTCTGAGTGACATTAAATAGACAACAAGAGCGAAGTGCGAGTTGTCTATAATGTCACTGTAGTGTGGTGTGCCATACCAAATACAAGCAGGACACCATTATAAGTAGAAAGTGTTTATTAGCAAGCTTCAAAGATAAAACCCACAAGGGAGAACACCGACTTTGAGTTGTATACAGTGGATCCTCAGGAGCGCAAATGAGCCCCAGTGTTCTACTGAACAGGGATGCCAATCAACATTCTTACAACAAAATACACGTTCCCATAATTAATGTACTACCTAGGCACTACATCTCCCTTTTCCACAAACAACAAAACAAATAGGAATAGAGAATAAAGAAATACGATGTCCTTAAGTGAGGGAACATATAGAATTATAGGGCCGGATTCAGAAACTGCACTATGTAGTAAATTTTACAGTAGTACCAACTCACTACAAAATGTTATTCACTGCACTTTTGCAGTAACTCACACTTTTGAGAAAGTTTACTAGTTTCTGGTTTTTGCAAATGCACTTTTAGTAGTAAGTCCCTACGTCCATTATTTTTTATAGGAAGGTGTTGCTGGGCCCGTGGTTGGCCATGTGTAGTGCTGGACTTACTTCAAAAGTGTAACTTATTACAAAAAGTGAAATTTGTTAATACTGAAAAGTAGTACACTTAGTCAAAAGTATACATGTTAAAAAATGGATTCCACCCATTTAATGCACCCAGATTTTTTTGATTTTTTGGCCACCCAGTTTTGAACTTTTTACTGGGGGAAAGTCTCACTAAAATGTTCCTTACACATGGTAATCACATGGCAAATGGACTGCACATGTTCACTGCCAGTGTCCACCTTTTATGATAAGACAGCTGAGACGCAACCTGGGTAAGGGGCACTTGGCTGATTACACGTGAACACATTTGCACACACGTGTGCACATGTGCTGGCTTCACTGTGAGACTACCGTTGTCCCCAGTCCAGTAACTGCACACAGGTAGCCGGGTGCAGGGGGACTCTGCAGGATCAGATATTGCCTTGAAATAGACTTTATAATATTAGTGAGCACGTATAGGTAAAGTCAGTATGATTTACTATTTGGTTGGCAGTGACACTATATTATATACATAGGGGGAAAGTTTCCTTAGAGTGCAATTTCTTCTCCTTTAGGCCCACATTGTACTGTGGGGTATGAATCTGGGGTGGGAAAGGTGCACCCAATTCATATTTCTAGATCCCAAGAACATACATGTTCATTTTATTGGTCATCCAGAATTGTTATATTTCTCTGTCTCAGCTCAGGTTCAGAACCCAGGCCTTTTGTTACCGTGCTAGACCAAGTTAATTACAGTTCTCTCCAGCAGCAGGAATGAAGGCCTCTCAAAACAAAAGGAGTCATTAACAGTGTTTCCCTCAGCTCTTGAGCAGGAAGGGGTTGAGAAGAAAATCTGCATCTTTTAATTACCTGTCAAACTGAACCAGGGCAGGGAACAATGCGTAACAATAGCCCCCTCAGCCCTCACTGTGCAGGGGGCCCCAGAGCTCCAGGAGTCCCCCTCCTGCACTGTGCATGGGCAGCAGGCCCCTGGCCTGAGAGCTCCTGATTTGGTCCGGAGCGTGAGGGGCTCAATGAACTTTGCAGGGGGGCCCCCTCAAGTTTTGTTATGTCACTGAGGAGAAACCCAGACAACTGGAGCCAACACAGGAGGGGGCTTCTTTTTGATGTTTTGATGGGAAAGGCACTGGCAGTGAATTCAAGGAGGGGTGGAGCTGAAACCCTAAGATCAGATGTGGCCAGTGACTCCTGGATGGTACCATCTTGAACTGTCCCAGCATGCTGCACAGGATGGTTGGGACAGGGGTGGAGAGGTGATGTGGCACCCTAGGATTGGCAATGGGTGCCTGGCTCCTAGAAGCCCTCCATACTCCTTTTAAAAACTCTTGCAACAAGGGGAGAGAGAGAGCTGTGGGTGTTTTTGTGCTTTTCGCTGCTAGACCCTGTAACTGCGACAGTCATGGACAACTGGAAGGAGGAAGCCCCTGATGCCCAAAAAGGAGCAAGGACTCTGCCCCAGTGGACCCCAGAACAAGTGGGTCTTTCTAAGGACGAGTGAGGCTGGCCCCCTTACATTCCCTGAGGATCAGTTGCAGGAAGCTCTGGAATTCTGTGTTCAGAGAGAGAGACCAGGAGGAAAGCTGAGGCAGGGAACCAGTGAAACCAGCTCCTTGTTGATTACACCACTTTTTAAGTTCGATTTTTAGGTTTAATGTGGTTGTGTTCACAGTGTTTCAAAATATATTGCCCTGCTAGTGTGAATAAATTTGATGAATAGATTGTAAGAGTGAAGTGGTCAATGGATAAGGCTCATAAATACATATATTTCTTCAAAACAGGGGAAACACTCTTTCACTTTGGTTCTTATGGAAGCCATGCATGGACCCTGTTACTACGACAGCCGTGGACAACTGGTAGGAGGAAGCCTCTGATGCCCAAAAGGACCAAGGACCTTGCTCCAGTTGACCCCAGTACAAGTGGGTCGCTCAATGGGCCAGTGAGGCTGGCCTCCTTACATTCCCTGAGGATCAGTTGGGGGAAGATCTGGACTATTGTGTCCAGAGCCAAGACCAGGAGAAAAGATGGTGCAGAGAGCCAGTGGAACCAGCTCCTTGTAGATTAAACCACTTGTTAATTACGATTTTAAGGTTTTATGTGGTTGAGTTCACAGTGTTTTCAGAATATATTGCCCTGCTGGTTTGGATAAAGTAGATGAATAGACTGTAAGAGTGAAGTGGTGAGTGGACAAGGATCATAATTAAATATATTTTCTTCAACACAGGGGAAAAATCTTTTATTTTGGCTCATATGGGAGCTATGCATAATAATGCAATAATATAGGAAAAACAGGTTATAATTAGGAACATCTATATAACATGTAATCTTTATAGCTCATTGGCAATTTGACTGATCTTTTACCATTTTGCCTTTCTTTATATTGATTAGAATCATGGTTTGCTGTACCTAGATTTTAATAAATGTTGTCATAATTCGAAACTGTTTCAGCAAGCAAATTCGGACCAGGACAATAATTGCTAACTCTGTCTTCACTATATTGCCCGCTCTCATCATTGTTTGCAGCTCTTGTAGACGTGGCTCACGAAGACCCACTCTGTCCTCTCACACAATCATAACTAATGTAATCATTTCAAAATCAAACTCTAACTGTATTTTCTCTCTTATTAAGGATCTTCTCCTGACTCGGTTTAAGCACCACCACAACCATTCTCTGTCCTTGAGAAGCGCATCGCTCCGTGAAAACTTTTTCTCTTGCATGTGAAGACATATTGCCGTTTCTGAACCATTCCTGGCTCCCTAATGATAACCCAATCTTGAACCATTCCTGGTTTCTTAATGATGGCCTAATCTCCTATAGTTAATTTGGTGTCTGGTCCTATTCAGCACATTGGAATAGGAACTGTTTTGACTTTGTTTTAGAGATATTCTATCTTGAACAATATTGAAATTTGGATTGTTGTTTGAACTATTTATATTTAATGACCATGAAGGAGTCAATACCATTTTATCCTTTCCTACTCTCAGCAAATGAAAAAGGTAAACCACAGTCACAGGATGTGGAGAGTTATGATACGTCCATTTCTTTTCATGCAAATACCTAGTAGCTTGCATCTCCTCAATAAGAAATTTGTTAGTGCACTTTACATGACCATTGGCTGAGGGACAATATAAGGGTGCTTTCTCTGTTTTATACAGTAGAACCTTACAAATTCCTTAGACACTTGCAATGCTTATTCAAAAGCACACATTCTTTACAATGATCCACATATGCGTCAACAGCTGAATCTGTGGATGGCCACCAATAATGTTGTTTAAGCAACTGCTTAGTGGCTTTTGCTCCAGGATGTTGGAAATGCACAGAACTGATCAATCTCTCTCTGAGAGCACAAGGAGGTATAAACAAATCATATTACATTAGCATGTCCCCCACTAGACTCAGTTTAGTTGAGAATTGTGCAAAATTTGGCATAGTAACCTCCAAATTCCATGGACATCCATTAACAAAGTATTTTTTTCCCATTCCGAATTGCTCATCTGATTTGCATACATCAATCCATTCCTTTTTAGGCTCTGTCCCACCACAATTGATAACAGTATCTACTGCTCCTACCACACCTTTTTGTTAATTCATCACCATACATTCATCATCATACTTGAGTGGCATTCTGGACAAACAATATGCCCTTCTATTTTTAGTTCCTGAAATATTTCTAATTTAAAAACTAAATTCTTGCAATCTCAAAACCAGCCACAATAATCTGGATGATGCCCTTCCTGCTCTGCATCCATCCATCTTGTAAATTAAACGTTCATGATTTGTTACAGCATAGATATATTTCCAATAACTCTGAAGCCCAAACATAAGCAAGAGCTTCTCTTTCTATTGTACCGTAGTAAAGCTCTGACCCCTTCAACTTTAAAGACACAAATAGCACAGACCGTTCTTTGGTATTAACAATTTGACACAAAACCGCCCTAAACCAACTTACCTAGCATCAACTTTGACTATACATTTACATGTATTGTCAAAAGGTTTAACTGCTGGTGCATTTACAATCAACCCTTTTACTACTTCGAATGCATGTTCTTGCTTATGCCACCAAATAAAATGCTTAACTTTTTTTAGTAATCATCTCAAGGGCTCAACATGAAGAGCATATTCCTGCATAAATCTTGCATAAACTGTTCCAATCCTAAAAAAGAGCATCTTTGTCATATGGACGTTCTGTTTTCCTAATGCCATCTAACAAGACAGTTTTGGGACCAATCCTTTGCACAGTGATGACATTATCTAAATACCCTACTTCTTGCTTCATTCGTTTGCACTTGTTTATACTCACAGTCATGCATCTGCTTACTAATTCTTGTATGTTGTATAATCTACCGTACTGTAGTATTGGAAATACAGATCATTTACCTCCCATTTTTCCGAATAACATCCAGTTCTCTATGAAGGAAGTTACTGATGCTGTGAATAACAGTCCTGGTAATAAAGCACCTATGCTGGATGAGGTTCCTGTGGGCCTTTATAAATTACATTTTGATCTGTGGGCACCATTGTTTTTTTTTGGGAAAAATATTTTTATTAAATCATATTCAAGGTATTTACATACAGTATAAAATTGTTATCGACAGCGTACCTGCTGTCCTTACCCGCGTGTCGAGTCCCTAATGAACTCTCTAAGTGTTCTAGTCTAATCTGGAGTAGGACCCCCCCCCCCTCCCTTTATGCTACCTAATACCCACGGTATTTCTGCCACTGTCCCCAGATTTTACCCCATTTGTATGGACAGCCTCTGGCTTTATAAATCACTTTCTCCGCCCTGGCGCACCAATCCATGTTGGATTTCCACATACCCACTTCTGGTCTTTGTCTCGCCCCCCATTTTTGGGCTATATTTCGTTTTGCCACCATTGCAGCTACTTTCAGCCAAATAGTGGTGTATTTTGGCCATTTCTCTTCCCCTGTTACGCACAAAAGCATCCAGCGTGGGTCAATTGGAATGTTTAACCCAGTGACTTTTGACATGGGTTTCCCCACTGCTTTCCAATATTCCTGCACAAATTTACACTCCCACAGAATATGAAAAAAAGTACCAATTTCTCCACATTCCCTAACACAGAACTTGGACAACCCATATCCCAGTTTATGCATCAGTGGTCCGGAGGCATACGTTCTATGCAATATGCGCAATTGCACCAGGCGGAATTGGGCCCTAATTGCTACTTCCCTAGGGCTCTGAACCGCCTCTTCCCAGTCATCATCCTCCAGTAACCCCAAATCCGTCTCCCAGGACACCCGAAGAGGGTCTACCGGATTAGGGGAGTTGTACAGCAGCTTTTTTTATGTCAGGGAGGTGGCCTTGGTATCCATTGGATCCATCAGCAATCTATCTTCCAGGGGGGAGTAATCTGGGAGTGTGTCACCCAAGTCAAGCCAAGTCATACTCCCTTTGGAGTTCCCGAAAAGTGAGCGGTTTCTGGCCTCTCCATACATCCTCTAGTTTCTCAATCCCCAACAATTCCCACTTCTTAAAAATCTCCCTAAGGGCCCTCAGTTCCTGCAGTTGATCACTGTCCCACAGTGGCGTCCTCCCTGATAACTTACCCTTCCACCCAACGTGAGTTGTCGCCTCTTTCCAAATTCGAATAACTGTTTGCGTTGGTGTGGGTAGAAGCTTATTTATGCGCCCTCCGTACAAGGCTGCCATGTAACCCCTAGTCCCCAGTGCCCAGTGATCTGCTCGAAATGCGGGGTCACCACGATCTCCAAAGGTCCAATCATTAACTACAATTAGCTGTGAAGCCCAATATGTGGGCACCATTGTTAACAAACTTAATAAATACTGCCTGCAAGTCCGGTTTACCCCGCTCATAGCATCATGCAATTATTGATCCCATGTCTAATTTCCCTCCAGACTTCCCAGAAAAAACTGTTGGAAGAATGGTCTTGTATAGAATAACTACGTGGATGCAGGACAATAATATAATCTCAGGGATGCAGTATGGCTCCAGGGCCGGGACAGGCTCTAAGGAACACTGTTTAAACTTACATCTTTTGATTAGCTAAGATCAGTTCCATGTACCTGGCTTTCGTGGATCACTTCTGAGCTATTGACACCTTTGTTAGATCTAAGCTCTGGGCAATATTAGAACAGTTGGGGGTTAAAAAGGCATTGTTGCATTTCTACGAGCCTTGCCTTTTGATCTCACAACCGCTATCAGATACGGGAATGTGTGGAACAGTACCAAGTCTTTTGGGCAGTTTAGGGGGTAGGACAGGGCTGTGTTTTGCCCCTGTGTTATTTTTAATATATAATAATGGACTTGAAGCTGATTTGATTAGGAATAGTAAGGATAAGCACAAGGTTGATAACAAAGCAGTTCCAGTTCTTCTGCACGTAGGCAATGCTGTGTTGTTTGCTAGAACGTCTAATGGTCTCCAGCTTTTGTTGGATGCCTTCGCTAACTTTATGAGTCAACTAGATCTTGAGACCAACCTTACTGAGGGCCTTATAATGGCTTTCGCGGTGTGGCAGCGGGCCGCCACGCCAGCGCCCCGCTGGCACACCGGCAAAGTCATAATGCACCCGCCCATCTGATTCCGATAGGAATCCAGGTCGGGTGGTCCTGCGGCGGATGGCCCACCACGGTGCAGTGCT
This sequence comes from Calotriton arnoldi, assembly GCA_963921515.1. Lineage (NCBI taxonomy): Eukaryota > Metazoa > Chordata > Amphibia > Caudata > Salamandridae > Calotriton > Calotriton arnoldi. The sequence goes on from CAWUFW010014715.1 coordinate 398,819, forward strand.
AAGACTCATACGTGAGCCTTAGCCAGGCACCGCAATATGAACGTCATTGCACGTTCCTGCAGAACATAGACTGTTAAGTCCATGCCCTGCAGGAACTGGGGGTGCATGCAGACAGGGGGGCACACCATGTCCCCTCCCCTGCATACATCCCCTGGTGCAGAGGGACCGGAGGTCCCTGTAGGGCCCCCTTTGTTTCCTCACCGCCACACTTTTCATGGCGGGCTCATCGCCATGAAAACTGTGACTGTGAGGAAACTCCTAATATGCACTGCGAGCACATAAGGGGCCTCAGACCGCTGCAAGACTGCCAGGGAACGTGGATCCCTGGTGGCAGCAGGGATCCCATGGCGGTCCAACCGCCCCACTTTTTATAGGGCAGTTGGACCACCAGTGCGGCAGGAACCCCACCACTACCGGGGTTTGGCAGTCCTTCGGACCATCAAACTAACAATAAGGCCCTAAGGCTTTTGTCATGGTATGTGGTCCAAGCAATCTTAAGTCTCACTGCTTGACCATCCATTATAACACAATATCTGGAACCCACAAGTTTTCTTACCATGGAGTTCTTTTTGATTCTCTGGGCACTTGGGTGCTGGGCCTGGCCAGGAGAATCCAGAAATTTGCAACCGTGCTGGGATTTCTTTTTAACTTGGCTTTATCCAATTGAAGGAAAGCTATCGCTCCCCAGCTAGAATTGTACAAAAGGAAGTGTTTACCAACCCTAACCAACTGTTGACCTATCTGGGGTTGTAAAAGTGTAAGGTCCCTCCGACTGGAGGAAAATAGAGTATGAAGGCACATGTTAGGTTTGCCTGTCAGATCGCCAGCCTTTGAAATTAATGAGGCGATGGGATTCTCCTTTATTGAGCATCATATTAACTTTCCCCCCTTTATTGCTATAGTGCTCGATATGGTTAAATCCGCAGGCCACTTTTAACAGGGAAATAATTGATTGTCTGCTTTGTGATTTGGGACTGCAAATTCAATGGCTTTTCTTTATTAATCAGATCAATGCGAAGTTAGGGATACCACTGATCTTTTCAAATCCTAGGATTCCATGCCCTAAGGACAGACAATAGGTTAGACTGACACTTTTGGTCTAAGACAACAGGAAAGGGAGGCTGTGGAGCTGAACAAATTATCTAACATTGAGCATGCCATGATGCAAATAAATATGGCTCCAGAGCCTTATTTGGATAGGGTGTTCTCTACTTCGGATTGGATTCTATTAACCAGATTTAGATTGGGGGTAATTAGAAGCCATGTATGCTTCCTACTGGGCCAGTATTATTCTGCTGCTGGTTTAATTTGTCCATGTGATGAGCACTTGGTACAAACCTTGTTACATTTTAGCTTCTTTTCTAAATGTTATGATTCATTTGCTATAAAGCTTTTAATTCCTGTTTTAAGGAGTGCAGGGCTGGTGAGGTGCAAACCCGCTTTACTATTTCATCAACAGCTCCGCTCACCCCTAGTCTGTTTTAGTGTGTGTTCTTTTGTTAAAATTGCTCTACATCATAGGAAATCAATTATGTTTTAATTGTGTTAGGCTTTTAGGTTCTGCACTTTAATGTCTGAATTATTGTTTTATTATGATTTACTTAAATGCTTAGGTGTCCATTACGATACCCGGCGGTAAAAAATCCGCCATC